>KV454570.1:130228-474936 GCA_001662585.1 Pseudogymnoascus sp. WSF 3629
TCTATATAAGCTATAGAGTGTCCTCTCTCACTTAAATCTATACTTAAGGACTCTAACTCCTCCTATAGTTAAGAGTAACAATTAGACTTTAAAGACTCCTTAAACTATAAGGGAGCTTGATTTTTAAACAGAGTATATTAAGAACTATGTCATATGACATTATAATAGCTCTCCTACCTTAATTAATGATGTACTAAGCTAGCTTGCTAAAGGAGCTTAGGTTATGATGTATTCTACTATTCTACTTAAGGTAGAAGTTAAGGCTCTACAAGCAGCTAATGAACAGAAAAAGAGGAGGGAAAGGAAGCGTAAGATGCATATAATGCAAGGGGGTAGTCTCTCCGTACGAGAGGGAGAGGACATCCTTTAGAGTGCTAAGGTTGATGCTCAAGTCCGTACGGAGATGGCTAGTGAGAGTAGTTAGCAGGTAGGCTCTAAGAGCTGACAGAAGCGTTATAGCTTATGTGGTATTATAGGCCATAATTCCCGTACGTGCAAGAGGCGCCAGGAATCAATTACAATTGAATAAGGGTCATTATATAGGGTAGTGGTGTAGTAGTAGTTGTAATAGTCAGATTTTGGTGTTTTGGTGGCCCACTCACTTGTGTGGCCCACTTGCTTGTTAAATACGTTACTCATAGTCAATAAATAACTTATCGTCCTTCGTTTCTAGCTCTTCCTTCCTATCTTATTCCATGAATGCATTCTTTTTCTAATTCGTATGTGATTTTTTTTTTGGTTTGTGATAGTAGTGATACGTATATAGAAGAATTCGTAAAGAACAACTACATACGACCATAGACTCAAGAGAATTGGGCATCCCGTCCGCTCTGCCATACACAAGCTTGAGATCGGTGGATTAGTAGTTGGGTGGGTGACCACCAGCGAATACCCACTGTTGTATGTTTTTTGCTATTTTTGACGTTTTATATGTTAAAATTTGGCCCCCGAAGTTGGAGTCTATGACGAGAAGAGAGCATGCCTTGTAGATTGGTGTGCCATGGTCGCAACGATGACACGACCGCGAATCTGGTTTTGCATATCAGTAATGTGCTCTCGTATATACAGAGCCGCTACAAGTAGAGGCAAGTAGCCGAAAGAATCCTGTATAATTTAGGCTCCAGTGCGTTTAGGCGTAAATCCAAATCCAATAAGACAGACGCCGGTCAGGAGGCAAAGGTTGGGGTCAAGGGCAACGTCAAGAGCTTGCAGCAACTTAGCTCCTCTGGTCGGGCTGCACAAGTGAAGCGAGATAACAACCGGAACAAACGGGCAGCAGCTAGTTTTAGTAAAGCGTTTGAGAAAGAAGTTGAGAAAGAAGTCGCGAAAGGCAGTTCGTCGAGCAGTGGAGGTAATAAATGAGGAAAGAAGACTACTCTATTGTAGAGTCATCGAAAGCTTTGCGAAGCTGCTTGTCATATTCTTTCTTATCAGATAACTTGCGCGATACGATCTGAAAGACGTCCTGTGCCCAATAGTACGGCATAACATTGTCAGGATCTTCTTCGTGGATGCTAATGAGCCGGGGCTGGATGTGATGATAAAACAATTGGAAAAGGCCTGTCGGACTTGACAGCGCAAGTGTATACCAGAATGTCCCCGTCTCCCAAGCCTGGTTCATTACATCTGCTAGTCGCAACCCTCCCCTCTTAGTAGTATTGTTCCCTGCTAACAGTTCCTCTTCTTCTAAAATCGACATGAACTCAACCCGTACCTTGTTGTATTCGTCTGGCAGTATCTGATCGACGCCTTTGTTTGTAAGCCAGTACGGTGGTTCCACCATCTCGATAGGTCGAGAGCATCCCCATTCTAGGTCTACTAGAGAGGTAATATGCCAGTCTTTGTCTACGAAAATGTTGCTCTGGTGCAAATCAGTTAAAGTAAAAACAAAGGGCCCGCGCCGTAGCTCCCGCCTCAAGAAGAGGGGCATAATCGTACGCATCGCCCCTAAGGCTGACATCTGAGATACAGAGTCGTCGATGTCATTAATTGCATTCGGCTGGCTTCGAAGGCGATTATCGTGGAAAGCAAGCACATCGACGATGTAGGAATCGACAGTAGTGTAGGTATAGTCTCTTCGAATGTTTGTAGGAATCTCTTCGTTTTCTAATGTCTGAATCTCTATCGAGAGTAGTCGGTTTGTTAAACTTAAAACCCCGTCATTATCAATAACAAAGGAGCCAATTCTTGGTAAGGTAATTCGACTGATACTCAAAATAATTCGCGAAAGATCTTGAAAGAGATTGGTCTGTAAACTGGAATCATGTTGCTTTTCTAATCATGTGTTAGAGAGCATCTCTCCTTGTGTTTCCTCGATATACTCGGTTAATAGATAGCCTGCATCTAAACCTAAGCTTCTGATATCGTGTCGGACATATCGTGAAGGGACAGGGTACCCGAGCCAGGACAAGACGTGTCGGCGTAAGCGTTAGATACATTAGCGAACGAATGGTAAGCTTTCTAGCCGTGTGAACTAGATATTATTAGCATTTGAGATCTCAGTTATTAGTTGTCGCTACCCACCGTCTCACCTGTAGACAACGCAAAGCCATATAACTGTGGAATTGGCACCTCGGGACAATTTTCGTCGAGCCATGCATATGTGCCCGCCTCACATCGAATCTTCTCATTTCCATTGCCTGGCTGGAAGGAGTCTCTAACACGATATGGTAGTGGGAACCGGAGAAGGGCACGCTTCCCTTGCCACGTCGAAATGGTAACCGGGACACACACGTTAAAGCTGCCATGGAGCCACTCCGACATATCCGCTATATTGCACGCATCGGGTAACTGGAGGCTCAAATGATGAGCGACAACTGCCTGCATCAAGTTGCGTTTACCGTAGAGACAATCGAAGAACCTGTCTTTCTTATCGCAATATTCAAGCTGATGCAGGACATTGACTTCTCTGTCTTGCGCAACAGAGTATGTAATATCCTCGCGAGGAAGACGGCGAGTCCGTAGCGGCATAGCTATAAAATCATGCCGATGGCGGCAGAGTTTGAGCTGCTGCAATCATGAATTTGCTATGGGGCCACAACTCCTGTATATACATGTATGGCTAAATAATATGGGCTGAAACAAGGTATGTTTACCTAGGTCGGGATAACTAATCCGCCGGTGGCACGTGATTGTTAGGACCCGGTCCGCAAAACGAGAGGATGAGAACGACAATAGGCAAATAATGCCCTATATGCGGCCATTCCACAATAGATTGTCAAAGTGCTTGGGTAAGATAAATTGCTTCATATCCATCCCACCTCTCCCTCCCCCGGAGAGTACTATTGAACTAAACTAGAAAACAACTCCATATTTTGTGCACCACGCGAAAGGTAAGTGAACTTTCACTGCCCTAATATACAGCCAACATAACGCCATTACTACAATGATGCTGAGCCCTCGCCGCTGATGAGAGAAATCGGAAAGAGATGACACGAGAGTGCATC
Source organism: Pseudogymnoascus sp. WSF 3629 (assembly GCA_001662585.1). NCBI lineage: Eukaryota > Fungi > Ascomycota > Leotiomycetes > Thelebolales > Thelebolaceae > Pseudogymnoascus > Pseudogymnoascus sp. WSF 3629. Next base: position 133,675 of record KV454570.1, read on the forward strand.
TACTCGCTGTCATCGCTCTCCTCCTTCTTCTCCTTCTTGGACTTCTTCTCTTTCTTTTCCTTCTTCTCCTTCTTCTCCTTCTTATTCTTCTTCCTCTCGGCCTTCTCCTCCGCAGTCTCGCCCTCATGCCTCTTCCTCTTCTTGTCGTTGTCGTCATCCACGGTCATCATGCTGACATCGGCGTCCACGGTTGGCTCCTCCTCAGCTGGCGCAGCGGCTTGCTCCGATGCGGCGACAGGTGCACCCTCAAGAGGGGCGTTGAAGTCCTTGTACTCGGTGTTCCACTTGGCGGGGGTGGCCTCGTTGGGGCGACCGTACTTGTCAAGCTTGCCATCGGCCTTCATCTTCTTCTTCTCAAGCGCAACTGGGCCCATGCCCCAGCGGCGTGGGTAGAGATCGCGCTCCATGATGCAACGCTTGACCTTGGCCACGACACCGTGGTCGCAAGTAGAGAGCTCCACGGTGGACATCTGTGCGATACCGAGAGCGATAGCCTCACCCTTGGTGGTCATCAGGACGACCTCATCGTGGACCTCAATGCCAGCCTCGTATCTGAGAAGACCCGGAATCATGAGCTTGGCACCGTAGCAGACGGCGTTGACTGCGCTGTCCTTGACGACAATGCGCTTGTAGGTGGTGAGAAGAGTCTCGAGCGGCGCAATGACGCGGCGGAGGTAAGACTCGTCGCGAGTGTTATCGGACATCCACTGGGCGTCAAGGACGTCGTGAAGAGTAACCATGTTAACCTTCTCGTCCATGGCACCGGAGCGCACACGTCTCAGCTCCTGCATGTGAGCACCAACGCCCAAAAGCAGACCCAAGTGCACACAGAGGGTACGGATGTAGGTACCAGCCTCGCAGCTGACCCAGAAGACACCGAGGTGGCGCTCGTTGTCGAACTCGTACAGCTTAGACTCGTGAATTGTGCGGATACGGAGTTGGCGCTTGACGGCGGAGATGAGAGGAGGGCGCTGGAAGAGGGCACCGGTGAGGGTCTCGAGAGCACGGGCGAATTGAGCCTCGCCACCGGGCAGTTTGTCGTGGAGACGGATAACGCAAACGTACTCCTTTCCGGCACCTTGCTGGGACTTAACAAGGCGGGTGGCGCGGTCGATACAGACGATCAGGCATCCGGTGACCTTAGGATCGAGGGTTCCACTGTGTCCAGTTTTCTCGACTCTGCGCAAATTTGTTAGCATCTTTTCGCTAGCAACACCAACACTCCGTGGCTTCAAATTATGCGTACCTGAGCATGCGCTTCACCCATGCGACAACTTCGTGGGAGGATGGGTTGGAGGGCTTGTCAAGGTTGATGACACCCGAGCTAACATATGACTTGAGATCTCTCTTGAGTGGCGTGCAGCCGTTCGGGATTGGGGTGAAGTGTCCGGTGCGAACGAGAACTGTTCAAACAACTATTAGCATGCAGTTCACATACACAACCACGTATGTTGCGGTCCATTGACCCAAGATCAAACTCACGCTTATCATAATTCTTCAACAACAGCGGCCAGGTGCTGGTATCCACTGCAGGAACGACAGCCTCCGGCTTGATGCTATAATCCACATCCCCTCCTTTCTTTGCCACAGTCATGGCCATTGTAGACAGTTACCGTGGAGGTTCGAGGTAATTGCCTTGTCGTTTGGTTTGGTGTTGTCGCAACAGGTGTTTCGCAGAAATCAAATTCTCGAAATTCTGGAGCTACCAAGCATCGGGCTAAACTTTTTTCATTTGTGGGTTGGAGCTAGCGCCCGCACACGTGACCAAGTTTAAAACTTCAAAATTTACGCCTCTGTACCTATCTGACTCGCCGATAGGGTGCTATATACAAGTTACAGAAAAGAAAGAAAATCCGTAGAATAATTATTATCACTGAGCTATTCTTCAATATCAAACGTAATTGTTCAACTTAGATTTGCCATTTGCAATCTTAGCTATATACACGCCCTTCCAAGGCCTTAGTTCTATAGTAGTATAAAAAAATCCCCCGTACTATCTGAGATAGGTCGATTCGAACGCCATCAAATGCTTGCTTGCTTTGTTACAATAATTGTATCTCAACCAAATAAACGCCCTTCATATGCATCCACCAACTATATCCTCAACGCCTACCCCTCCTAATTCTCAGTCCAGTTCAATCACCTCCGGCTGGCGAGCAGGGCCTCTATTGTTGGGAGGCCTTCCATTCCGAGGCGCAGAAGTGGGAGTCGGACCAGTGTTCGCGCGTGATGTAGCCGCAGACTCTGAATTCCGAGACGCGCTTCTGCTCCAACTCTCATTATACTTCTTGAACCATTCCTCGCCCTGTGCCATGTCGTCTTTCAGCTTCCTGCTCCGTCTGAAAAGCTCTTCCATCTCCTCATCCCTTGTTTTCTCCTTCTCCAAGCTCCTTCGTCGATCTTCCTCCTTCCGCCTCTTCGAGGCGTCCTCGTTCATAATTCTCCTCGCATTTGCCTTAATATCATCAGCCTCTTGTTTGTTGCTGGGACTCGGCTTCGGCACCGGATCTGCCCTGAAGCGCTTGGCCGGCGCAGAGAGTGAAAGTTTAGAGATGGAACGTTTTAGTTGCCTGTCTGGCGTGGCTAAACCGCTGCTGACGCTGCTCGCAGCACTTGTCGACATTGACTGCCTCACACTATTGATAAGGCTAGGCCTCATGAGCAGCGCTGCAGAGCTTGCAAGCGGTTGCCCATTTGGCATCGTGTGGATTCCGCGGGCTTTGAGGCGGAAGTAATCCGTTTGGACGTTGTTGGGTTTCGGGCCTTTGTCGTCCTTTGGATTCCAACCGGATGGCATTAGATGAATGCGTGAGCCTCCAACAGACATGTTGAGAGGTGCCTTCCGGCCCACAGATTCTGACTGGGTTCGTTTGTGAGAAGACTTAAGGTTGGGGTCTCTAACAGTTGTGCTGCGAGCCCTATGGTCTGCATCAATGAGTGATTGCAACGATGAAGTTGAATGGCCGAGAGATGACGTCGACCTGCCGAAGCGGCTTTCAGTTCGCGGGCTTCCCGTTGGCGTTGTCGATCTTTGATGCGGCGGTGGTGCCATATCTCCGTGGACGACCTTCCTGATCTTTGCGGTGGAGTTTCGAATGCCACTTAGCACGCCTGATGATGCCAGCAAATCCTCCTGGGTCTTCCGCTTATTACTTCTTGAACTCGCGAGACTCCTGTTGAAGTCCTCCACTATATCCTCATTTGCCTCCTGGGCCAAAGCCTGGTCTCGCTCAGCCATTAGTTTCCGCAGTTCTCGTGCCTGTCTGCCACGTCTCCGCTGCCAGAGTTTTTGCGCGTTTGCTCGCCAGCGATAGAAGTATTTTACCCCAAGCGAGTACTGCCTGAAGTCGTCGGCCTCGCGCCGGGCTTTCTTCTCTTCTTCGACGACTTCGGCTCCCGCAGATTCAAGCTCTTCGTAGTATTCATCGTATGCTGCCTGACACGCCTTTTCAACTTCGGCGGCTGTGAACTGATCAATTATACCGCCATCGCCGAAAAAGGCCAAATCCGCCAAATAAGGCGTTAAGTTGGACACGACTGTCTTGCTCGTTGGCGAAGAGTCAGCTTGTTTCTTCGCGGCAGTTGCCATTGGTAGGCCTTGCCGCATATCGGTCTCAGCCTTCTTCTCCGTACTTGGTACCGCTGGTTTGGCGCGCTTTGTCGATGGCGGCGCAAGCCAATTGTATCGAACTTGCTCCCCAGGAGGTTTCTCCGGGGCTCCTGCTTGTAGAGGAGGAACGTTGCTAATAGCGCCAAATGACGGCAGGGCGGGTTGCTGTTGTGTTACTGGTGGCACAGGTGGAATATTTACAGCTTGTGCAGCTCCGCTTCCAGTCGTAGGGAAGAAACTTGCCGCAGGTTGTGGCGGAGGCGCTGTAGTTGTGGGAGGTTCCGTCGCAGTCGCCGGAGTTTGGCCTGTGGAAATAGAAGGGGTGAACAGTGGTTTTGCTGCTCCCAAACTTTCTTTGATCGCTGGTATGTTTGTTTCAATATTTGAAGCAGGTTGCATAAAAGGCGGCGATGTTTCGGGAGCCTGGGTGACAGAGGGGAAGAACGAAGAAGGAGCCGTCGGTGCAGAGGCAGGAGGTAGTGCTGCCCCCGTCTTTGGTGCAAATAATGATGTGGTTTCTGTTGGCGCAGCACCCTGTGAAAGGAATGAAAATGATCCCGGGGCTTGGGTTGTTGCCGGGGGTGGTTTTGCTCCTGGTGATGTCGCCGGTGCGAATATTGACGGAGCGGACAGGGTGTCACCTGCTGTTGTTGGCTTCGTCTGTTGTATTCCCGGAAAGAAGGATGTAGTTGGTGCTTGATTGACGGGTTGCGGGGCTGCTGGCTGGCTTTGAGCCGCAGTCGGCGTGAAAGAGAAAGGGCTAGGTGCTTCGGTGCCCGGCTGCTTTGAGAAGATAGAAGGGGCAGGCCCAACATTGCTCGGCTGCGTGGGGAAAGTTGCAGCTGGGGCGTTAGTTGTTTGAGAAGGCGGGAAGAATGACATCGCGGCTGGCGCTGCGGGTGCACCCCAGCTAAAAGACGGCGCTACGGCAGGTGGGTTCGTCGTAGGCGGGAAAATAGACGGGGTAGTTGTCGGTACTCTGGTTGTGGACTCATCATCGCTATCAATGAAGCCTCCGAGTTTTTTCAGTGGCGCGGCCGGAGTCGGCGCACCAAATATAGGAGGCTTTGCAGCCTCTTGGGCTGGAGCACCCCAGATATTCTGCTGTTGGGTCGGTCCCTTTCCAAAGTCTTGAACTGAAGACCCCCAGATATTATTTTGCTGTGGTGGTGGTTTGGCAAATGTATTAGATCCATCAAAGCCGGAGACAAACAGGGAGTTACTGTCATCTACTATTGGAGTCTCGGCATCCGTGAAGGCGTTGTGGTATATGCAGGCCGGCAAAGTCTTCTGCCCACGCTTCACTTCCACCAATTTCTTCGAGTGAGGCTGCTTTATCTTCGTTTCCGGCTCCGTTAATGAGCTTCCAGAATTGAAATCAAGGTAAGGTTCGTCTGGCCCCTCCTTGATATAAAGCCCATGGCCTTCGATAAATGCTTCCGCGTCGTCGAGTGTGTCGAAGTGGAGATAGGTGTTCAGCGTAGGAAGCGTCCAGTCCGTTGTTTGCTCTCTTTGTTTGCGATATGCCGAGAGTATTGTCATCAATGCCGTCTTCCTAACGCTGTTGAAATGGATCTCCGCAAAACAAGCTGTCGTGTAGGAGACTTCACGTTGGCGGATAATTTTGAAAAATCTGCTGTACATATTCAAGGCGATTTCGCTCGCAGACTGTGGCTTTAAGGGGCCATTGATTTCCCATATGTTGTGGAGGCATTCCACAAGAGCTGTGGCAGTCTGGATTTCATCGCTTTCCCAGAAATCCTTGCCCCAGTCTTGAACAGCTTCCATCATGGCAGGGTTACGGGCGTGGTAGATCACAAAGTACGCCCGAAATTCCGCCTCGTTGTCGCATTGGATATTCTGGGACTTGCAGTCTTCGTAGGTGTGTATCAAAGAAAGCAGGGTCCTGCCAAGCTGTTCGATTTCTTGGTGCTCGGAGAAATCGTCTGAAGTATTGTAAGGGTTCGACATCTGATGCAAGGCGATGACATGGAACCTAGCTATCGTCTCCAAACAGTATACCTCATCGATATAATCCGCCGCGGTGAGAGACGCCTGTTGGAATGTGAAGTCGCGACGTATTGAGCGAGTACGGTCCCAGAGAAAGTTGTGAACTGTCGCAAGCCTATTCTCGTCGCCGAGGACATCCTGAATCAGGTAGTCCAAAGTTTTCCTAAGCGCAGAAGGCATGCGAATATCGCTTGGGAGTGGTGCATCCTGGCCTGCAGACGAACGACCGTAGGCTTTTATCATTTTCTGAGGTGCGGGCCAGAGAGTTCCATCAAACGCCAGTTCTTTTTCCAGGTTCTTCACATCATGTTCCATAATCCGAGTAATCTGCTCGAACCTCGGGCACATCCCATCACAAGTTCCTTTGAAGTCGATAGCTTCACTGAGCTTCTTTGGTTTGTCTGGATCGTCAATGAGGCCCTTGTTCATCAACACCGTTCGAACTTTGGCGCGGTATGCCTTGGTGGTGTTCCAGAATCCTTTGATCGCATCCTTCTCACTAGGATCTCCAGGCCGCTCCGTCGGCCAGTCTGGATAATTCGAAAGCCCATTCTGTTGTAGAGTCTTCTCGATCTTCGCAGTATGGTCATCTGGATCGGATGCGCTTGTCGTTTGGGATAGCTTGCTCTTGGGAGGCGCCGATCCAGGTTTCTTCGAGATGGTGAATGGCTTCTGCGGTTGTGGTGCATTTTTGTCTTGCGCCGGTGGGCTGGAGAATCGCACTGTTTTGTTTTTGAAAGCTCCTCTTGCTTCTGGGGTGCCTCGGAGGCTTGCGCTGCCACCCCTTGGCTGTCCGCGCAGCGATCGTTTGGCGGCGTTCGCATTCCGTTCGGCCTCGAATGAATTCTCGGTGGTCGGCTCGGGGGTAGAATCTGCAGGCAGGTTTGAGTATTTGCATCGGGTTATATGTGCATTTGGCGTGTAACAAGTGAATGGAAGTTTGCGTGGAAGTGCCGCAGGATGATCAACTTTGACCGTTGTTTGGGCGCGATCGGGATCCTTTGGGCAGGTGCTGGACCCCGATGAAACGGGAATGCTTTTCGGAGGAACTTACTGGAGGAGCCCGATAATCTTGCAGCTCCCCTCCCTCGCCCTCTGAAAGATGAACCCCTCGTGCCGGCAGGCGTGCCACGCGACCCGCGGTTTGAAGTGCCGCGCTGCATTGTGTTTATTGTCGCTGGAGCCGCAGTTCAAAGGAGTTCATCGTTCACAGACGATCGGGAAGGGGAGATGTGTCGTCTTGTGCCATTCCTCGACTATCGAAGGAGAAATAGCGTCGTGTGTGGCGATGGTTGGAAGGTCGTTATCGATTGTTTGGTGATTTAAGCTCTTTGAGTCGCATCTTGAGGTTGAGTACCTGATCTGGCGGCGCCAAGATTCTACTGTGCATAATTCTGCCACCGCCCTACAAGCTGTAGTATAGAGCTCTGGTGGCAAATGTCTCCACCAACCCAATTGGGATTTATTAGAATTTATATATTGCAACACACAGAGTAATCCGAGTTTTAATCCGATGAATTGGTATTTTCTTTAATTCTGGGCTTCCATACTTGTCGGGGGAAATAGTGAAAACTAAAACTTACACCGATATTATATAAACTCATAGAATATAAACTAAAATATAAACTAAACGTCAGATTAAATTTACCGTGAATTTATATTCGAAAGTGAATAAGCAAAGTCACCGGCAAGTTACGAAACAAGTCCAAAATCTTATATATTATTTCTGTTCCAAAGCTCTAGCACTGCAAATATATACAGCCAGCTCAGCTAATTATATCCACTCCAAAACACCTTTCAAAGCAAACATCATATTCTGCAACAAAACAGCCCAGCAATAGGTATCTTCCCATTCCATCACTTGCCCCTTTTGTATAGCCTCGTATGTAACGCCCAGCTAATCGACAACAAAATAGCAAATATAGTCCATTCAGCCAAGTTATCCACGAGTTCACCCCTGTGCGAAATGACCTACTTCTCTCGACGTTGTCTCAGACGTCGTCTTCTGAAATATGCCTTCATAGAAGGGTCGCCTTTCAAATATCCCTTCATAGAATGGTCGCCTTTCAAATATCCTTTCATCTCATCTGAAAGACTGTCATAAAAGCTGTCCGATACATATCCATTGTGGGTCGCCTCCGTGGACCATCTGCGAGGTCTTGTTCCCCTGGCTTCGTCGCCGAAGGTGGACGAGAGTATGCTCAATGCCTCTTCAGTAAGGAGGCTGGGTTGTTCAAGCTGCGTCTGGCTTGAATCCACATAATCAGGTTGAGTGACCGCATCGCTTGAGGACTGGCTGAACGTTCTGGATGTCTTAGACTGAGACTGCTGTGAATTGACGCCAGCTGACGCTTTCCCAAACAAGTCCGTTGGCGGCACGTCTCGGACCATATTAAGTAAAATGCGCGCACGCTTGCGACTTGGAGATGTATATGACGAGACATCTCCATCTTTCACGAACAGTTCCCCAGATTCATTGAGGGTATTGATGATCTGCTGTTTACTTCTCTGTGTTGCCTCTCTGGCACGAACATGCCTATACGAATGCTTACGAGTGTGCCTATCGAGACTGAAATACACTGACGACGTGTAATCACTCGGTTTCCTAGAGCGGCGCCTTTCTTTTTGGGATGCTTGGTGCTGGTCATCGGAGTTCACTTGGAACTGACTTGAGGGGGTCGTTATCTTGCGCCTGGGTAATTCATTGCGAGTGATGTATTCGATCGCGCGGTAGATATCCCTCCGAGGCACCCAACCTTGAATAGATCGCGCGTAGAGACGTTCAAGCTCACGGCCAATCTCTGAAGGGCTGGTGAACCAGCTATGCGCAATCGCTTCATCGGCGGTCATTCGACGAGCGGGGTCAAGCACCAGGAGCCTTGCCAAGAAGTCCTTTGCTTGATCGGTGGCGCTTTCAAGATCCGGCCAAATTCGGTCAAGCCTCGCCGTAATATCCTCCTGGCTGATATGTTTCATCTCGAGGTATGAAGCAAGCGATTCCCCAGTCAACAAGCAGAATGCCACGATACCGAGAGACCACATGTCTACAGCTTTGGTATATGATGTTCCATTTAACCTCTCGGTACGATGGACTTCCCTGGCTGGTGTTAGCATTGAGTCGTGCCTTATGCAGGAACACGTACGGTGCAACATAATCAAAGGTTCCGACCAAAGATTCCATTCTACTCATCGCACGCAAGTTTGCTGCACAGCCAAAGTCGGTCAAGACAACACGATATCCAACTGCCGTGTTCATCATCAGGATATTCTCGGGTTTGATGTCACGATGTACAATCCCAACCGAATGGAGATACTGTACAGCAAGGGTAAGTTGCCTTAAAATGACCCGCGTGTCAAGGTCCGTCAGACGTCCGCCGTTTGCCGATACGAACGAGCATAGATCTCCACCCGGAGCAAGTTCCATGAATAGATACCTAATGATCAGATTATGATACACCAACAATTTTCGGGGACTTACAAAGTATTGTCAGAGCGAAAGGCTTTTTTCATGGCTATAATGTTCGGCTACAATGGTTAGCTGTTGCCATAGACCAGGTGGAATTTCACATACGTGGTTCACCCTGGTGAGAATCTCTATCTCACGTATGAGCCTTTGACCTTCGATTCTCATTGTCTGCTCTCGTGAGGCGTTTGCCTGGTCGTCTTCCAAGACAGCTGCTACTGCTCGGAGGTTGACTACTTTGCATGCAAGCTGTCTTTTCGTTGCTACTTCCGTTGCCAGGTATACCTTGCCACAAATACCACTCCCAAGAAGTCGATCGGTGATGGAATACCGCTTCGCGAACGACTGTGATAAAATTAGATAACGAATAAAAGGTCCCTATATAAACCTACCGCCGCCTCTTCCAACTGAACCGCATCCATTCCTTCTCTCTGTCTCTCGATAGGCTGTTTGAATTTGAAACTGAAGTCAGGCTTCAGTTTGATTTTATCGCCGTCGCTGAGGAGGAAGGGCCAGCTCCGCGTGTTGTTTCTCCCAATGAGATACCTGTTTATGTAAGTCCCATTTGCAGACCTTGTATCTTCGCAATAAAACATCGACTCTGTCCCGTCGGCATCTTCATATTGAATGCCATAAATGCGGAAGTGGTTCTTTGAGATTAGTCCCAAGTTAATGTTCAAGCAGTTGCGCTCGTTCACGAAAGTGGCGACGTTATGGGAAGGTGACTGGTCATCAGGTGTGCGATTCACGGTGAACTCTTTGTCAGGATATAGCTGTATATTGATTGCTAGAGATATCAGATGGAGAATATGTCAAGTGGAGTAGAACGCCTACTCTGGTCAGAGATATCACTGCCATTATTTTTCGAGCGGAACACGAGGCTGGCAGCCATTGTGCTGGCCGCAAGCAATGAAACTCAGGATGAGCTGATGGAATGGAAATGAGGGTTGTCAGGCCATATATGGAAAAGTGAAAAAGGAGGAAAAGGGACCAGCAGGACCGGTGTTGTATGTCTGGTGGTTCAGTGGGTGGTACGCTTGGGGGGATTACGAGAATAAGAAGGAAAGGACAGAAATGGAAAGGGACGATGACCCATAACACGTATGACAGATAGAGAGACAGGTAGAGAAATAATTTAAAAATCCCTTATTGGTACAAACCGAGAATGGCTGATCTGAATGGGTGGTCTTGGTAGCAAGCTGCCACTTGCCATGGTTGTCAGGAACCATGGAGACGCTACGAATGTCAAAGCTCCAGACGAACGACGCTACGGAAAGCTAAAATCAAGTGGGGACAAGCGACCTTACCACAACCACATCACATAGCACTCCAACTGCCAAAAATGTCCGAATCAGCTCATACGAGGGAAAATACCATATTATTACAATATCAATGTACGGTTACTTTAAATATAATCTCAATGCACAGTTACTGAAAGTCTGTTTTGTAAATATAGTTGCTATTAACGGTTACTGCTGGTAGAGACACTGTGAGAGCATTATAACAGCTAAAATGCCTGAATGAGCTTGTACGAGGGAAAATATCATATTATTACAATTTTAATGTACAGTTACTGAAAGTCTGATCTCGACGTACAGTTACTGAAAGGCTAGTTTGTAAATATAGTTGCTATTTACGATTACTGCTGGTAGAGACACTGTGAGAGCATATATAGCGTATTGTTACTCTACGTCACGTGCCATATGATAATCACTCTGGCCGCTCAGATAAAGGAGGGAATAGAATATGTCAAATAATAGTATCAGTGACTGAAAGCTTCATTTGTAGGCGTAGTAACCAAAAGCCTCATCTACAGGCATAGTCACTATTGATTCCCACTTCTCATACAGACGCTATTATGAGCTTTACGGATAAATGACATCGATATGACATAGTTACATCACGTGAACTGAAAATACTATATTCAAACCCCGGAACTGTAAATGGATTTATGTAAAAAAATATTGAAACACGGTAATTCCACTCTACAGCGACTATCAAGCTATACATGTAGGTACAGTAACTATTGTCCGCTACTTATCGTACAGACGCTGTTGAGTTTGACAGCTGGAACAGCCCATTATGACATCTAATATCACGTGACGCTACCACCGTAGGGCAAGACCTATCGCTTGTCAATTCGGCGCTAGCGAGACACTCAATTATCAACCCTCGCTTCTCACCACAACATCTTCTCTCCTTCACCATCAACTTCACCAGCACAAGTCTAACAAGAGTATGTTATACAACTTTCAATTGCTTCATTGACAATGCTAACAGCCTGTAGTGAGAGCTAAGTGGAGAAAGAAGCGCACTCGGCGCTTGAAGCGTAAGCGCCGCAAGACTCGTGCCAGATCGTGAGTTTCCCGTTGATTATAGCTATGGACAAGCTTCTGACAACCCCTGCAGCAAGTAAACAATTCGCTCCTACTCGATCTCAGACTCAGCTACCAGCGAGTTCGCCCACGATGACAAGATGACCTGAAAGTTTCGCCATCTCCCGCATCGACATCGAAATCCTATTCCAGCATTCGAGCAACAACCGTTTGGACAATTTGTGCAATTGGGGGCAGGATGTTCTAGGACAAGACAGCTTGATGACGCGTACTATCAGCATGTGGTGGAAGGACCGGTGGAAGAATGGATCTGGTCAACTCATTGTCGAGTACAAGCCCGATGTTTATAAACATACTTGAGTTGTGGTGATAAGGCTGCCGACTACGATGCTGGAACCCATTAACTTCAAACATGCTACAAAACCAATGAAATAAGAAGTTCTGCTTCAAAATCTGATTCCAATTTCAAGTGACATAATTGTATTTGAACCCTTGAGCTGTAAATCCGGTGTTGTTGGCGACACGTCATGGTTCGGTCATGGAATGATCATAAACAGAGCGAGGAACACAGCGAAAATTACAGTGAAACTATAACCCGGCCCTTCAATTAAATAAATCAATTGCAAATCTATAGCTGAATGGACATTTAATAACTTCGTAGAGTTGCATTTCTGTTCAATTCCTTGTCAGTAAACTGCATTTGTGTGTGGTCGGAGGGTCTTTGGTCGTGTGGGGAAGCCCGCCAAACCAAGCTTGCTTCACCGCCCTTGGCACAAAAAAAAGTTGAACCCCATATCGCTGTGCAAAGGTATCGACGAGGCTGTTCTCGAGTACATTTCCGCAACACAAGACACCATGTCGGAACCTACCAAGAAACGCAAGAGAAATGCTGATGGCTCAAAGAAGTCGAGCAAAAAAGTCGCTGTAGAATCTCCTGGAGCGTCTGAGGTCACAGTAACCGTCGTTCAAAATACCGACGATTGGGCGCCTATCGTGGGTATGTAAAGATTATTTTCTCTCTCGTCGCTGTACAAATTGGCCAGCTCTTCATGCTACTATTATACTGAACCATGCTTACAATATTTAGCTTCTACTCCCGGCCTCGCTTTCGACAAGTCGTTGTCTCTCAAACCATACGCCAAGCGCCGTAGCAATGCCCCTCAACGGCCTGGCCAGAGCGGATCGATAGCCACCGATGAACTCTTAATTGAGTCTTCAGAACACCCAGCAATCGATTATGTTGGTAGGGAGGAGGAGGCGGGCGGAACAGACAGCTTGTTAAAACACTACATCGGTGTCTATGACCCAGCGACTGGTGGCCTGCAGGTTATTGAGTCGAGGAAAATGACTGTAAGAGGGATTGTAAGAGCACAGAAGGCTGCACCAGAGGCATTCATAGAGAAGGGAGACTACAAGGTATGTTACTTTGCGACACTACGATATATGCAAATACTTACAAGAATAGAATATGAGAGAATTGCGAAACGACCTCGGCCAAACATTCGGAACGAAGAAGTCGAAGAAGGCTATTGCATCTCTTACAGAGAACGCCATCTCCAAGCCCAGAACTGCTGCTGAGCTCGCCAACACCGAGCCAGTCAAGCACGATGCTGTCACAGCAGCCATGCTCCGCAACATGGCTGAAGTCACATCCGGAATGGCCACGACAGAAGAACTCCAGACGGTCGTCGACGAGTCCAAACCCCGCCCACGTGCGAACCTCGACGCCGAGAACCCCAAGGACGTCTACACGATCGACGAACTCATCGGCTCGGAGATCATGAAAGTCGTCCCCGTCAAAGAATGGCAAGACGCCGTCAAAGCCAAGGAGCAAATCATCACCAGCTCCAAATTCGTCTCCGACCGCATCCAGCTCGCCTCCTCCAGCGTCCCCAAACTCAAAGTCCTCCGCTACCTCCTCGCCATCCTCGAGTTCTACGGGGCCACCACCCCCCGCCGCGGCGTGCGCGCGCTCCCCAAGAAGGACGAGCTGCGCAAGGCCATGCCGGGTGTCCCGGAGGCGGTGGCAGGGAACATCCAGCGCAAGTTCTCGGATCACGGCATGATGTCGAAGTTTCAGATGGATCTGCTGATCACGAATGTGTGTGCCCTGGCGCTGATCGTGGATAACTTCGAGGTCGATGTGTATGACCTGCGCGAGGACCTGAAGCTGGAGGGGAAGCAGATGCAGACGTACTTTTCGGAGATTGGGGCGAGGATCATGGCGGCGAATGAGGGGGAGAAGAAGAGGTTGGGGTTGGACAAGGCGGCTGCTATGCAGCACAAGTTTGCGAGGTTGCGGCTGCCGTTGGAGTTCCCGAAGGCGAAGTTTGCCAGGAAGTAGGGGACTTAGTGTTAGTGTTTGGCGTACGGTACTGAAGTTGGGAGTGGTATTATCATTAGGTGCAGCTTTACATACAATTCATATTGTTGGTGTTACATCTCATGAAGCAGTTAGCGCTTCGTCCTGGTATCACAGTTTCATGTGCCAATTGCTCGTTAAACTTCCGCAAGAAAGCCAGAAGCTTTATTGACTTCACCATAATCTCATGTCATCAAAATGGAAACAAGTACGATTGATTGAGCCTGCTCTTTTGTGGTTGAAGAGACATCAGATTGCTTAGCAACCTCTTATTCGCTCTCTACTATGTAAGCGCCCGCTTTTTCCCCCTATATGTGGCGAGCATGATTGCTACATGCCATAAAAAAATCCTACAACAAGGCCGCCTGGCCGTCTATAATTGCCATCCATGTCCCAATCCCAAGCTAAATCCCATTATATATATACAACACATCGTACAACCTCTCAACAGTGGTCATAACTACTATACCCACCCCCATCCGTCCACTCCGTCAAGCGCGTCATGAGTATAGGATCAATATCGCGATTCGACTTCATAAACACCGTCTCATACGGATGTACATTCGTACCATAGTACTTCCCATTCCACAACGCATCCCCATTCCCTCCGTTATCGCAGTCCTGAATGAACGTCTTCTTAGCGTGGAAAGCGGACATCATGACTGACGCCTCGTAGCCCGCTGACAGGATGATCTGCGTGGCGTAGACCTCGGCGTGCACGGCGGTCTCCCAGGTGTGGAAGCAGGAGTTGATGCCGACTTCTTGTTTGTCGGCGGGGAGTTTGGGGTCGGTGGGGGGGTGGAGGAGGAGCTCGATGCCGGTGCGGTCCGTGGCCCAGATCATGGATTGGACGTGGAAGATGGGTTGGCAGTTTCCTGTCATGCCGACGAGCTGGGTGGTGTTAGTGAGACTCTCTTGTTAGGTAAGGACGAGTAGTTGCATGTGCTGGAAGGAAACCAAGTTCTGGATATTGAGGCAAGGGATAGCCGTTGACGAACCTTGACTTTATCTGTAATCTTCCCCAGATACATGTCGCTCCAGCATCCCGTCGCCCACGCTGGCAAGAACGGACCACGAATACTAGCGTTCATGAGGATAAACCTCTGATATGCCTTGTAGAAGTCGTCCTTTGTGAGAACCTCCGCGTGGGCGCCAAGGTCATAGCAATCATTCTCGCGCTGCACGATTCGGATATTCGATTTATTTGGGATGAGAGCAGTAGCGCTAGACTGGCCGTTCATGACAAACACAAAGTCGGCATTCTGATGGAGGCCATGCGCCAGGAAGAAGATTAGGTTTGTGCGCGCGTTCGGGGTCTCGCTGTAGGCGTAGAGGATCAAGGGTCTATCGGTGGGAGGTGCTGGTGGACCCTTCACGGCTGTAGGTTGTGGTGTCGCAGCTTTGGTGGAAGCAGCTGCGGCTTCTTTTGCCTTCGCCGACGCTTCAACGGCAGCTTCCTTCTCGGAGTCGGGTGCTGCGACATGCGCCCCTCCTCCTTGGATGTTCGAGGCCTCCGAGGGTAGCGGCGGTTTGGGTATAGAGGGGTTGACTATCGGGGCCTCTTTTGCAACTGCTGGTACCGGACTAGCAGGCTGTAACTACTCAATCGTTAGCTTTCGTCTTCTCTAGATCGGGTAGGCAAGTGCTCGTACATGGCTCACTGCGGGTGCTTGCAGAAACTTGACTGTCCATATCAGAATCAGCACTGTCAGTGCAATGGCCCATGGCGTCCGCGCATGAAAGTTGACGACCGCCATCTCTCCACTCTCTCCAAGGCCCACGCCAACGATCAAATATACAGATTACTCCCTAATCGCCAGTCATCGCAGAAACCCTCAGTATAATTGCCGGGGTATCGCTGGTGATCGTGTATACGGTGTGAATGGTAGGTGGTTCACGAGTTGTGGCCTGGAGGATCCGTGAGGTACGTACAATTCATTTGGGATCCCTACATTTACTCATTTGTATTAGCGGGCCTATCAACCACCAGCGCATTTCCCATAGGGCCCAAGGCACAACCCGCGCATCTTGCCCTGATTCACCTTGTTACACTGCGACAGGTCTCACACCGGCGGCTATTTATCCAGACGAGTTGTACAGTATCCACTGGCTGGAGTCGTACTCACACAGACTCACGGCAGTCGTGTTCACCGACATTCTCAATCGAGCGTGTCGCAGCCACCGTCG
Source organism: Pseudogymnoascus sp. WSF 3629 (assembly GCA_001662585.1). NCBI lineage: Eukaryota > Fungi > Ascomycota > Leotiomycetes > Thelebolales > Thelebolaceae > Pseudogymnoascus > Pseudogymnoascus sp. WSF 3629. The sequence goes on from KV454570.1 coordinate 149,643, forward strand.
GGAGCCAGGTGAGAAGTAGCGTTTGTCTCCGGGCGGTTGGGGGCCATAGACAAACATCCCAGGCCCAATTACAAGCCCGCCCACTAAACAAACGGGAGTTGTGCCTCGTCCCGTCGCTTTCGTGCGCCTCATGGGTTCCCATTGGGGCCGCCGTCATCTCGTCACTATCACAAATGTGTGAATGCCCCAGGGATGATGGTGATCGAGGCCGCCAAGCCTTCAGCCAAGCCAATCGCGCGGCGGGATTGCCATCGGGCAAGTTGCACCGATGGTCCCCTGCATGACAAAGGAGTGTGATAGTGGACTGGACTGGCCAATGCGCGTCGGATATCGCGGGGTGACCGTTCTGGTGGATATTATATTGATCGAATCTTGTGGGAGGGTTCCTGTTTACGCTACCGCGTTGGTGTTGCACTTGTGCGAGATACGGATGAGTGGCTTTCGGGGGCGGGGAGGGAGGGGAGGGAGTTCCCAGGTAGGTGGTGGGATGGGAGGTATATAGAACTTCCTCTGTCTTCATGCTGTCTGTCTTACGTTTCTTGATGCTCAAGGTAATGGCATATTGTCCCATCTCTTGCTGGTCAAGATAGACGTCGAGCTACCAGTCCCGCTCGTTACTGGACCAGCACCACAAACCGCTCCATACCACTCATACCCTCTTACTATTTGCGAGATACCCATTTGATATTGTAGCCATGCGTCTTTTAATTCCGTCGGCGGCGATAGTGGCAGCTGGATTCGTCGGACAGAGCGCTGCCATACGAACAGTCCCAACGTCGCCATGCGCGTCGCTATGCGGGGATGTCACGTCGACGACGGGCTCTGAGATCCTCTGCACCAAAGCAGATTTGAATACGGCCAAAGGTCAAGTATTCTCGAAATGTATATCGTGCCAAATGACAAGCACTGCGATAGACTCCAAAACGGGAGACACAGACCTGAAATGGGTACTCTGTAAGCATCCACGCTCATGTATATGTCTCAGTGCTAACTTGCGATTTTGAAGATAACCTTCGGTATGCCATGAGTAGTTGTATGTGGGGGTTTCCGGGCAACTCGACCGTGCAGAACTCAGTGAGCTTTATTGCCCAACCTTGAATCTCATACTGCATATACTGATCGTTTGTTAGCCGTGCCTCACAAGTCGGGCATGTGAGCCTTTCCAGAGCAGTCTCCAATACGAAGGCCTATCTCCCAATATTACCACATACGATTACTGCCCGAGCATGCCTCGGGCGGCTTCAATGGATAAATGCAAGGATTGTATCCGACAAGGTGAACAAACATACCTATCAAATTGTAAGCCTAGCCCTTGGAGACGACAAAGATACAATACTAACCACCCATTAGACTTCATCACTATCATCGAAGGCTGTGTTATCCAAAATGGCGCCCCCCTCCCCCTGGATAAAGACCTCTTTGGCGCAGACTACGTCAACACCCAGGATTTTACGAGCCATGGCGACTCTAAACCCACATCCAACGCCCCAACCATGTCCCTCGGGGCCCGCATCGGCATCGCCATTGCCGGAATATGTGTCCTGCTCGCTTTAATCGGCACCACGATCGTCTGCTGCGGCAAGCGACGCCGCCGTGCCAAACTCGCCGAACGCCAGCGCCGCGCAGAAGAGTACACCGGCTTCGGCTCGACGAATCGCGTGCTTCCCGCGCCCCGCGTGACCACGAAGTGGGAGTCGAACATGAGCGGCGTGCATGAGGAGAGTCCCATGTCCGCTAACGCGTATCTGAATGACAAGAACGGCTTCTCGCCGTACTCGAGTCAGTATAACAGCCCCGTCAGCGCGAGGGACGCGGTGGCGCCGCAGCAGTGGGAGTGGCCGCAGCAGCATGGGTATGAGATGGAGAAGGTTTCGACTGTGGTGACGCCTGTCGATAAGGAGCAGGAGGATCAGAGGCTGCACCAGGAATGGGCGATGGAGGCGGCGACGAGGGGGTTCACGGTTTCGTCGTCGATGGGTATGCCTCCGCCGCCGCCGAGGGCGAGACAGTAGGTGAGGTCGAGAGAGAAGAGGGTTATTATGTTTTTGATATGGAAATGGTTTTCCTGCTGGAGGCTGGGGTTTTTGGGAGACCGGGGGTCATTTTATGATTTGTTTCATAAAGGAGTAATGGGTGTGGAGGATTCAGCCAGTCAGGCTCGTAGGAACCTTCGGTAGTAAACGCTGTGTTATTATTATCCATCAACATTTTTATTGACTTCAGTAATCATCATTTTTCCTGGTCTATAGTTTGAAGTTGATGTAGTCCCCGTTGACTTCAGTGATCACCGGTTCTCTGGCCTGTAACGTGAAGTCACTGAAGCTCTCATTGACCTCAGTGATTACTGCTTTCCCTGGTCTGTAGTTTGAAGTTGATGAAGATTTCGTTGACTTCATTGATCACCTGATCCCTTGGCCCGCTATGTGAAGCCAATTAAGTTCTCATTGACTTCAGCTATCACCGATTTCCCTGGTCTATAATAGGAAGTCAATGAAGACCACCAACACCACGAGCAACGTGGCAAAACCAACAAGACTAAACATGGCAAACCAACAAGCCCAGAACTTGATATAACCAACAAGCGAGTAAAAAAGTGAATCCGAATATTCGACCCGTAGTTTTGCTGGCAATTCCAACAATGGCACGAATACCCGCGGCAAATAGAAGGAGACCAACAGAACACTTACTCCATTCTTCCTCGGCGCGCTTAACCCACGACGAGCCCAACAACCTCAGTATTGTGGCATCCACTAGCCGCCAGCCAAATTCCAATTTCACGAAGGGGCTCCCGGAAGCGCCCTTAGCCCAGCAATAATTCCAGGTGGAGTTCATCAGTTATTGGAAATGCTGATCCTGGAAGTTGGCAGGTCCAACGCTTACTCTGCACGGCATCACCCCATTCACGTGAGTCCTGATTTGGCATTGGACAATTGTTTCCGCTGAAGAGCGTTTACAGGTCTGAGGTCGTGGACGAATGAGAGCGTGTAGATGATCATGGAGCTGGGTTGAGCGCTTATGATGGGAAGTGACTGGCTTCGCTTAGGATCGTGGGCGGGCAGGTGCTTATCTGGTGCGTGTGGGGATGGATGCGGAATGTACGTCGAACTTTCCGTTTGGAAGGAACAAAGAACACGAAATTGAGCAATGAGACAGTTGTGAAGTTATTATTTACTGGAAGAAAGACAGACACATTGAAGAAGAGAATTAGAATGTTTACTCCATATGCATCCTCTATTGCAAACGGTGAAGAACTATGCTGGAGCTCTCATCATCATAAGCAACACCACAACAACATGACAGGAGGAGGCCTATCGCTGACCCCGTCCGCACGCTAGGGCGCTACATCTGCGGCCCACGGCGCCTAATTCTAGGCCATTGCATATGGCCTCCTCTATTGGAGGTGGCGTATCCCACGAAACACCAATAAGGGATAAATTGCTTTCTTTCCAGCCTTCGACGGGGACTAGACCAGCTGTCTCCATATCCAGCACAAAGACGCCTCGCTGGACGACAGCCTGCCAATGGGAGACCCTGACGAGAGGCTTCACATAAGGTAGGTGGTGTGGATGTTGCTCGTGGCCCTGCGGGTAGCCCTGGGCCTGGGACAGCGTGGTAGGTGCGTGAGCTAAGATATAGTCTGTAGCTCTGCTGTTTCCTTTGGCTTTGTTTCCTTTGGCATATTTGATGGCTATCAGGCATTGAGGTTCCCTTTCTTCGAGAGCCGTGTAGGATCACTGGTGTTGGGACTTGCATTGAAAGAACTTAGCTTTCTTTCACCCTTCTATTGCTTCTTTTCTCATCTCTTCTCACAACGACGCCGGCAACGATTCTCAACTTCCACTGTACTGGCTGCAGTTTCTTCGACAAATTGCTTTGCTTGGAGCCTCATATGAACCTCGCCCTATCTCTTTGCTGAGATGTCTTTGCCATTCTTTAGGGCCGGATTAATACTTCTTCTCTTCACCGTTACCTTCGTATCTGCCCTACGAGTAACGCCCAACTCGCCATGCACCACCGTGTGTGTGAATGGCGGCTCCACAACGGATCAAACGCTGTCAGGGACACACGAGGGGGACATCGTATGCAATGACGAAGACTACACTTCTAAGAAAGGGCAGCAGTTCGAGGAATGCCTGAATTGCCTGCAAGGAAGCAGCTTTGGCACCGATGCCGATAATGACCAAATGTGGTTCATCTATAATTTGAGATACGCCTCGGACTGTGAGTACAGGAATGTCATCTATATGACTTCCGTTTACTAATTTTGGGACAGGGTGCCTTTTTGGAACCAACAACGCCGAGACATTGAGCGGCCCTTGCATGGTCGCTACGACCTGTAACCCGCTTTCCAAATCACTCAGCGCAGGGAATGAAAGTGTGGAGGCAGGAGATATTTTCGATTACTGCACTGCGGACAACCCGAGCTTTGCACGTCGGAAGCCGGTCTGCCACACATGCATTAAGCATATGGTGGGCAACATCTACGTGTCAAACTGTTAGTAGTTCATTCAAAATCGCCTTCATTTTGCAAAAACTGACAATATTAGTCCTCACTGCTCTCGAAGCTGGTTGCAACCAACACCCATCACAATCATCGCTCATCGGCCTCGACGGCTCCGTCTTCTCAGGGTACCCTGTCAATATCACGTCAACCCCCTTCAATCCCGCCAAAGAATCTTCTGCCCCCTCAAATGGCCTTAGCACAGGCGCCAAAGCTGGCATTGCAGTTGCTTGTGTGCTTGTCGCTCTTATCATTGCCGCTACCGTGTTTATCTATTGCTTCAAATGGCGCCGTATCCGCAATTCCCCCCAACTAAATACACATTACGACCCCCGACATGGCTCGAGAGGCATCAGCCCTCCCATGGACGGCGCCTACTCATACAAATCGGAACCTATTCCGGCACCGTACTACAAAGCCGAACCAGTTTCTGAATCCTGGAACGATCAAATTATTGCTCTAGACGGTGTTAACCGCAGTGTGAGCCCACAAGCCAGCGCCTACACGAAGTTTTCGAGTATATCATCTCGCAGATCAAGTTTAGTCGGGTCGCCAGAACCGCTGACTCAGGCCGCTGCGCCGGTAGGCATGCGTGCCATCACCCCATTGCCCACACTGGCACCAGCACCACCGCAGGCTCCAGCAGGTCCTCCAAACCCTCTCCGCATGAACTCCGTCATCGCAGCCTCTCAACGCCCCTCAGCACCAACTCAGCCAACACAAGCGCCCTACAACCCCCGCTCCTCATCCTCAACCTACATGCACTTCAACCGCCCCGGCCGCGCTTCCTCCATTCTCTCCACATCAACCACCTTCTCCCCCCCCTCCGCCACCTCCCCACCCGCCTACCCAACAGCCCTCCACAACCACAGACCCCCCATTCCCCTCCCGACCTACAACCCCCGTGACTACGCCCCCCGCGACCACGCCCCCCGCGTCGCACCACCCCCCACACAACCCCTCCCCCAACCACCCCTCCAACGCCTCGAAAAACAAATCGTCCCCATCATCGCGATGCCCATCCCAGCTCCGCGCAGGGATACAATGGATATGCGCTCCTTCATCGGCCTCGGAATCTCCACTTCCAGCCCAAACACAGTCCCTGTCCCGGCATCTGTCCCTATCAGCGCTGTGCAATCTGATGGTCCGGTCCCTTTATCCCGCAACGCGAGTCTGCGGGAGCTAGCGGCGAAGTTGTTACCGCGCGCTGGGAATGGGGAGAAGAGCAACGGTGCCGAGGAGGTTGTGAGGCAGGACAGAGGGAGGAGGAGGAGCGGGAGTCGTCCGAGGAGGGAGAGGAGCGAGTCGAGGACGAGGTTACGTGATGGTGGGTTTGAGGGGGAGAGGAGGCAGTTTGAGTTTAGAGGACAGGATGCTGTGGGGAGGGAGACGACGAGTCCGTGGAGTGCGGCGGAGAGTGTGGAGCAGTGGCCAGGGAAGATGTGATGATTGTTCTGTTGGGATGGGTGGTTGGGATTTTGTAATTTGGGCGTTTTGGGGGCTTGGATTGGGCATTTTGTGTAGATTTGAAAATGGGGAGGGATGGAGGAAGTAATGTGGCCCTTCCGTAGCTGGAATTGATTGCCCTTTGAAGGACTATGGTGTTCGCTGGTTATAATGTAAAGTCACGGTATCATATGCAGTGTGGGCCAGAGAGTAGACTGTAAAGGTGCAGTTTCATGTGGTTTGTCTGAAAAAGGATTAACATGGCCGTAGACCATACTACAACTCAGGTGCTGAAACTTTGCCATCTCCACGTAATGCTCAAGGGGTGCAGTAGAACGTATCAGTAAACATCTACCACCGTTAGTGAAGGAATAATTGTTGTTGTTAGTCAACCCACCTCGCCATTCATCTTGCCAGTATTAACCTCTTGGCTTCTTGGGTTTCTTGAACGGTATAAAACGTGCGATGCTTTTCTGCTTGTTCCTTTTTCGTGCTGAATCTCCCTCATTGGTGTTGCGTCTCGCTTGAAGTGGCCTCGATTGGCACTTTCTCCTCAACTTCTTCTTTCTCTTCTGCGACTTCCCCCTCAACTTCTGCCTTGTCCGTCACTTTCTCTTCAACTTCTTTCTCTTCTGCCACTTCCCCCTCAACTTCTGCCTTGTCCGTCAGTTTCCCTTCAACTTCTTTCTCTTCTGCCACTTCCCCCTCAACCTTTTTCTCTTCTGCCTCCTTGCCCTCAACTTCTGCCTCATCCGATACTTTCTCGTCAGCTTCTTTCACTTCTGCCACTTTACCCTCGACTTGTTCCTCTTCCGTCTCTTTGCTTGCTGCCTCTTTTGGAACTGCCATCTTCAATCCCCTTGGACTACGATACATGATTGGCCCATTCACATAGTCTCGAATATAAGGCGGCTGCACTTCATACCCATTCAACCTATGCAGTTCGGATACTATCCCATTGATCATCTCGTCGAAGTTTGGCGCCCTTCCTACCCATGGAGTACCGCGTTTCTTGATACTCACGCGATATACAGGGAGCTGATTGTTCTCCGGCTCATGAGCAGTGAGGAAATCGTATTCATCATGGTAAGCATCGAAGATAGCGAATGTGTGTCTGCCTCTTATCTCGATTGCCAGGAGGTTCACGTCAACTGGTACGCTGGCGTCTGGTACATCGGTGCCTGGTACGTCGGTAGCGGTGTCGATAGCGGTGTCGAGAGGAGCAGTGTCCACAGCAGCGGTGTCGAGAGCGGTGTCGATAGCAGTGTCGATAGCAGTGTCGATAGCAGTGTCGGCAGCGCTGTCGGGATTCCCAAAAATTAGGGGAATGACTTTATCTAAAAGATCGCGGACCTCTTGGAACTTGTCGCTGCTTTCGAGGGAGCTGGTGGAAATATCAGCGAGTACGCGTATGGGCGTATCGCGGGGCAGGTGCTTCGGCGCATTATCTTCCTCCTGCACAATGTCCTCCTTCTGCACATTGTCTTCCTTTTGTACAATGTCTTTTTCCTGCGCATTATCTTTCTCCTTCACATCGTCTTCCTCCTTCACATCGTCTTCCTCCTTCACATTGTCTTCCTCCTGCACATTATCTTTCTCCTGCACAATGTCTTCCTCCTGCACATTATCTTTCTCCTTCACATTGTCTTTCTCCTTCACATTGCCTTCGTCCTTCACATTGTCTTTGTCCTTTAGGTTGTCTTTCACCTTCACGTTGTCTTCGTCCTTAACGTTGTCTTTCTCCTGCACATTATCTTTCCCCTGCACATTGTTTTCCTCCTTCACATTGTCTTCCTCCTTCTCGTTGGCTTCCTTCTCCACATTGGCTTCCTCCTGCACATTCTCTTCTTTCAGCACATTGCCTCCCTCCTGCACATTGGTAATTAGTTTAGTTACTCTAAATGCTGCTTCGATTTACATACCATGTTGTTAGCACCGCGGCAAGTTTATCGAGGTCTTGGATACACGCGTGAGGGAAGGAACGACCCAGTTGTTTCATAACGAGCTAAAGTTGGGTGAAGCTCGCAATGTAAACAAGGCAACCACCAAGGTCGCAGCTTCCTCTTCACGGCCTCCCCCGCTTTTAATACCAGAGCATGAATTTATTCATCTGGTTAATAAGTCGAAAGACGAACACATTAATCCCAGATGCCTTAATACAGCACTGTTATAACTGTGGCCAAGAGCTTCCAAGTTGTTCTTTCAAACATACTATTGTGATTATGAGGTTGACATGACCCTTTGTGCCTTCCTTTTTTGTAGTCATTATGTGGTTGTGATGGATACATTTGTCTTACATTCTTTATCTGCTAATGAATGATATATATCCACCACTTGGTAGAAGGCCCCCCCCATATCCAGGAGGCAAGCCGTCTGCACATAATTACTAACCACATACAGTTTCCCAGCGCCAATCAACAAACCCCCATCCTCGTATGGCCTATAAAATGCACCCACTATACGCCCAGAACAGAACACTCGATCTCCGCCTCCATTCGACTCTAGGTCCTCACATACTCCCCGGCCACTGCTCGACATCACTATCAGGGGATCTCTCATCCCACGTCTTCGCCGGCCTCCGCTTCGGCGCCGCACCAAGCTTCAAACTCGGAAGCGTAATCCTGTTCATTCTCGCCTTGCTCTGCGGATGGGTTGCCTGCGTGCCCTGGATGCCAAAGAGACGCTGCATGGACTGGCGAGGTTGCTGCTGCTGCTGCTGTTGGTCCACCGGCGGCAGAATTATGCTCTGCACCGGCTGTGGGAACTGCGGGACCTTGCCATGCATCTCTGGTAGTTGTGGTAGAGGCGGGGAGGATGCAGGAGTAGGCGGCATGGATGAGGTTTTAATGTTCGTCGGCGACGGTTGAGCACTACCCCATCCATTCGTCACAGTGGTTGTGGTGGAGTTGCCTGTCCGAGGACCGTTGGTGGTGGGTGTTGGCGCGCCGCTGGCGGAGAAGCCTGGGCTCAGCTTACTGCCGATACTGAGCTGGTCGGCGGGGATGTAGGCCTGGTGAACCGGAACGGGACTGGTTGGTCGTCCGAAGCCTGGGGAGGTCTTGGGCCATTGTGGGGAGGGTTGGAGTTGGGAGGCGGGAGAGGAGGGAGTGGAGTTGTAGCTGGAGAATTGGGTGCTGTTGGAGAGAGAGTGATGAGAGTGGTGGGAATTATGTGACTGAGCGGATTTTGAGGTGAGTGGTTGTGGAATAGACGGTGCCCCGCTGCTTCTATTTGAGGGGACGAGGTTTAAAGAGGCCGGCTTCGCGTTGGGGAATCTTGGGAGATGAGATATGGCGGACATGGGAGGTGATGGGGGCGGTTGATCGATATTACCGGCGGGGAGGACGGCAACGGTAAGAGGAGGGGCCGTGGAGGGATCGGTGAACGCTCCCGAGGTTGGGGCCGTAATGGCAGCAGAGCCGAACCGGGGATCGAAAGAGCTTTCGATGGGCTCGCGGCTACGCCACCAGAGACACATCTTGGCTGATTAAGGTTGGAGCAAAGCTGTGGCAATGTTGTGGGGTATATCGATGGCGTCAAGGTCGATGTTGGTTGAGGCCGAACCTCTCATAGCAAGCCGCTTGACGAGGCTGCAATGCACCGTCAGTTTGTTGGACGTTGGAAGGAAGCAATGGACCTTTAATAGTTCCAACGATGCGCGCAGGTGCATCGAAGCAGGTGAGCTATCATAAGCTTGCCTCGTATGGATGACTAACCTCTCATTCCAGTCCACCTAGCCACAAACAGTGCAGAAGCTCATCAGGATCCAGAGAACTTCAATACTCTGAGTCAAAGCCTCGTTCCATATCTCGCCGGCAACACTCGATATATATTCAAGAGGAAAATGCGCCTGAGGGCTGAGGGTGTATTTCATATCCATCGACGTCCCACATGCGATACTTAAGCAGCCTTTCACTCACCACCAAACATCCAACAGCCACCCGGGGCCATGCTCGGCATGTACAACAATGTACAACAATGTCCATCCGCATTCGGGCAGCCTAACGGGGAGTATGCAGTGCAGCTCATACGGCAGATTTCGAGCACTAGGCAACCTAGCCCGCTTGCTGCCTCTCCTTCCGGGAAGTGGCAAACGCAAGGCGCAGGACTGTCATGTCCGCATACGGAGTATTGAGGTGGTGGCACCGCATACAGTCTCATCGAACCGACATCGAACCCTCGCTGTAGCCTGAATGTCGTCGGCGGCGCGGCAAAAGTACCCCCCCTGGGGAAGGCTATGCGCGTTCCTTAATCCCTGTGCAGCCCTCAAGATGGATACCTTGGATGACTGTAGGCCAATCATGCAAGGGATGCTCTGTTCTGGTGATTTGTCACTCACGAATGAAAGTCGGAGAACTGGAAGCTGAGCTGAGTTGACGTGGTGCAAACAAGGCCGTCTCACAAGAAGGCCCACATCATTTACGTGATGACCAGTGCATCGATCGATGGCACGAAAGAAAGCAAACATATCGTTTTGCCGATCACACATTCCGGCCCCGTCTCGACTTCTCGTAGGAAATTGAGTTGCCAAGTGTCACTAATCGCACTACTTTCACCTTGTCGAGGATTTCCGATGCAGTGTAACTAAAGCCGATGAGAACGGGCGAGTCGACAGATCAGATCAAACGCCACCATCCAGCTAGGGTAGGTGGTTCTGGCTAGGGGCGGCCACTAGTGACAACCCCTGACAGAGACCAATGAGCGGCAGTCATTAGGCGCTGGTAGCGGGTTGCTGGGACACAACACAACATATGATTTGACGAGAGAAATTCGACCGAGTATGATATGCTGTAGTGTGCTGTCGCGTAGCACGAGTACTCGCGTAGCACTGTGTTCTGAACTTGTGCGAAGACCTGCGCGGTGCAGTGATAATCATCTCCCCGCGCACACTACACTGCTAGCACCAAGCGTACGTCGATTGCTGTTGTGTTTTAACGGTGTTGGCTCCAAGCAAGGGAGCCCAAAAAGCGCCGCTAGCATCAAGGAACAGGACACGTACGGGGCACAAACAATTACAGTGCCGGTGCGTAACGCGAGGCGAGGTCAAGCCCGAGAACTAGTGGAAATTGAGGGTCTACAAGAAGGAAAGGGGAAGGGTCCACTGTTGCGGCATCGCCCGGTGACACGGGTAAATCTCATTGTGATGCAGGTTCCACAGTTCCAATCACCTCAAGCCTTTCCTTTCCCAGCCTTGCTGGGTACCGACCTTGCTTCCCGTTCCCCTCCCATTTCCACAGAGCACTCTATTTTGTTGGTGATACGTCTCATCTCCGATTTGCCCGATTTTTCACTTGTGTGTTGGTGCGGGTGGTCGGGGTTCCCCTCCGACTGTCACATCGAGGTAGCCCCCAACTAGAGTGTAACTCTCTAAAATCGCCGACTATCGCGTCTCTGGGAGGGGATGGTAGCATCGCTGTCTTACACTAACGCACGTCCGCGCGCTCCACTAGAACAAGCGCCCTAGCGTCGGAAGAGCCAGCCAACAAGATGTTGCCAGCGCTCTCACGTTCCTCTATTGTCGTGGGGTCTAAACGCAGAGTTCGAGTCAAGACAAGGTTTGGGGGCATAAGCACGGCAATACAAGCAGACCGCGGCCAACAACGATGAAGAACGGCCAATACAAGAGTGGAGTTTCGTCCGGCGAACTATGTGCCGCGGGGACAAGAAGAACAAGATGCGTGGATGCGGGTTCTCGGCGAATGACTGGGATTGGAGGTGCATACCAGCCTACCGGATGCGCTATAGGTCTGTTTAATATACAGGCGCGCTTGGAAGAATGCTGCTTGCTGGTTCGGAGCTTTCCAAGCATTCTCCAAGCACGATGCTACTCCGAACTCTCTGCCAATCCAAGCATGCCGCCGATCACAACAATTCCCCTCAAGCCACCTCATTCTATGCAATCTATCAACCCACCTCCCAACCACCAACAACTCACCCCAGCCCCACCCCCCTCCGTCTCGCGTACACCCTCCACCGCCTCCATCCAACTCCTCATTGCCCTTCTTGTGCCCCACCCCGAGAAAACCAACATGTTGGTGGCGCTCTCAGCCGTTAGCTACCCGACCAACGTGACCCCTCTTATGAGTCCACTTAAGACAGATGAGGAAAGACTTGCACACGCAGCCACCTACCCCATCGAGGCATGCGTCGAGTAGAGTGACTCGCGCGGGGGCCGCGCCTGTGATAAGACGTAAGCCTGAGCGCAGCGCGGCATTGATAAGCGGGCGCGGCTGCGAGGGGGCGCTGGCGCGAGACATGGAACGCAGATGGAATTGGACAATGGGGAAGCAAGGGAGTGGTAGTGGTTTAATATTTAGTGTGGTATCAATAGCGCAAGGCTCGCCACAGTCACATCGGCGATCGAGTAAGGGTGGAGCTGACAGCAAACATTTACGCCCGAGACCCCATCCAAGACACCGTCCCTGATTCCGGCAGTCACAAACATCGATTCCCCCTGCGTTCCGTTATCCTCTAGTTGGCGCAGGGGCAGGCACAAATCCCACCGCCCCTGCTTCCCTCTCCCACCTCTCCCTTTCAGTCTCTCCAAGAGGGCTCATCTCGATCAATTCTCCTTGCGGGCGCAGACTCCCAATACTCTCTCTCCTATATGGGGCTGGTATAGGGACGTGAGGGAACTCTCCGGCGGCTGGGCCACTCGGGCTCGTATGCTGGCTCACGTATGGACTGAAAGCCGCCTCTCCTGCTCCTCCGCTTCCTCTACTGACAGCGCTCGCAGGGCTGTCGTCGGTAGACTGTGCGGGCCACTGGTAATTCGAAGCCTTGGTCATGAAAGCGCCGCTGCTAATGCTCTGCGGGCTGTCGTCCGTGCCCTTCCAACGCGGAGCCTGCGCCATGGCTGGGGACGCGCCGTAGGTGGCGAGTATGGCGCGACGACGTCGACGGCCGCGCCAGACTATGCAGGTCCCGAGGACGATGAGGATGAGTAGGAAGCCGCCCACGGCGATGCCGATTTTGGCGCCTAGAGTGAGAGGGCCGGAGGGCGGGTTGAAGGAGGATGCGATTATATCGGCCGAGGAGTAGGGCTTGGTGATTGCCACGCGCGTGCTAGAGAAGGGGTCGCCTTCTATGCCGATGAGAGCACCTTTCCCAGGTTTCTGCTGGCAGCTTGCGCTGAGGATGGTCATGACTGGGAGTGGGATATTAGCGGAGCTCATATGGGGGATTGGGGAGGCGTACAATTAACGAGGTATTCTTCCTCTTCCAGGGCTTCGACACAGTTCTGGCATTTCAAGATGTTTGAGTCATCCCAGTGATTGCAGTAACCGTAGTCGGTTGCGCCGGATGGAGCGATGTTGTTATGGTAAGTTAGGGAGTCGAGGAAACGTTCGCAGGCGGAGGCGGTGATGCATGGCGTGGTTGCGATCTTCGAGTCGTTGAAGATGCAGTAGTCGGCCGCGTAGCGCAGGTTATCTGTCGCGTCGCATCAGCATCGCGCACGAGAATATCAGAGGGCATATGGGATACATACATATCGCAGCAGTCAAGTCGGATAGGCCGGTCGGATCGACATACGTGCTCTTTAACTCGCACTCCACGCACGTCTTGAAGGTCTGGCCCACCCCGCTGCCGAATTTCTTATCTCCACATGCGATATCGGGAGGCGTGGTCGCGTCGAGGACGTTTCCACAGCTGATGGCGCAGCTGGACTGAGGCGCGACGAGTATAGCTGATATCGGAGAGAGGAGACCGAGAACCACGGCGGCGCGCCGGAGATTGATGCGCCGCATGGTGAGATGCGTCGTGGGCGATCCTAGAAGATGCTACATTCGTCGGGAGCGGCGGGATGAGAGGTTATATCGCCATCAGAGCTGGTCGCCGGCGGGGTCGCGAGGTAGATTGCGTGAGTTGTCCTGCTGGGTGAGGTCGAGGCCGGATGTCGTGGTCCGCATGGGTATATGTGTGTTGATGATCTGAGGGTTCCATCCTGACACCCCCCAGGAAGCCCTTACATCCATCTGTCAATCATTAGTGGGTGGTGCAGGGTCCATCTCTTGGCTAAATGGGTGAGAGTTGGAGAGGGTCAAGGCATCAAGTACGGCGATTGGACGTGTGGCGGTACGTAGCCCCAACCCCGTGCATACTATCGGCACAGCCTCAATGGGAATAGCGTCGTGGTGTCCAATCGGTGATCGGTGCGGGCCGTCATCTGTGTACGCCATGTGTGGTCTAACTCGAATGGGCAATTTAGAGGTCGCAGAAGGATGAGGCCAACGGAAGGCCACGGATTGTTGGCTGGCGGAGTGTTATGGCATTTTTCCAACTGAAATATGCCTGTCGGCGTCGTCATTTGGGGCAGAGTTCTTCCAGGGCCTCAATTGGGGCCGGGCTTGTCCATGAACAAGCCATTATCCCTGTGCTCTCGAGAAGGGGAATATAGACGTCCAGCGACGACGGCTACTCTGAAGATGGCACTTGTGCGGCCCACAAAACTAAAGAGGGGCTGCAGAGATAGGAATTGATACCATAAGTACTTCATGGTCTTGAACAGCTCATATCTCTGTGCTCTTGACAAATATAAGGAGAAAACAAAACCACCATAGGACTAGATAGCTACGGCGACAATATCAGACTACTTATTCAATCTTAACACCACTTCGGAATTTCTGGAGTTGACATAACTATAGTGTTTATTCAGATATTACTAACTGCGTGGAGCTCAACACAATATGGTAGGAGGGAGGGAGAGTCGCCCCAAAGAAGGTATTACAGTTACGTGGCGAGATGGTGGCAAAGAGTTATGCATCTAATTTAATCTCTCTAGTTGTGTCATTTCTCTTCCTTTCCAACCTTGTCGTTCCTCAGTCTCCTCGATTATGCTGTTCCCCTTTACTCTGTCGTCCATGTCTCTCCGATTCTATCATTTTTCTGTCACTTCGCTCAATATAGAAGGAGGTCCAAGAAGATTGGGTGCCGCCTAAAAATGCAAGCATAAGAATCAGATCTACAATAAACACATTACTGAAGAATGGATTTTTGACAAGATACCCCGTTAAGAAAAGCAATCGGTATAATATACCCCAACTTACAAGAGAACCGGAAGGAAGAGTACCAGTAGCAAGAAAGAGGAACAGTAACAAGAAGAACGGTGACAACAGCATAATATGGTGACAGCCTCATCCTACACCCGCATCTTTCTCAACGGCGTGTTGGATACGATCTTGAATATCGCCCTCGTTGTCCTCATCTTCAATGGCTTCATATACTGGCTTAAGCTCTGCAAACAACAGCGGGGCCAGCAATAAGATCGTCGATCGAGCCGATTCTGGCCACAGTTATCTCGTGTGTCTACTGTTGGGGTGCTTTGCATTCAATAACGAGGAAATTTAGCTCATTTATTTAGACGGTGGATATTGTTGTAAGGCATGTTATATGAACGTTCACCGGATTTTCCCTTCTCATGTTATCTCAGATGCAGTTGTATATCTTCCCTACTGCCGGATAAAACCAAGGGAGAATGGTTTCCCAGGCTCCTATTTATGTCCCCCCTCCTGGGATGGCCATTTGATGAGGCTTGATTGGAGATAATGGGGGCACTATCTACTTGGTACTCTGCGCGAAGGCCCAAATGCTGTCCCCAAAGGTATGTTCCCAGCTCGGTCACCTCCATGGTCCAACCGAAGTCACTATAAGAGACCTAGACGATGCCTTTTTACTATCCAGGGTTATGTTGCCCGGTGGCGGGGAAAAGGCCGCTGTTCGAAGTCCCACCATTGGAGGTCTCTCCGTTGCTGTCGATAACCCCGCATTTGCACCAGCTTCAAGGAGCCACCTAGGCCCGCTTCTGTTGAAAGTCATAACTCAACGGTATCTTATGCGGAGACGGGATGGGTCTCGGAAAGACGCTGTTGGCTATATTAGATATGGAGATGGTAAGCGGGGAGGATGGATTTTAAGGCCCAAGGTGCGTTCCTAGAAATCGACACCAACGACAGTGGGGTGACAGCATCCGGCTCCAACGACAGAATGAGTGGTGACAACAGCGGGGCATGACGACAGAGGTGGCCGAGAGTCTAACTGTATTATCAAACTTTCATTCGATTCCTGGTAGTATCTCTCAAACTCTCAGTCTCAACTCGCTGTCGAATATTTCTCCGATCTTGTGATTTCCGATGGTAAACATGAAATTTCGTTTTCGTTCTTTTAGTGGGACTCCATTCAGGCCCGTCTTGTCAGTGAATAGCTTGAAGACATATGTGAGTTTCGCACAATACCCTGTGCTCCTTTGCAGTTGCCTTTGCAGTAGAGATCCCTTCGTTGGCCTGCACGATGATGGCATATATATGATTTACTGCGGCGGAAATCTTTCCGTTCTTGGAGGGAAAGAACAAAAACGTCTCAGCCCTACACTCTAAAACCTGGAGTATTCTCGATATTCCCACCAAGAGACTCATCCTCGACGAGGCGCAGGTAGCCGATAAGCGGAATGGTGAGAGAAACAAAGCTCTATAAAAGCTGTATTACATCGCAGCGATGATACTATCGGGAGCTTTGGCACACAACTCATGGAGGGACATTTCTGGCTATTTGTTTGGGGTTTACCATGCAGTGGAGGCGCTTCGGTATGACGGGACGGACAGTGAGGTCCAACATGTGTTCGTAGAAGGCGACAGCAACGTCGAGACGGTGACAGCATCCGTAAAGAACAAGAAGACAGAGGTAACAGCATCTAGCTTCAACGACAGAATGGGCGGTGGCAACAGCGGTATATGACGGCTGTCAAGCCGCCTCCAGCACAGTGTTCTGTTTCAGCATCGCCGGCGCACATTCAATCGGGCCAATAACCCGTTTCACCGCCACATCAATACGGCGACATCGATGGTATTGCGTCGTGGATCATTGATGATTGCACATCTGTCCATAATGTAGTAGTGTTGGACGCCCCTATGAATGTTTTGGTACGTGTCACATCTCCCGCCCCTACCATTCATTGAAAGGTCCAGGATGGAGTTTTCATAATGGCAACGGACTAAGAGACATGAGCTCATCCTGATCATGCCTTATATTCTTCACTTGTTGCCACGATGCGTTCTTCGCCACACTCTGTGTTCATATGTCAGCATGATCAAATCTAGATTGCCTTCCCTGGCCGGTTTCCCACCTCTTGCGCTCATACCCCTATTCGGCTATTCTGATAACTCACTTGCGTCTCTCCGGGTCCATATTCTCTCTTCATCTCTTTTGTCTGCGTTTACAAGCGGCAAGATTATCAATAAAGATAGGGATCGAGATACTACTGGGCCCTCTCTCGCCCGAAATACACTCCAGTCATAATTTATCAAGGGGGATTTAACTGTAGGAACAATATACATCAAATTATTATCTTATCCAACTTCCAGATCCCAATGGTGATTTTTCCCAGCTCCTCCACTGCAATACCATCGAGCAGATATGTGATCATATATTTGATACCTTCGCACTTCGTCGTAACGGTATATCATCACCCGTAATGTTTCAGCAACTTACATCAAGCACTCTCTGGCGACCTTTTTTTTTAACAAAAATGTATCGTGAATTCCCGTGCCCTTTTGACCTGTCAATGCTCATGGGATGTCTCCACGAACCAAAAGAACCATGGTACATAAAAGAGATGGTACGAGTGCTGTCATCATGAGAAAGGGAGCAACCATGTGGATCTTCGATCCAGCATTGGACCTCAACAACCTCCCGAAGGATGGCCTACTAGCTCGAACGCGCCAATGAAGACTTGTAGGAGCTTATCTGGAAAGTTTCTCGTACTGGGTCTTTCTCTCCGTAGGCCCAGACTTCTTGTTGTCGATGCTCTCTTGTCGTCGATATCCCTTTCTCACCGCGAGCTCTACTGCTGTCAGTATGTTTTCTCGCCGTATACCCCCCGTTGTCTATATATTTCTCACCATGTGATTTTTCGCCGGGCAAGCAGTGGCAAAGGCGAACAAAAAATTGATACAAGATACGCAGCTGCGTCGTGTCCGGCGGCCCCAACTTGTCATAGTCGGATGTACTGAACATTCGCGCGAATGATGGTCGGACTTGGCAAAGGCAGGTTGAAGACTACTTTAACAGACAGCATATACATACATCCCCTGCCCGCCACCTTCGTTTAGTTTGTCGATGCTGGTAAAACTCAGTCCCTGAATATGTGAGATGATCCTTTAGTCACCTTCACAGCCGCTTTCCCTGTTCCCGAAGTCATCGACCGACCGCCTTGAGAAAATGGTTGCAAAAGGAGACGGTAATCACACCAAACCCTTTTCTGGGAAGCTAAGAGGTAACATATAGGTGTGTTTGACTCTGAGTTCTTTAAATCCCCTCCTCATCCTGATCCTGATCTTCCCTCACCCCGCCCCGTCACCTAGCAGATAACTGATCGTATATATATCTCCGGCTCTATACTCCTCTTTGTGCTCGCCCATCATCATAAAGTTTCAGCAATTTGTAGACACTCTGATGGGCCTTTGAAAATAATGTCTGATGACTCCCTTTTTGACCGTTTGACCCCTTTTGAGGAATGAAGTTGGGTTGCAAGTTGGCAAATAACGTTCACCAGACGTGGTTCAATCGGTGGATCGTATGGCAAAAAGATACTACACGGAAGAGATAAGTGCAAGTGCATCATTCCCCATTGAATGCTCTGTAGAAAAGTTTCTCGCGCCGGATTTTCTCTCACCGTCGACCCTATCTTGTTGTCGAGGCTCTCTTGTTGTCGATATCCCTTCCTCACCGCAAGCTCCTCTGTTGTCAGTATGCTTTCTCACCGTGTACTCTTCTGGTCAAGACGTTATGGTAGAAAGAGCTGAATCCTCTTCGGCCGAATGGCTGTAACTGCCTGGTCCTGCCCTTGACGCCATGCTCGACCTATAGCCTGGGACTCAGCCGAGATATTCCACCGAGGCTCCAAGAGCGTCACTCCGCTGGCTGCCGTGATATTAAGACCCACGCCGCCAGAGCCCGTTGTAATTAGGATCGTGGCGGATACTAGACACGCTTTCCCTGTTCCAAAAGTCATCAGATATGGCCATAGTGTGAGAAAGAGCAACTTGAGAGACAGTAACACATCAACCCCTTTTCCGAGAAGCATAAGAGGTAACAGATAGGTATATTTGACTCTAAGTACTCCTCGCTATTTTCAAATCCATCAATACAGCCGAGCAGATCATCCAGCTCGGCCTACATATCAGCCCATAATTCCTACATTAGATATACAAAGCAAAACCCTCGCAGGCAAATCACTACCGCTCCGAACGCCGTATATATAAAATATTTCCCCACCCCCACTCTCACGCCGGCGCCTTCTTCTTATCCTCCTCCGCCTTCTTCTTCGCCTCCTCCTCCGCCTTCTCAGCCTGCTCCTTATTAATCTTCGCCGTCAGCTCCGTCTCCTGCTTCTTCCTCTCCTCCTCCTTCTTCTTCGCCTCCTCCTCCTCCGTCGCCTTCCCAGCCTCCTTCTTCTTCCTCTCCTCCTCCAACACCCTCCCCGCCTCCTCCTGCGCCTGCTTCTTCTTCTCCTCAATCTTAACCCTCGACTTCTCCGCCTCCGCCTTCTCAAACGCCAACGACGCCGCCTGATCAATAGCGCCCTCGCGATTATCCCCCTCGCACCGCTCCCGCTCCAGCTTCATGGGCAGGATAATCGCAATCTCAGGACAGTACTTGAGGATCCTCGCGCGCTGGTCGCTGTTCTTCCACACGCCCGGGGGCAGGTGTCCAGCGCCGTCGCGCAGATGGTATCCCATAGGCGCCTCGTTGTAGACGTCCTCGACGCTGAAGTGCTTGGCGTCGAGCCCGCTGGCGACCTTGAAGTCGGGCATGGCGGAGATGCGCTTGCCGAACCACTCGTCCTCGGGTTCGGAGTCGTCGTCGCGGGTCTGGAAGTCGAGGACGCGCTTGATGGCTGCGACGCGGCGGACGGAGAGGCCGCCGTTGCCGGCGAAGGTGTCGGTGTTGCTTCTGCGGGGTGTTAGTGTTGTGCTACCAAAAGATATCGGGGGGAGTAGATAAGACGAACCTTGGTGCAGCGGCCCAGTCGTAGCGGAGCCAGTCGTTCAGGCTGTCTTTGGAGTTGGAGCACATGATGCTATCGCTCTCGTATTTCATAATCCATTCCACCCCCGGCATCAAATCTGTATAGAAGTGAGAGTCCGTGAGCATGCGCCACACATGCTCCTTATTCTTGATCTCCCACGGCTTCGGCACAACCATGAGGTCGAGTTTGCCGGCCGCCTGCTGATGCTTAATAGCGAAGCTGCGGCCGACGGCAGCAACGCTCTTGTTGGTGCCGATGAAGAGGAAACGCCATTCTGGCGGGACGACGGATATCATATGCAGGATCTGTGGCACGAGATGCGGCTTCGCGCGCCCCTCGATCAGCAGGGCAAGCTTTGACGGGTCGTACGTCGTGAGCGGGTCGGTTTCGGGGTGGAATTCCACCTTTATCGATGGGAGCTTCTGGCGTGTGCGTGCGAGTTGGTCTTGCAGCGACTCTTGATAACGCGGGAAGAGGCCGGCGATTGTCCATCTGCAGCGGAAGAGTTAGAAAAGGGCTCAGCTGGGAGGAAGGAGGAGGGCAAAACGTACATTGCTACTAGAGTTGCGAGGAGGAGGACTTTTGTGCGGTTCAGAGCGAAGATGCCGCTGGTGTTGGTGGTTAACGCCATGGTTTCCCGCGATGCCAATCGCAGTTAATGTAGGGCCTCAGAAGCCCATCTGTATCGTAGCCAGCAGTCTGCGCGTTTTCGAGGGGGCGTTCAATGGGAGTTCGCAGAGGCTCTGTATTTGTGTTATCGCAGCAGTTGAAGTTGAGGATGTCGACAACTGTCCATGAACTCTAAGAATCCTACAGTACGTAGTAGTGTCTTGGAATCCCTGAAGGCGTTATCCACTGAGCTGAATCCATGGCGGCACCTTTTTATCGCTGGCGTACGAGTACATACAAGTGTCAATGGTGATAATGGGCGCTGCTTTAAGAAGAGATAGCCTGCAAAAATAGGCTGCTACCAGTCAATGGTAGTGAACTCCTTAGTAAATTGAAAAAAGGGCTAAAATGACAACAGAATTAGAGGCCGCCAGGGGTAGAGAAGTAGCAGTACTTGAGGATACAGAGTATATGGCCGCGTACCAAGCATTAAAGCACCAAATCTAATCTAATATACACAGTATCGCCCTGGCACTCTAAGTCAAACGGAGTTAAATCTAAGTACCGGTACTAAGGCCACGACGACGCTAGAATACTCGTAATCCTTCCAGTATCACGTGAGCAACGTGTTAGGTGGCAGAAAGTCGCGGCACTGATCGTGGGAAGGGCGATAAGTCAATTGAATTGTGGAATGACCAAGTTATATCATTATATTTTTATTCTAGTCTTATATATATACTGATATTTTATTCTGTAATTCTTTCTTGTTTTTCTATTCATTACGTTGCAGTATATAGCCTGATCTAAACCGCTTTCGTAACGAGGCTACTACACGTACCAGGAGGCGGGATCGCTTACCTGTACTGTATTTGTACCTTCATATTTCTTGGCTCCAATTTCTTATCCGTACACGGAGAGAGAGAGACTATTGCCTCTTCCAGACAAATCCAGAGAGAATCTGCCTTCCTTTTTGTATCCTTGCGCTTTGCTTGTACAATAATTCTTGCAGCGAGTTGCTACCACGGTCGCTACAAATCGATGCGTCCCTGAATCAGCTAAACCCATCGTCCTACTGCCGTACGTTCGGCCCTCGAAACACGAAAGCCGCCGCATTCGAGTTGAACCTCACGAGAGACCATGGCATTTGCCAGCACCTCGCGGGCAATATGGCTCAGCACCTTCGTCATCATCATCTGTCTCTATTTCACCCTTAATTCCGTACGTGCCGCCGCCCCCCTTTCCCCCTCGCCTCACCTCCCGACCTCAACCCTCCATGCTGACATCCGCAACCAGGAAACTTTCAATGGCAACACCACCATCCGCGCAGGGGGCAACACCCAAGCGCCCGTCGTCGAAATCCCTCTCACCCCCGAAGAAGCCTCCTGCAAGAAGCTGGGCATGATAAAAGAGGCCTCGTGCCCCGTCCCCGAGACCCCCTTTTTCAAAGCCCTCGACACGGCCAAGACGCCCGACGACCAGCGCCCGCTCATCACCTACGCCTACTACGAATCTCCGTTCGCACGCGCCAATCTCAAGTTCTTCGTGGACCACGCGCTGCACGATGCGGCGGATTTCATCTTCATCCTCAACGGCGAGACGGACGCGGACACGAGCATCATCTTCGCGGAGCCCGATATCCCAGAGGACCTTCGCGACCTCATTCCCAGGCGCGACAAGAAGAATATCTTTGTGAAGAAGCGACCGAATACCTGCTTCGATCTGGGCGCGCATAATGAGGTTCTCAATAGCGCGCTCGGGGGCGAGGGATGGATCGGCAAGGATGGACCCATCGCGGAGCCCACGGGCATGCTCAGCAAGGGGGATAAGATGCAGTTGAGGCATAAATACAAGCGCTACATTCTTATGAATGCCAGTATCCGTGGCCCATTCGTGCCGCGCTGGAGCACCCAGTGCTGGACGGACTCCTACCTCAACCGTCTAACCGACAAGATCAAGGTAAGCCCATTTTTACCCTCCCTCCCCTCACACAGTCCACCCCGCTAACCCCAACCCCCCAGCTCGTCGGCATGTCCTACAACTGCCACAACGGCGAAGGCCACATCCAATCCATGATCTGGGCCACCGACCACACCGGCCTCCAGCACATCCTCGCCAAAGCCGGGATCGGCGAGTGCTTTGAAACCATGGCCGCCGCCATGTTGGCAGAAGTGCGCACCACGCAGGTCCTCCGCGACGTGGGCTACGAGATCGACACCTTCATGAGCGTGTACCACAGCGAGAACCGCGCGGCCAAGTACGCGCGCATGCGCGCCAAGAAGGCGAAGGGGATTAAGCAGTTTAAGCGCGGGGAGATTGAGGCTGGAGAGGGGGAGCAGGTGGTGAAGCGCGAGACGGAGGAGGAGAAGAAGGCTAAAGAGGCCAAGGCGAAGAAAGAGAAGGAGGAGGCGGAGGCGAAGGCGAAGAAAGAAAAGGAAGCCGCAGCCGCAGCCGCCGCCGCAGCCGCAGCGACAACAACAACCCACATCCCCACCGCCTCCGAAGTCGCAGCCGCCAAAGCCGCGGAGGAAGAGCGCGTACGCCAAGAAGCCGCAGCCAAAGCCGCAGATGAGGAGAAGGCGCGGATCGAGAAGGTGAAGAACGATAAGCTCCTCCTGATCCATGATAACGATATGCCGGGCTACTTCTGGCGCGAGTGTAAGGAGGAGGATTGGTTGGGGCCCGGAAGCTACTTTGGGACGTTTGTGCATCCGTATGAGAATCTGTTTATGAAGAGTCATCGCAAGATTGAGGATACGGTGCTGGAGAATCTGACGAAGTGGCATGATGGGTGGGGGTATGAGAGTTATGATGTTTGCTTTTAGGCGGGGTGGGGAAAGGGGAGAGGAAGTAATTATTGATGTTTGTGGGATTGGCGTTTTGGAAGGAGCGGCATGTGTGTGGTGGTGGCTGAGGAGAGGGGCGATTGGTTCCCTCGTCTTTTGGCCTGTGTTTTGTGTATGATGCATTTAATATTCTTGTATTTTTTTTAGACGTCGGATATGGATTGTTGAAAGGGATGAGGTGGTGGTGGTGGTGGTGGTAGAAAAAGAGTGTATTATGAGATATATATCAACTACCTAACTGTTGTGTTGGATGTCCCCGTGTGATATTGATATTGGATGGGTATAGTTGAACGCCGTGGCTTTGCAAACACATAACTAACACTTCTATCACTTCTATAACTCCCTTACTCCCATACCCAAACCAACCCCTTTCCCCCATCACCCCATCACCCCATCACCCCATCACCACACTCCCCCTAACCCCTATACACCAAACCCACCACACCCCCATTCATCACGTGCACCCACCCACATATCACCCCTAACCCCCCTAACCCCCAACCCAGCCCAGCACCCTAACCCTGAGCCGCCTCGGCGGTCCCACTTCGGCTCTGCAACAGTACAGTACGTCTCCTCCAGCAATGGTGAAACGGCCACAGACGCGGTGCGGTGGGGGAAGGAATAAGATGGTTCTGAGAAGGTTTCTTGGCTTCTGTCAGAGGTCGGGGAGGGAAACTAAGGTGGATACGAGGGGGAGGGGGTGTAGGGGGTTACGTGTGGTGCGTACGAGTGCTGCGGGTTAGATGTTTGGAGCGGGTTGGGGGGGTTGTGGTGGATGTAGGGGACTGATGAGGGCGGGATGGAGTGGCGACGGCGGTGATAGTGGTGGTTGTGGTTGTGGTTGTCAAAGGCGGATTGGATTTTTACTTGAGGGTTAGTATAGGGAAGTGGTTGCGATCAGAGTGCGTATACGAGGGTAATACGAGGTACGGCGTTGATTTGCATATCTCTACAGCAAGTATGGGCGAAATGGTACTTCAAAAAGCGGTATACAATCCCTATCATCCCTCCTCCTCCTAACGACGTTTTCAGCCCTCCAACCAAGAAGGCTGTAAAAAAAACGGTAAAAGCAGCGATAAGAAGTGGGGGGCAACAGCAAAAGGGGACACCGACAAGGCTGATCTCTCTAGTCGATCGGCAAGGGCCACCCGGAAAAAAACTTACTATTTCCGTGCCCATGGCGCTAAAGACGGAATAGGGTATTTCAGGGCCCTTTGCGGGTTAGCGTGGGTGTATTTTTGTCCAGGGACGAGTTTTTATAGATTAAGTCGCGGATTTCTTCAATTTGCGGGAGACCCTAGCCTTACTTACGCCTGCTCTCCAAGGGATCCCTGGCGATTGGGATGGCGTAACTGTTTCTGATTGCTTATGGGGTACTTTATGAATACGCGGCTGGTATACGTGGCTTGCACATGAATTTGGAGTTGAGGGGTTGTATAGGGGGAAAAAACAAGACTTTTTGCCCTGTTCGCGGGTAAATTACACAAGATACCAAGCAAAAAACCACTATAGGAGGAGAAGTACTGATACCACACAACTGTACCTTCCTGAACGCGTCACTGCCACTTATCGCACCCAGAAATTGCACCATCTGCCCCAATGAGAAAAGTACTCTATCCCCAATTAAATTCCCAATTTCTCCAATTAACTCACCCATTCACCCGCCCCCCCCCCCACCCCTCCCTTCTTTCCCAATCCGGCCCAAAAACACCCCAATCCGTCCCCCCTCTCTCCCCCCATCTCCCCTTCCCCATCCCCCCAAAATCCTTCCCACCCCAAAAATCCTTCGCAGCCTCACCTCCCTAAGGCACCCCTGCATCCCCCCCCCCAGCCCAAGTAATCCGCCGCATCCCTGTCCGACTCGCGGCAACCATGCGCCAGTGGTGGTCCAGCGACACCACCTCTCCATAATCCTCGACCTCCTCCTCCTACCTCTCCTCGAAACCGAAGACCTCAATGTCGCCCTAGGTCAATGCCAACATCACAGCCCGCGATGGACACCTCGCCAACCTCGCCCGCAGGCCCGCGATGGTCCCTCGCCTCCGGCCTCTCTGAGCGATTCGAGGCCGTTAGGCGGCTTCCGACGCTGCTTTGGGGACATACGTCGCGGCGCATTCGCGCGCTTGTTGCTATGGTTGTTTTTGTGTGAGTCCGCCTGCCTGTCCCTTGCTATCCCCCCAGGCTCCCCAATCCCACCCATAAAGAACTTGGAAAAGAAAAAAAAAATGCAATAGCAAAGACAGCAGCTAACCCCCGTGTCCACAGCCTCATAACCCTCACACTCTACCGCCCCTCCCCCCCCCAAATCCCCAAAGTCACCCTCACCTACCCCCACGACCCCGCCTTCTCCGCCCCCTCCCCCGGCGGCAACTCCCCCTTCAACGCCTCCCGCGTCGGGCTCCTGATCGAAAACCGCCCGAACCCCATCCTCGCCCCCCTAATGCTACACTTCATGACCGTCGTCCCCCCCGAATGGCGATTCCGCTTCATGGGCTCCCCCGAGTCCGTCGCCTCGATAAACCAATCCCACGCCATCCGCGAGCAGGTGCGGATAGGAAAATTGGATTTGACGCTCATACCCGAGAACATGACGACGAGTTCGCAAGAAGAGATCTCCGTCTTCCTCACTACATTATGGGTATACGAAACATTACTGCGACCAGCAGAACACCTCCTCGTCTTCCAAACAGACAGCATGCTCTGCGCCAACGCCCGCCAATCCATCAACGAATGGCTGGACTTCGACTGGGTCGGCGCGCCCTGGCACCCGGACGGCAAATGGGGCGGCAACGGCGGACTCTCCCTCCGCCGCGTAGCCCCCATAATCGAGATCCTCCGCCACCAAGTGCGCGGCCCCGAAGGCGGCCCCGAAGACGTCTGGCTCTCAGAACGGCTCTCCGACCGTCCCGGCGCGAAAATGGCGAATGGCTCCCTATCCCTGACATTCAGCGGAGAAATGCACAGCGGGGGGCCCGAACACGTGCGCCCCTCGGGACTCCAGATTCCAGAGGAGGATAGGGAGAAGAGGCCTGCGGGGGGGGGGATCGATAGTGATGCGACGGCCGCGGAGGGACAGGATGTGGATTGGTGGAGGGAGGGGTTCTATGAGCCGATGGGGTATCATACGGGAGATAATGGAAGGACGCTGCATCCGCAGATTTGGGGGACGGTGGAGATGAGGAGGCATATTTGGGAGTATTGCCCGGAGGTGAAGATGATTTTTGAGATGGATGCGGCGGAGTTTGTGCCGGGGATGTGTCATGCGAATTGGAGGAGGGGGCTGGGGGGGGTGGATGGGGAAGGGGAGGGAGGGTGGATGGAGGGGATGAGTAGGAGGGGGGGGGGGGAGGAGGGGTTGAAGAGACGGTGGGATCCACAGGATGTGGATGAGGAGGGGTATCCTTATTTACCGCTTAACTTGGTGCCGTGGTGAGGAAACATCACCACCTCACCACCTCCATCCTACCTCTACCACCTCCACTACACCACTTCCACCACACCACCACACCACCTCCACCAACGCACCCCCTCACCCACGCGGCCCCACAATCTCGGGCCCCAAAAACGGAGTCGAACGGCGTTCTCGGCAGGCGTTTTATATCTATCAACGAAAACCCTCTGTTCTGTGTTTATTTAACCTTGTACATCTATCCACGCACCTAGAATTATCTGCCCTCATCTACGCGTCTGTAAACGCTCTATATCCCCGCCAGCTGCTGCTGGTGGTAGCTAGCCGAAGTTATGAAATGAAATTATGTTTTGTCGAGATGAGCTTTCTGATGTTCAGTTGGGTTTTACATAAGATATTTGCTAGAGTTGTGTGATATCAGCGGCCTTTTCATGACTGGCTGGCGGCGGAGTTAACACATTTACGTAGACAAGGCAAGAGATACACATCCTCGTTTGACGCTGCAGACTACCCTGTTCGCGCTCGTGGGTGGTCCGAGGATTGGTGGGGAGGGTAGCAGCTGGCTGTGAGAGGTGAGAGGTAGTTGTGGGTTGAGATGCTGAGATGACGATAGTCCGGTAACTCATCAGGGAGATATACAGTACACCTGCCCCTCCTCACCGTAGCATCGGTGCTTGGGTTAATCCAATTCATGTTTCCATCAGAGGCCCTTGGATTGTCATATCACATCACATTCCCAAGTAAAGTTTGAGCTTATAAGTAAAATTTTCCCTATCCTATCCTATCCTATCCTATCCCACTCTCCCTCTTCTCCCCCATCGTCTATAATACACCCCTCCCCTTCCCCATCCCCCCCACCGAGCAAAAGAGAAAGGTTTTACATAGAAAAAGAAACGAAGTAGTCGATATATAAAGGAAGAGAAAGCAACAATCCCTATCGAATCAACCCCCATTCTAGGACCGTTTCCCGGCCCGATTTGTCTCCTAACGCCTTTGTTTATGAACGGGAAAAACAACAACACGTAGACACACTACTACAACAACAACAACAGCAACAACATCCCCACTCCCCAGCGTCGAGGATCGCCCCACCCCCTGCCAAGGCCGCGTGGACTGTACAACAAATGGGTAAACCACGGCTCTCCCCCACGCGCGTCCCCTGACGTCTCGCCGTTCTTCTTCCCCGCACTTGATCTTGATCTGATATCTCTTTTTTTCCGTCCCCAACCGACCGACCGACCGACCGACCGAACGACTCGTTTGGTATTCGAATCCCCCCCCCCTCATAACCCATCACATGACCCGCCGAGTCGAACTCGCTTTCTCAAAAACAAAATGCCCAAACCCAATGACTTAGGTAAAGAGGGGTCCTGTGTAAAATAAAATGGAAAAGATGATAATAAAAGAAGAAGAAGAATTATAAACGTGGTAGAATTATGGATTGGTTTGGATGTTGATAAAAAAGAACACGACAACACCGCGCTGCTCGATCTCGTTTTGGGGATCAGAGTGGTGGTTGTAGTGGTGTTTTTGGCATGGTTTTTTGGCAAACGGTGGGCGTTTAAGCCTTGTTGCTTGAGCCCATGGCGGCGGCTGCCTTGTGCTTGATCATTACGACGGAGTATCTGTATTATGTTAGGATTTCTATTCAAATAGTCTGTGGGAAAGGGCAAAAAAGGCAACTTACGAAACAATCCCCCCAATAGCAATCAAAACACCCAGCACACTCCTATCCCCCACCGCCCTCCCCGACGTCATCCACCCCAGCGCGACAATCGAGCACGTCTTCAAATGTCCCACAACCGTCGACGACACCGGGCCCGTCTGCGCAATAATGAAGAACTGGGACATATTGATCAACGACGCGAATCCACCGCTGATCAGGATCATCACCCAGCGGTTCAGCGGCACCTCGGTCCACACGGGGAAGGTGTCGATGAAGGGGATTGCGTAGAGGAGCATGAATGAGGAGACGGGGGCCTGGTTGAAGAGGAGCTGCATGGGGTTCATTTGCAGCTTCTTGCAGTAGGAGGCGATCCACACGGTGTACAGGGATGAGGCGAAGATGCCGCTGAAGGCGAAGAAGACGCCGATGCTGGAGGTGGTCTTGACCTTCTCATCAGCAGTGGGCAGGGAATCGTAGTACGACGTCATGCCGACACCCAAGCAAGCGGGGATGAGAGCGTAGATAGCGTTGCGCGGCAGCGTCGCGCGGTAGAGCACGAAGTTCATGAGCGCCACGGTGGGGGTGAGCAGGATGCGGGCGATTTGGTAGAATGTGACGGTGGAGAAGGCGAGGGAGAGGTTGGGCAGGATAACGTTCATGGACATGGCGATGGCGAGGGGGATGATCTCCTTGATTGCCACGCGGCGCGGGACGAACATGGCGAAGCGCGGGCGCGAGAGGGTGAAGAGCGTCAGCCAGGTGACGAAGAAGTGGAAGGAGGCGAAGGTGAGCTGGGCGAGCTTGAGGGAGGGGTCGGAGAAGATGGCTTTGTTGGTGAAGACCTGTGTAGAGGCATTGTTAGCTTTGGTTCGTGCTTGTGTGTTTTTTTGGGGGTTCAATGTGAAGTGTGAGACGGAGGGGTAAATACGTACAATTCCAATCGTGGCCAAGGTGTTAACAACCATCCATATCACAGCCGCTCTCGCGCTGCTCTTCTCAGGCGCCTGCTGCTGCTGGCTCGCGGTGGGAAGGAGCTCAGCTCTCTCGATGTCGCTGCCCCCCTCCAGGTCCTCCATGGGCTTGACCTTGACGAAGCTGCCGGTCGGGCTGCGTCCGCCGTTCTTCTCGTCGTCGAAGCGCTCGGCCTCTGATGAGCTCGTCCGGTCCGCCATATCGCGTTTATGAGTGGTGAGAGGGAGTGGGATTCGAAAGATGTGGTTGCGGTGCTGACTAGATCGCGGCTGTCGTGTGGAGGAAGCGATACGATCGTGTGTGTATCGTTGTTGGGAAATAAAACTAAAGATGGGAAAACAACCACACGAGACGAAAGGGCTGAGATAATGAAGATTTGCTGTAGAAGATAAAGAATCAACGACGACCACGAACTCGAATTACTCTTCCTTCAGGGAACAATAATTGGATTCGAGAGATAAAGGCAAGGCAAGGGCAAAAAGGGTTGTGGTGGTTGGTTGTTGGTTGGATTGCTTCCTACCGTGTAAGTAGTAAGAGTAGTTGCAAAACACGCACTATTACTATCCGGGCGCTGGTCGTGGCGGGCGAGAAGGGGAGAAGGAGGAGGAGGAGGGAGACAAAAGTTGGGTGGAGCTAGACCTGATGCGGTAACTGATCCAAGGAATTAAATTGGGTGCCACCGCCAAGAGAATTTAGGTACGTGTGTACTTGTACCTCGAGATATTCCAGTAGCTGTAACAGAAGTGTGTGTAGAGCGACTGTGTACTCTCTGGTCTGCCGTATTGTAGTGGGCAAATAAAAAAGGGCGGGAAAAGAAATGTGTTATTTTAAGCAACCTCTTCGTTCCTAGGTTAGGGATGGGCCTGATTGGTTGGATGGCTGAAATTATTCTTATTTTAATGAGCCCAGCAGTGTGAAGTAGTAATAAAAAAACACGATGCATGAGTGGGTGTGTGTGGGTGTACACGAACGGTGAGTATGTTTTTTTCAGCCACATCCCAATTTGATCCTCATAAGATGCCAATAAGATATGCCCATCTCGAACCCCTAGGCCTATTTCCCACACGTTGCGAATATGAGTGGGTGGGGGAGTGGGAATTTGGGAAAAAGGGAAGGTACATGGGGCAGAGGTATATTTCCGTACTTATCGGTGTGGTTTTTGGGTGGTTTTGGGTGGGCAGATCTTCAGAGAGAGATTCGTATATCATTTCTTCTTTCCTTTATGGTGGAGGGGAAGGGGGCGGGATGGTGTAGATGGGGGGGTATAGGGGGATCTACGGTAGGAAGGGGAGGTGAGTGGTGGAAGGCGGCTGTATTGTAGGGCTCTGTGGTTATAGTACGGAGTAGAGAGTCCGTTTTGTATGTATGATACTGCACGTACAGCACATATATTACTTGGTACTGGATGTGGTTTTGATATGCAAGAGTAGGAGCATAGAGTATCCCTCTCCCATTCCTGAGGCACGACTCACGAAGGTACTACTGCAGAGTTAACTCGAGTATACAGTAGTAGAGTAGTAGTAGAGCACAGTAGACCACGATAGCGTCACCATCCAAGGCTAATCCAAGCCTTAGGGTCGTATGTGTGTATCTATCGCATGAACATCTCTGGCCCCTTATTGCCTTATTCCCACCGTTGTATCGTAGGTACATACATACCTTTGAATCTGTAAATAACCCCTTCCGGCTTAGATGAGCTGTGGATCATTACTAGAGATTTCGCCACACCGACACACTACACCAAATGCTAATTATACTAGTCCTACAAGTAGACACAGCCCACAA
The DNA here is from genome assembly GCA_001662585.1 of Pseudogymnoascus sp. WSF 3629. Lineage (NCBI taxonomy): Eukaryota > Fungi > Ascomycota > Leotiomycetes > Thelebolales > Thelebolaceae > Pseudogymnoascus > Pseudogymnoascus sp. WSF 3629. The sequence continues at coordinate 180,897 of KV454570.1, forward strand.
TTACTCAGGTGGGTAGTTGTAGTGGACTGCATCGAGATTGGCTTCGAGACTCGTAACTGCCCTCGTAACTGGGCCCCCTTTTTTCTGGTGTCTGGTGGCTGTTAGCTGTTAGCTGTGTTCTTTGGCAATCTGGCGTGTCGTGGTTGTGGGTGGTGGTGTTGGATCCAGTGGTGGTGGTTGACCTGATGGTGATTTGATCCAGTGCTGGTTGATCCAGTGCTGGTGGTTGGTGTAGTAGCACTGATCCAGTCAGTGGCTGGAGGGGGAGATATGGATCACTGTGACAGCCCCCAGTCCCGCATGCATCTGTCTGGTTGTATGTGTGGTTGTATGTGTGTCTGAACTGTTGTTATAGCTGCACAGTACTGACGATTGTATGTATGTACTCACCATTGCATGTGCTGTCGTCTCCAAAACTGCTGTAGAATAACATCTCACATCTACAGCCAGCAGCATGAGATATTCTTCAACCCCCTCCCTTCTCCACCACCACCAACAGCAAAGTATCTCACATCCCACCCCCAATCCGGCCGTGGCATCACGTCTTTTTTCAGTACTCTTCCAGAACACTTCTTCCCATCCCACCCCAACCCACCGCCAGAAACGCACGGTGCGGTGGCGTGGGATGTCCGTCGCGGCGCCGCCGTACGATGGCCACGTTAAGGTACCGTACATATCATTGGAGGAGGGGAGGTACTCGGTACCTGATATCGGCCGGAGACTGTGGGACGGGTGTGGTACTTTGACTTTGGGAAGGGGGCGGCGGCCTGCCTATCTTTGACTGACTTGGGGCGGGCTTCGACTTTCAGGTGTTTCTGTTTCTCTGCTTTCTGGGGCTGGGGCTGGGGCTGGTACAGCTGGCTGGCTGCTAATCTCTGCTTCTCGTGATAATTTGGGCTAATCTCAGCTATCTCCAGGTAGTCGACGGACGGTAGAGTAGCCTTTTTGTTCCGTGTAGCCCGCCGTTGCAGCCCGTGGTAAGCCCCGATGTTAGTCTGTTGATAGTGCCCTGACGGTGTTGACGGTGGTTCACGCTGGGTTGATAGCGAGCTGATAGCGGGTTGATAGTGTCCGATAGCGGTGTGTGTTGGCCTGGAACCGTTGTTGATGTTGATTTTCTTTCGTCAAACGCACTGGGAACTAATTAACTGACTTGGAAACTGGCTGGGACTGTTTCATGTTTCATCAACACACCACACAAACATACGCCAACCACATACACAAATACAACCACATATACACCAACCACCGCCGTTGCTAACCACCGTTGCTAAAGATAAATAAATAGTAAAAAGGTACATGCATCTCCTCGTAATTTATGCCCCTCCCCCTTGTACCTATCTCCTAACTCTCTTCTCGCCCCTCCCACCTTCTTTCTCTCCTTTACCCACCTCCTCTCACCTCTCCCCCCCCCTCCCCCCCTTCTCCCACCACTACCACACTATCCAACCTCCTCCTATCCCACCTTCCCCCCTCACCCCATGTTACCATCAATCACATCCCATCCCACCATCCCATCCTATCCAACCCCCCCCCCCTAACCCCTCCAACCCGCACCCGAAATTTAAAAAATAGCTCTGCATTACCACAATTAGTATGTACAATTAACCACAATTAGCACCAAAAAGGAGGCGAGTACCGTATTAATCACCCCCAAAAAAAGCTACTACTACCCAAAATCACCCCTCCACCACCTCCACTCCACCCAACCTTTCAGCCACTCACACCAAAATATTCCCCCCTCTTCACCGTTCTGTGTGCGTCTATTCGCAATTCCCACCAAAACCCACATTACACACCACTTCCTGTCCTTGCTCCTCCTTTCACTCTGCTCCTACTCCCTCTCCTCCTCCTTTCTACTCCTACATCTGGCCCGCATATATATACACAATATCCTCATTGCTCATCTACGACTCGACTCTCCCTGTTCATCTCCGCGCCAGCTATCATCATGACTAGCACACCTACATACTCCAGGACTGCCTCCTGTAAGTTGTTTTTTAATCCCCCCCGCGCTCCAAAAATCACCAGATGTTTACCCCCCTCCTTTCTTCCTTTGCCCCCCCCCACCGCCCACGAAACTATTTCGTGGAATTGCATGTGCGCGGTGTGTCGTTACAAATATTAGAGTGCTGACCTGACCGTTGCTACAGCTGCCGCGGGCGAGAACCCTTTCCTTGAGGACCTCCCCGTCTGGAAGAGAGCGCCTGTCCTCATCGGTTCGACCAAGTTCGAGCCGCTCCCAGATGTCAAGAACATCATGATCACTGGTGGCGCTGGCTTCATGTAAGATAAATCCCACAATCTCGTTATTTTCAGCACCGACCCCCCCCTCCCCCCTCCCTCTCCTCACCCCACCAAAAACATGAGAAAAAGAAGAACCCCCAAGCTAATATTTCACCTTTCTTCAGCGCATGCTGGTTGGTACGACACTTGACCCTCACATACCCCGAGGCATACAACATTGTCTCCTTCGACAAGCTCGACTACTGCGCGTCGCTCAACAACACCCGCGCCCTCAATGACAAGAGGAACTTCTCCTTCTACCAGGGCGACATCACCAACCCCTCCGAGGTGATGGACTGCCTCGAGCGCCACAACATCGACACCATCTTCCACTTCGCCGCGCAGTCGCACGTCGACCTGAGCTTCGGAAACTCCTACGGCTTCACCCACACCAACGTCTACGGCACCCACGTCCTGCTCGAGTCCGCCAAGAAGGTCGGCATCAAGCGCTTCATCCACATCTCCACCGATGAGGTCTACGGTGAGGTCGAGGACGAGGATGATGACCTCCTCGAGACTAGCATCCTCGCCCCAACCAACCCCTACGCCGCCTCCAAGGCCGCCGCTGAGATGTTGGTCCACTCTTACCAGAAGAGCTTCAAGCTCCCCGTCATCATCGTCCGCAGCAACAACGTCTACGGCCCCCACCAGTTCCCCGAGAGTACGTCCCCCCCTCCCCACAACCCCCTCGCACAATCCCACTAACACCCCCCCGCAGAGGTCATCCCCAAATTCACCTGCCTCCTGAACCGCGGCGAGCCCGTCGTCCTCCACGGCGACGGCTCCCCAACCCGCCGCTACCTCTTCGCCGGCGACGCCGCCGACGCCTTTGACACCATCCTCCACAAGGGCCACATCGGACAGATCTACAACGTCGGCTCCTACGACGAGATCTCCAACCTGTCGCTCTGCTCCAAGCTGCTCGCCTACCTCGAGATCCCCCACAAGACCCAGGAGGAGCTGCACAAGTGGATCAAGCACACTCACGACCGTCCCTTCAACGATCGCCGCTACGCTGTTGATGGCACTAAGCTGCGTAACCTCGGATGGGACCAGAAGACCTCGTTCGAGAAGGGGGTTGGGATTACGGTGCAGTGGTACAAGGCTTTTGGTGAGGAGTGGTGGGGTGATATTACCAAGGTCCTCACTCCGTTCCCGGAGGTCGAGAACAAGAAGGTTGTTGCGGCGAGGGATGTGGTGGTGGATAACTTGGAGGGCGATATGGTCGTTGATAAGAACGATGATATGACCCTCAAGCAGGCCAACGGCGCCAAGGCCTAGATTCTTAACATAATCTAGACCCCACCCCCACCTTCGGGCGGGCGGCTCCGCGGTCTTTTCTCGCGTTCTATGCAGTTTGCTTTTCTGGGAGCGGGATCTGCGAAGACGGGGATGCTTGCGGTGCGGGCGCGTTGTGTGTGCTGTTTTTGCATCTTGTTTGTGAAAGCGATGGGAGAACGCATAGATAGTTGGTTTTTTATGTCCCCCCCTTCCTGGCACACCCCACATGCGAGAGATAGACCGAGGAATGAGATTGAGAGACAGGATAAAAGAAAGGGCCCTTATTTTACGAATTGTGGGATGGAATAAAAAAACATAGAATCTTTGATTTTTACTTTTTGTTTTTGCGAGGAGGGGGGGTGTGATGCGGACCTGGGGATTCTTTATTTTATTTTTCGTTTTTTTGATGTCTTTAATGTTTCTGTTGAGTTTTTTTGTCTTGGTTCGTGTCTTCCCGTTTGCTGGTCCTCGTCCATTTAAATAGTAGAACTTGGACTTGGATTTGGACTTTGGGCTTTGCCGGTTTGGATTTTTCTGGTCTTTGCATGGCAAGCTTGAGAGTAGAGGGGCAATAATACATGAGTTTTATTTTGGAAACTGACTGTTCATTTTGAGCTGAGTGACGAGTTCAATGTGAATTGTTTAAATAGCCCTTGAAGTGATGTGAACTTTAAGTGATGATGTGAGAGTGATGCAGGAGATAGCTTCGTTTCCTCTTATGACAGGTCATATCCGTTACACCACATATAACCACAGCCTTACCCTCGAGCTGGACTCTTCTCACACCACACACATAGAGGTAAGTATATCAATATCTCACTCAAGTCTCTACACATGTATCACTTCACGGCATATCAAATATATCCCGTAGTTATACATGCAACTCCCGCTGTATTATAGCACGCATATACACACCCCCATTGCTAACGCAAACTGTCGTACACTTTGATCTGCACCCCGCTGAGCCGCCATAACAATATCCGGCCGGCCTGCCTCTTACAAACAATAAAAGAAAAAGAAGAGAGTGTATATCCTCGCCGCTTGCGGCTCCCAAATCAATTCCCCATTCCCCAAACGCCTTATCCCCCTCCCCCTCCCCTCACGAAAAACTAACAAACTTAGGATCCCTCGGCCTCCCATCCCGTCCAATCCCCTCCCGTTCCAACATCCGTTCCATATACACCCGTCTCGCCTCATCGAACCCCATCCCCCTCCTAAACCAGCCTCCCCGCATTATCCCTATAATCTCCGTCTTCGCGGCGTCGTCGAGTCCCGAACGAGAGTCGAGAGAGGAGATGTTGGCGCTAAGGTCGAAGGTTGAGGAGGAGAGGCCGGATTCGGCGTCCGCGAAGAAGGAGGTCGGGAGGGGGAGGTAGGAGGAGGTGCGGGAGGAGCGGAGGAGGGAGAGCCAGTGGGTGCGGGTTAGGTAGGCGGCTGGGAGAAAGGTTAGTTAGGTGCTGGGGGAAGAGGGGGAGGGGGGGACAAACCGGTGGCGAGGGTGAGGAAGAGGAAGAGTGTTGAGTAGAGGACGTAGTACCCCATTGTCGCAGCTGCTCGTCGCGGCGTCTCAGTGGGCGTTGCGAGGTTTATACAACCGTCGTCAGCCGGCTCGGTCGGTTCAGCAGTGCCGTTTAATGCGTAGATGTAGTAGTTTGACGGTGTAAGGACAAAAGAAAGCAATAAGCAGAGGTATTCGCCCTCGTCGTCCTGGTTATAAGGACATCAGATGGGCATGAAGGAATGGCGTTTCAGTCAGACACGAATATGCGCCTCCATCCGGTAGATGCGTAACCCACGTATCCGTAATCTCATCACGTGACTACTCTACCGTCATCAATTCGGCGGAGCAAGCAGGGATTGGGGGATTCTCGCTTGTAGCGGGCTAGCGGCAGAACGTTCTACCGATTGGCTGAGAACGCACACAGTAAATTCAATATTGATATTCGGAAGGGAGCGAAAGTGGTACTGAATTGTCCCTTTCTGTTGAAGTTTTTGAATCTTTGAATCCGCAAATCGACCAATTCGAAAACCATCCGCCAACCATGTCTTCCGCATACTACTCGCCGCTCGTCAGCGATGACTTGATCTGGGAGGTTGCTCGTATGTTTTTTCCCTCTCGAATGAATGTTCCTGCGCTGGTGGGGGAGGGAAGTGCTGTCTGCTGGGGAGGGGAGGGAGGGGGATTGTTGGCGGACAGGACTGGATGGGATGGGGATGGGATGGGTGATATACTGTGTGTGAATGGAGGCTGATTGAATGCGAATAGGCAGCCAGAACGCGTACATCGTCAAGCGCAAGGGTGTCCAGTTCTCGCGCGACCCGCTGAACTTGGTTAACCTTCACTCCCGCAAGGTAAGATAATTCCGAGTCGCTCCCACTGCAGCTGCGGTTTCAAGAAGGAAGAAGAAAGAAGAGATGCTAACTACTGTTCTCTAGCACGCCGGCTTTGCCAACACCAAGGTATGCGCGGACATTTCTACTTCTAGGACGACGACGAGGATCGAGAGAGGAGGAGAGACAGGGATATTGGATGGGAATAACGTACTGATGCGATATACAGGCTGTCGGCATCGCACCCGCTGAGGGCGATAAGGGAGGTGTGACTCTCGTCACCAAGAAGGCCGGAAACGCACAGCGCCCTGCTGCTGCCACCTCGACCACCATCAACGGCAGCAAGTCCAACCGCAAGTGAGTCTTACCCCTTCCACCATCATCCCGCCGCCCCCCCACCTTTCCCAGCACACTGGCAAGCACACCGAACAGCAGCTAATGGAAACACCAGGACCTACAAGAGCGTCGCCAACACCGTCGCCAAGGGCTACAGAGGTGACCTCCGCGCCGCCGCCGTGTCCCGCGCCTCCGCCATCCGCAAGTCGCAGCGTGCCATCAAGGAGCGCCCAGCGAGCGCCCCGCGCGGCGTCAAGGCCAAGAAGGCCGCCGCTGCCGCTGAGGAGAACTAGAGGAAAAGAAAGTTGACCCAATGAAGTGATGTCTTGCTGGGAAGCGGTGGGGGTTGGGGGGGTTTCGTAGGGAAACTCAAATCATCAAATGCAAAGAATTTGTTCTCCTGGACGGGGTTTTTTTGTAGTAAGGGAATCTTCGTGTCATGGCTTTTGAACTGTGTAGGGGAGCGACCGATTGCATTTTCTGCCGGGGTTTTCGTCATGGATATGATGCCTGGGAGGGGTGGGATGGGGATGGCTAGCTCGGCTGTAGCGAAATATGAGCAACTGGAATGAAATCCAGGCGTTTGCTGAGATTGCTTTGCTTGCTGTGATGGGGGAGGTGAATGCGTGATATTCTGTATTGTGACGCTATGGTGCTGTGAGGCTACTGGTGAATCTCTCAAATCGCCTTCCTCCTTGCTATCCTTGTGAGATTCCTCTCTTGGGTTCTATTTTTGACTGATATGACAATTAGACTCTATTTCTGACAACTGATATGACAATTATAGCCTTCAGTAACTGAGGCCTATATTTTAATTACAGTGTGATGCTGCGAGGCTATGGAATGCTCGTAAATAGTTAGCCTTCCCCCTTCTCCTTCCCATCTCCCATGTGAACTCCCGAACTGGGTCGGCGAAAGCCTCCGTCAACCAACCAGCACCGTCCGATCCCGCCCGAGAGAGCCTCGGAACATGACGTGAGTCTATTTATGCGGGGATGAGTGCGGAATGTGATTCTAAAAAGGCATCTAGTGAGAATTGTAGGATTTATATATGAATGCTCCTGCTTCCCACAATCCAGACCGCGATTTCTAGCTTATTTCATCACGTTATTCCTACTCAAACACCAACCCCCCACCCCGCCGCCCAATCACTACTCGCTAAACAGGTAAGGGAAACCCCGCGATATCGCCGCGCTTGGCATTTGGGATGGGAAATGCGGAAGTGTTGAGAACAGCTTGACTTTATCCATATTTGACAACTCGAAATTTCTGACACTTTCTCGATTCATATTTAGATCTTAGGAAAGATCTATTGCATTCGCAAATCTTGTATGTGTTGGCCCTTGATGGATAGAGAGCTCTTGACAATGCGCATCGACTGACAAATTACCCCGCCATCAGATTCAGCTCCGTACTCAATCAACCAAAACCGCAATCATGGTTAAAGCTGGTAAGCCTCTGCAATAATACCCTGAGCTGCTGAGGAGCATATCACTAACGCTCCTGCAGTTGTCGCCGGTGCCTCTGGTGGAATTGGACAGGTATTACGACGTCAACCAGACGCTGAGAGAGTCAATCGCTGACACAAACCTATTTAGCCGCTGTCCCTCCTCCTCAAGCTCAGCCCTCTCATCGATGAGCTCGCCCTCTACGATGTTGTCAACACCCCAGGTGTTGCTGCCGATCTCTCCCACATTTCCTCCAAGGCCGTACGTAGAAAAAGCGGAATCCTTACGATACAAACGCTCACAAATATCACAGAAGATCACTGGCTACCTGCCAAAGGATGATGGCGCGAAGCTCGCCTTCCAGAACGCAGACATCATTGTCATCCCCGCTGGCATTCCCCGTAAGCACCATGCTTCCATGCAGCTCTAGAACCATGCTAACACACCCTCAAGGCAAGCCAGGAATGACCCGTGATGATCTCTTCAACATCAACGCTGGTATCGTCAAGGGCCTCATCGAGGTCATCGCCGATGTTGCCCCCAACGCCTTCATCCTCATCATCTCCAACCCCGTCAACTCCACCGTCCCCATCGCCGCCGAGGTCCTCAAGGCCAAGGGCGTCTTCAACCCCCAGCGCCTCTTCGGCGTCACCACCCTCGACGTCGTCCGCGCCGAGACCTTCGTCGCCGAGATCACCGGCGCCAAGAACCCCCAGGAGACCACCATCCCCGTCATCGGTGGCCACTCCGGCGAGACCATCGTCCCCCTCTTCAGCCAGGCCAAGCCCTCCGTCTCCATCCCAGCCGACAAGCTCGCCGCCCTCGTCAACCGCGTCCAGTTCGGTGGTGATGAGGTCGTCAAGGCCAAGGACGGTCTTGGCTCTGCCACCCTCTCCATGGCTTACGCCGGTTTCCGCTTCGCTGAGAAGGTCCTCCGCGCCGCTGCTGGCGAGAAGAACATCGTTGAGCCAACCTTTGTCAACCTTGCCGTCCCAGGTGGTGACGCCATCAAGGCTGCTGTCGGTGGTCTTGAGTTCTTCTCCGTCCCCGTTGAGCTTGGCCCCAACGGTGCGGAGAAGGCCCAGAACCCCCTCGCCTCGCTGGACGACAACGAGAAGATCCTCCTTAAGGCTGCTGTTGAGGGCCTCAAGGGTAACATCGAGAAGGGTGTTACCTTCGCCCACAACCCTCCCCAAAAGTGATTAATCCCCTCCCTCCATCTCCAGTCGTCGTTTTGTGGGTTAGAATCATCACTAATTTGCCTTTGCGTAGATAGGTTGTGATTTAATCCTCTCAGCCGCGCTTTGCACTATGATCAATTAAGCCTTTTGAGCAAGATACATGACCAGTTTAACGATTTTAAAGGGAATAGAAAATAAAAATGACAGGCCCCATGACGAGTTCACATGAATATGCAGCTCTTGGTGAATAGTGTAAAAATATGCCCCATTTCAGGCAATGTGATATTGACTACATATGCCATTCCCAACGCCAGTGTATGCCGCTAAACCGCTGTGACGAAAAACCAACCCCCCGGAGCAGTCTACTCAGTGCCTGCCAGCCCTCCTCCTCGTTCCATATTGTTCCATATAGTCTATCCTCCCTAGCCCCCACCGTCCCGGCATATGCACATGCAGCCATCCATCAAGGATTCACAGTAATAGACTTAATTTGGAACGTCGCCCCCGGCAGCTCCGACGTCTCCGCCTGCACCGTCGCATTTATCCCCATACTCGCCAGTGCGCCTCTGATAACACCGCATGGAAACCATAGGAACTATAATCCAGGCACACAGGTCAGCTAAACTGGTCTTTGTTTCGCCATCGGGGATGCGGGAGAGGAGAGGGATTCCATACCGGTTGCGCGCGCACAACAGCCTGTCCACCAGCTTCAGTGCTCATTCGCGAGAACGGCCGGAATGCATTATCAGTCAAGACGTAAACCCCCCGATGGTTAGTCTTGAGGTTATCGATCTGTTTTCGAAAGACCAGCATCCATAGGTCCTTGCAAAGGAACTTAATCACATCCAGCGTATCCGTGAACCGTGGCCTATCAGTCGAGAATCTGCACCTCATCATTAGCCCATGCACTCACCCGTCACCTCGGCTTTATCTAGCTCCAGCACCACGACTCGACTGAGACAGCCCGGGGGGAAGGGGACCACCAACCTCTCAACCATGCCCTGCCCAACGCGATACCCCAGCGTCTCGAGCCTGTAAAACACCGCATCCCGCTCCTCATCCTCATCCATCCTGCTCCCCCTCGGCGCGCCCGTCCCCGCCGTCCCCGCCGCCTTGGTGCTCACGCTCCCCCCCTTCGCAGCAGCGAGCGCCTTGACCTCGTCCTCGGGGAGCCCGGCGACGCCGTCGCGCTTGACGGCGTCGATGTCGTGGGCGAGGCGGTAGGCGAGCGGGACGAGCTCGATGAGGAGGAAGTCGAGGCAGGAGCTGCTGAGGAAGGTGGCCGAGGGGTCGCCGGCGTTGTAGGGCGGTTGCGGGCTTTCGAAGGACATGGTGCGTGTGATTGGGATGTGGGTTATTGCATGGGGTGGTTTTGGTTTCGTGTGGGGAGTGGAGGGGGTGGTGGGAAGGGTTGATGGGGTGTGGTTGTGGTGGATGGGAAGGGTGTAAGGCTGTGGATATTTGGAGGTTCCGAATTGGCGGCCGGAGCCTCGCCGGGCACTACCGAGATGGACAATTTATATCACGCGTCAAGGGGCTAAAGGGGATATTATTATCACAGCAATCTACATGTGCATATAGTGGATCGCATGTTTTGATATTTAGCAATACGAGAGATTATGATGGGCTCTCTAGCTAGCAACAATGCGAGTTGTAAAGACGAACCAATGTCATCTAACGCGGTGCCTCAAAACGCCCCTCCCAACCCAGACCGCCATCTCGTGTCCTCCAGAACGCCCATGGGAAATCCATCCGTCGCTAATGCTATGTAGTCATTATTATACACGCCAATGATAAAATGAGAGAAATGTCGAATCCATCACAGTCCCCATGAACTGCCTTATATCCACCAACCAACGTCACAGGCAAAAGTAAATCTCCTCAAGACCGACCTGGCGTCGCGTAGTGTGGAACTTGCGTCGTGCCAAAGGCCGCTGTGCTCTGCCGCTTTGGTGCCCTTGAGATAGGTTCCTCGTCTTCGTCGCTCAGCGTGAGGTCAATGACGGACGATGCAGGGCGCTTGTTGGACGGCCTGGGGGCGCTCATTGCAGTGGATGGCTCCCGGGAGTATAGTGAGGTTGGAGGAGTGCTTGCAGAGGTGCCTGGAGTGCTGTGGTTTCTGATAGATAGGAATTTAGAGTCCTTGATCTCGATAATATCGTCATCGCCCTCGATATCAAAGTCCTGGTTTCCTTTTGACGGTGAAGGGGTTCTGGTGTTGGTGGACCATTTTCCATCGGGTTCTATGGTGACCTGGTCTACTGACCGCGGAGTATTTGTTATAATATCTCTCACATAACTATACATACGTTAGTCAGGGATGCAGGTGAAGGAAGTGAATTTCATACTCATCCACGGCCAGAGTCTCAAAAGCGGCTGAATTATTGCAAATCGGGCACAGCCAAGTCGGTCCCTGCTCTTGAAGTTGCAAGTATGACGTTGCATCAAAACATTGGTTATGCCGGCATGCTGTTGAGCGGCATGGCAAGTCCATTCTCAGAGTGGACAAGGGGCACTTCAGAGAGAGAACTGTAGATGTAGCCACAATGTCTGGATCCGCTGCTTTGGAGACCACTGATGGGCATAACATTAGCCTTTGTATGATAAGTAACAGACGTCACTTTGGACTCACTTTCGTTGATAACCGACTCTTTGGACAGCTTCTTTCCATTTTCGATTCTCTTCCGCAGTTCCTCAACTGGGACGGTTTTGACGACGTAAACCATGAAGTAGAACGTCTGGGTTGGATGTTAGCAATGAGAAGTGGCTGAGCTGGGTGTGAATAATAGCATCAAGTTGGACAGCGGTTGGGGTCGCTTGGATAGCTGGCTCTAGAAAGGTCGGAACTTGCCTTTGTCGTTAATGCATAAGTCATTTCAATCTTGTTCGGGTATTGTGATGGCTTCAGTCGAATGTATGGTGTCAAGTCAACAGGTCGTGTAGATCCTGGCTTGTTCTTCAACCCTCGCAGATTTGCCTTGACATCCCCGCCATTAACCTTAATCTCAGACTGGTGCGGGAATGAGATTTCCTGTCTCATGGTCCCCGGATCGCTCGAACAGAACGCCATGACTTTCAAGGACTTGTCTGTTTCTATTTGTCCTAGAATCGGCCAGTTTTGTGCTTGCACAGATATCTCGACATTATTTCTGTGGGCTGCCATAGCTTTCGGATTAGAATTTCATCAGCATTGTATGCTATTCATGGGGACCGATCCAAACTAACCCGGACACGTCTTCACGTCGCCGATCTGCCGTTGGAGGGCGTAAAACGGGCTGGGCTTGAAATCGATAACTGTACTTAATCAGCATACGCCAATTTCCAAAACGGTGAGATCACCAACCTGGCTGTGCGCCTGCACCATTGGCCATGTATCTAGGTGCCTGCATTCCAGGCGTTGGTCGTGGCGATGGAGCTGCAGGCGAGGAAGAGTATGGTGCGTAACCACCATTCGGATATAAAGCGTCCTCGGGGTTGGACAACAAACTCTTGATATTATTGAACTTTACAACGTTGCCTTCAGCAACATAATTTTCGATATCTAAAGAGCGATAGTGTTAGCGATAGTTGTATGCGGGGGTCGTAAGATAGGTGGCGTGTAAAGCCGTATTGTTTCGGGAAGGAATGAAACGTCAACTGACTGTCTTGTATGCGCTGTTGCATGATAGCTTTAACAGCTCCAGCGCAAGGGATCCTCTCCGACTTGCAAATAGCAGTGAGGTATTTGTTGAGCATGCGTGGGCCCTTTAGGATCCGGATGAGAGGGACCGGATCCAGATTCCCTCCACCCATCGAGGCCATGCTCAGATGTTGGTGAGGCTACCGGAATGAATGAGAATAATTTCCACCATCAAATCTTTGTCTGTAAGATTTTAATCTTTACATGCGATACAGAATCTCCGCTAGCTGCCCAGGGCAGAAGAAATAAGAAGTGCCCAGCCAGTATGATGCGATTCCGGTGAGTGAAATTTGGCACGACCCCGTCCCTCGTTATCGCGATGCGACTGGGGGAAGGCGGTGGCAGAATCAAAGCGCCGCTAGCTAAAAGTTTATCGAAATGTGGGATGCGGGCGAGAATCTATGCAGGCTTGCATAAACTTCAACTCACTGTTAGCATCTCCTCAGATCTACCCCGAAAGAAAAATCACCACTATTCTTACTGTCGAATCACTCAGTTCACATAAATCATGGCAAAAGGCTCTCGTGCAAGTTCGATCAAGGCGAACAACACCGCATTGAAGACCAAGGTTTTCGGTCCCATTGAGACCGCCAGAACAGAGAGGTTGTCAGCAAAGTTGCTCGCATTGGCAGCAGCACCGCGCCCTTCCGCACAGAAAGATGTTACGATGGATGTAGAAGGTAAGGCGGCACATCTTGCTGTCGAATTCAAACTAACCTCACTCGCAGATGCTGCCGCTCCAGCTCCTCTCAAAAGCGCCCTGAAAGTAACGAAGCAAGCCGACGGTAAGTCACCGCTATATTAACAACGATATATTTACTAATTTATTCGCTCAGATATGGAGGTTGATAAGGATACTACTTCGGCGCCAGCAAGCTCGAAACCCAGCAGCGGGCGCATCGAGAAGAAGAGAAGCGCACGCTCCAGATCGTCTGGTATCGTCTTCCCGAAGTACAAGAACGGCAAAAAGGTCGGCACGAAGAGCAGGAAGAAGTAGATCAATGTCAGAGGAATTTTTGATTTCATAGAGCATGGCGTAGGAAGGCTTTTGCAGGGCGAACAACGGCGTTATGTATATAGGATGGCATTCCCTCGATAAGAGTTCTTAAAAATGTCCGATTGCCGATCAGGAGCAACACAGTGGTTGTTGGCTTGTGGGGATTAGTTTTCCAAATTAAACAATTATATCAAGTACTTTTCAGGCTCACTGTTATGATAATTTGATTTGTTTCGCAGTATGATTCCTGTAACAGGGCTTGGCCAGAGTTGATTGTAGACGTATTTAATTAGTTGGGGACGGAATTAAGGTTGTAGCGGGGACGCGATCCGGAACCTCGCGTCACCAAGCTGAAATTCATCGTGGAGAATCGTACACGAAAGGGACCATGAACCAACCCATGAGTTAACGTTGAAACGGCCGATAAAATTCCCATGGCTGATTTCTCAAACCCATGATCAAAGGAAGCTGCAGGGCTCCAAATCATTCACAATGGCTCCGTCCAAATCGACAGTGATGCTCACGATAGCTAACCTGTTCATACCTATCGCCATATTAACATTTGCCAGCGGTTTCTTTCCATACAAGCCATTCCTTCCTGGTTTAGCAGAGTATGAAGCTCTTGGGTTTGGGTTGGGCGCACCCCCCAAGGCGCCTTTCGACAAGGTCATATTCATGGTGGTCGATGCCCTCCGAAGGTATGTAATTAGGGGTGATCCTCTTCAACTACTACGGAAAGGAAGCGTCTAACATTTATAGTGATTTTGTATTCTCTGACGAGTCAGCCTTCACTTTCACTCAAAGGTATGTTCTGCTTCAACAGTCCAAATAACACTGGCTAACAGACACAGCTTGATCTCCAATGGCGCTGCGATGCCGTTCACTGCCCATGCAACTTCTCCAACGATCACAATGCCGCGGGTCAAAGCAATTACAACTGGCTCTATCCCATCCTTCCTAGACGTCATATTGAACTTTGCCGAATCCGACACCACTTCCAGTCTCGCGGCGCAGGATACCTGGCTGGCTCAGATGAAAGCCAAGGGTTCTGGGAAGCTGGTTATGTACGGAGACGATACGTGGTTGAAGCTATTCCCAGATACGTTTGATCGCGCGGATGGGACATCCAGCTTTTTCGTTGCGGTTAGTCATCTGAGAAAAGGCAATAGACATCAAATAGCTGAAATATATGATAGGATTTTACCGAAGTGGACAATAATGTGACTAGGCATGTCCCTGAAGAATTGCGTAATGATGATTGGAATACAATGGTCCTTCATTATCTTGGGATGGACCATATTGGCCATAAGGCAGGTCCACGAAGGTTGGACTCCATATCCCAGACAGCAGGTTCACCACTAACTGGTTTAGCCCAAATATGTTGCCAAAGCAGAAGGAAATGGACGGACTTGTTCAACAGATGTATACTGCAATCGAGTCCCAAAAGCATCTTGCGAATACCCTTCTTATTATCTGCGGAGACCACGGCATGAATGATGCCGGAAACCACGGCGGCTCCGCGCCTGGAGAGACCTCCCCGGCATTGGTTTTTATGTCTCCAAAGCTCAAGAAGATTTCTGCCGGCCTCGAAAGCCCGATTGCTCCTAGTGATGAGTTCCAGTTCTATGATACGATCGAGCAATCAGATATTGCACCGACGCTGGCTGCGCTGTTAGGATTCCCAGTTCCGAGGAATAATCTGGGAAATTTCATTCGCAATTTCCTTCCCTTCTGGAGTTCAGGTATGGTAATATCATGTTCGTAAGGGGCATGCCATGTTAACTTTCTCAGCGAATGACCAGCTCCACATTCTCCTCGCAAATGCAAAGCAAATCCTAAACGTTATTACTGCCGCCTATCCAGCGTCATTGTTCGAAGGAGAGAGTTCGCAGGATTGCCAGAACCCTTCGTCGGATATCGAGAGACTCGGCTGCGATTGGAAACTCATTAGTGTCCAGCTTAAAGCCCGAAGCCACAAGAAACCTGCGCATAGCGATTCGTTGCTTGAAGACCTTATCAAAGTAAGTTAACAATCTGTTATGTAGACCACTGTGCTAACTGTCCGTAGTGGTCAAGACATGCCCAAACTATCATGAGCAGTACGGCAAGCAACTATGACATGACCAAGCTATATGCTGGCCAGGCTATTGCCGTGGTGTCAGTCGTTCTAGCAGTTTTCACTGCATTCCCAGTTCTTGGAAAGAGCCCACTGTTCGCATTAATTACACTCTTATATTCGATAATGATGTTCGCAAGCAGCTATGTAGAAGAAGAGCACAATTTCTGGTACTGGGCAGCATCAGGTTGGATCACAGTTTTAATCTTCAAGACGTGAGTTCCTCCCCCCATTACACTCGGTAATTACAACTAACATTCACAGGGCTAAGAGTTCATTAACCACATCCTTCAGCTGCGTAGTCGTCCTCGCTGGCCTCCGCTTCACACGTCGCTGGAACCAGACCGGACAGAAATTCGCTGGCGAGCCGGATATCGCACGCACTTTCCTCGCCGAGCACACAACGTTTCTATGGGCATTGGTTTTTGCCATGTACATGTGGAACTGCTACTCGCTCTCGTCGACCGGCTTCCCGCATCTCCCGCGATCAATTGCAAAGGGCGTCTCGCAGTTCCTGGCTGTCATGGCTGCGGCGTTCAAGGTCGCGTTTACGCATGAGGATGCGCCTGAGCTGCTGGACTGGACAGCAAGTAAAGTCGCGGAGTTGACTACGGGTTTCTCACTGGTTGCTAGGGCTAGGGGTGTCTTCATCGGCATCGCCCTGGCTTTGGCACAGACTATTGGGGCAGAGTATTTCTCGGCGGTCCGCAGGCATCGTTTTAGTATGTTTAAGCTCCCCCAGGATCAAACTACACCCACTAATAGTTCCACAGCCTCAACGCGAACGATCCACAATCTCCTCACCCTCTTCCTTATGACCCAATCCCGCGCCACCAACATCCCCCTCCTCATGATCTTCTCCGCACAATTCCACCTCCTCTTTAACCTAGACCTCAACCTCACCGAGGTCACCATCACCTCCCTCCTATTCCAATACATGTCCTTCTTCGCCTTCGGCGGCACCAACTCCATCTCCTCCGTCGACCTCTCCAGCGCCTACAACGGCGTCAGCGGCTACAACATCGTCGCCGTCGGCATCCTCACTTTCGTGAGCAACTGGACCGGACCCATCTTCTGGACATCCGCCACGACGATGATGCTCCTGCGTCTCCGGGCAGGGGGTGAGAAGAACGTGTTCATGAAGTACATCGCGCTGCAAACCGTATTTGCAGCGACGGGATTGGTGTTCATCATGGCGGCCTGCACAGAGCTGCGGACGCACCTGTTCATCTGGACAGTGTTTTCGCCAAAATACCTGTACAGCATGGCCTGGAGCATCGGGCAGCATATTGGGATGAATATAGGATTGGGAAGCCTGCTGTTCTGGCTGGGCTCTTATTAGACGGACGGGGTCGGTGTGGATATTGGGTATTTGTGTTGGTATCTTATTGTGGCGTCGGTTCTTTATTAGATATTAGATAATATAGCGCACTGTGTCGGTTTTCATATAAGGCCGCTGAATAAATCATCGAATTCATCACCTCCCTTCTTCCGCTTCTTCTTTGGGGGCTTTGGTGTTGTGGTTTTGGTACTGGTAGTGGTGACTGTCGTCTCCCGGACCTTCTTCCGTTTCTTTTCAGTTGTAGGTGCTGGTGACACAGCGTCGTCGCTCTCTGAAGCTGCTGTTTCCATGATGACTTTCTTCGAAGAGGCAGATACGCTTAACACCTTCTTTCCAGAAGACCGTGTGGCTTCCCCATCTAGTAGCCCATTCGCACTTTTCTTCCCTTTCTTCGGTGTCTTCAAGCTCTTCACGGTCTTATTCACTGATCCTTCTAACTCCTCTCTGCTGATTGCCTCTCCAAAATCTTCAAGTTGCAACACGTGACTAGAGGCAGTTTTCTCAAGCTTGACTACCTCGTCCATCTCTTCGTCTTCATCTTTAGGAAACGAGATGAGTTTATTCAGTCTCGCCAGACAGCCCATCAGCATCAGCCCCAGAGAGGCATACTGGTTATCTGCCACCACAGTTGAGAAGGCCCTGTTCAGGAGTCAGCACCAATCCAAGAGTATCCCTGTTCTACTCCGGAACTCAAATTTTCCACAAGCCACCTTTCACCCCTCCCACTCTACTCCCACTTCTCTATCAGGTAGGTCCTAACTTACAGATAACACCTCGGCACAATCTCCTCTCTCAAAAACCCAACCCTCTTCTCAATCTCAATCTTCTTCGCGCGGAACGCCGCATCAGGGTTCTCAAGCGCTGTAATCAGCTTCCCTAGCTGCCGGCGCAAGATGGAGAATGAAGCCCACCATTTCGCGATGCGGTGCTGGTTCTTGTTGCGGTGGGCCGTGAGGTGAAGCAGATGCTGGATGGGAAGGAGGGTTTCTGCCGTGCACCCTGGGGGCAAGACGACGGGGGGTTGCTTTGGAGCCATCTGGGATGGCTTTTCTATACACGTTTTCGAATTGTCACGAGTGACCCTCAGGCTCGTCTGGTTCTTGTCATGGGTTTGATATTCATTTTTAGGGACGCCACAGGGTGTGGCGCGTTAGTTGTGAGGTTAAGCTTATCGCTGCTTATCGCAACAAAGCGGTGTGGCGCAAATTGTCCTCCTGCCAAGTGTCTTGGCGGGCCGTTTCCACTAAGGCGGCAGATGGTCTGGTACGTATCTTATCAAAACGGCAACTTCTCCGTATTAAGTGACATCTGCCACTGGAATCGAATATTGATCCCGAGTTCTCCGCGTGCTGACACTCTTCTTCTGTTCACGTTATGGGAGCACGTTAGCCATTCATCTATCTTCTGATTCTATTCTGTTTTCCAGTAGCTAAGTCGCTCCGCTGTCGCTCTCAAACTCACTACTGTACACTACAACGGAATACTCGGTATGATGCTGAAGATCACCACCCCCTGACCGTCCCCGTCAATCTTTAATGCAAGCGGCCCTGCGTGGATCATAACCCCTTCCTATTGGCAGACTGAGACATATTCCTCGCATGATAACCTTAACACCATCAGCCCACGTTGGCCACCCATTGGTTCGTCGTTTCTAATGATCGAAATAGGAATGTGACACTTTGGCGCCAGCCATCGCCAGCCCTCCCCAGCCATATGATCCGAGCAGATCTACCGAGACGTTCCGGCAGTGTCAATGAGAGGAGGGCATAGCTTCAAGACACGGCGTTTACACATCGCAGCCCACGTGTGGCGACTTTCCCCAATCATCACAACAACAAGACAGGCACGATGATGCATGCCAAGGTGAAGATGCACAGAAGAAGCTGGATTTCCAAGCCAGAAGGAAATTAAACATATTAACTTCGGGGTCGGTGCAGCAGTTATCGAGAAAAGAAATTCTGAGAAGAGGGGAAAGGAAGGCTAGAACCTTTATGGTAGGTAGGTAGGTGCTGAGCTATAGATCGTCACGAGCTATCATGGGTAAGACAAGAAGCCTCTCTCATACTGTATATTTTCTATAAAGAGCTGCTGATAGCCCTTCTCACTTCCATTTTCTCCTTCTCCATCCACTCCTCTTCCTTCAATCTTCCAGAAGCCTCTCACCCCCCACAAACCTTCATCATGCTTTTCACCTCAGCCATCGCCCTCGCTCTCATCCCTCTCACCCTCGCGGTCCCCGCCCCCCTTGCCGCCCGCGCTCCTCCTAACATCCCCACCACCGCTGCCGCCAAGACCGCCCTCGCCAGCCTCACCGTCGCCGCTCAGGGCCCCCAAACCGGCTACTCCCGCGACCTCTTCCCCCACTGGATCACCATCTCCGGCGCCTGCAACACCCGCGAGACCGTCCTCAAGCGTGATGGCACCGGTGTCGTGACTGACAGTGCCTGCGCTTCCACCAGCGGCTCGTGGTTCAGCCCTTATGATGGCGCCACCTGGACCGCTGCCAGCGATGTTGACATTGACCACTTGGTGCCTCTGAGCAACGCCTGGAAGTCCGGTGCTGCGTCGTGGACCACCCCTCAGAGACAGGGTTTCGCCAACGATCTCACCAACCCTCAGCTGTTGGCTGTTACGGATAATGTCAACCAGGCCAAGGGTGATAAGGGACCTGAGGACTGGAAGCCATCTTTGAGTAAGTTTTCTCATTTTTTCTTAGCATGAAGTAGCAGTCATATTAACGGATAAATAGCCTCTTACCACTGCACCTACGCCAAGATGTGGGTCAAGGTCAAGAGCGTCTACGATCTCACCATCACCACCGCTGAGAAGGCTGCCTTGACCACTATGTTGGCCACGTGCTAAAGGGCTAACTTGTGGATGTATGAAGGGGTGAAAGGACAGGGAGGGAAGAGGCTTGCAAATGGGTTTGTCGGGCTGAAATATGGGTCTCGTGAGAAAATACACGATTTGTGATGTTTGATGATCGTCTGTATTGAAGATTTATGATATCCTGATTTATTCAAACGAAAATTTATATATTTTATGAATCAATAAATAGTAACCACGAAGAGGATGTTTAATTGGGGTCACCGAAGTAAACAGATAGATCTCATATAAATATAAATATAAATATATGCGGCATCATGAATCCACAAATAGTAACCGAGCTGAAAATGTATATCAGGCCGATCTCTGAGTTGGGAGGGAACGAAACAGCATACGGAATAAGTGTCTTAAACGACACCGGTTCGGATACGATGCCAGTATTCAAACACAGACTTGCTTCAATCAGTGCTCTCCGGATTACCAGCTCCTATTAGATTCCTGCTGCTGTCACCTTTCTGTTCCGTTCACGCCTTCTCACCACCGCTAATATGCTGTCACCGTTGACAACCGTACTGTGAGAGTACGCCGCCAGAAGGGCCAGGTTGAGGGCAAGATTATATACCATAGTAAACTGTATCATAAGATTTGGGTAGCTGTATCATTCGTTCGGAGAATCTCTGTTTCGGGAATTTCGGAGCTCAGCGCTGTGCCATCCTGTTTTCAAACAAGCCCACAAGTCTTCATTCACTACCTTGAGGATGAGTATCGTTATGTTTTTTGTCGGTATGACCCCCTCCTCCGAGTACAATCTATCTTCGTGTGCTCCTTCAGGCGCTGCTATTTTGGGGTCACCGCAAAAGAAAAAAATTGTACTCACATAAATATTTATGACTACTTTTGAACGTGTAACTTGCTCTCGTACATTGAGTATAATATCGGAGAGGTTCCATGCCATGGGAATATCCCGTTGGAATGTCCAGCTCTGCCTTATTTAGCACTTACACTTGCACTTGCTTTAAACCGGTGGGAAACTGTTCAACGTCTGGCGATTTGAAGTCTCTGGTAAGGCCCAAAAAGCAACGCATGCACAGTCAATACTCTACAAATCACTGCATCGACCTTAGGAAACAGAAGTAACTGATATATATAATTCATTTGTAAATATCTTGTATCCAGACAGACTACAACACTACATGTCTCCACCTAATCTTTTTACAACTTTACATCCTCGACTTAGTTGGGCCCGGCTCGACGTGCTTGACGTTGTACTTCTCGAAAAGCTTCGCCGCCGTCTCTCTCTGCCTTGTGATCAACGCGGTAACCTCCTTATTCCTCTTGTTCTCGTTCTTGCCGAGCTGGGCGAGATGCACCTCATCAGGTCCATCAGCCAACTTCAGCGTACGGATACCAGCCCACGAGTTCGCAAGCGGGGTATCCTGGCACACACCAGCAGCACCAAACGACTGCACGGCACGGTCGATGACCGCAAGCGCCATGTTGGGCACAAGGACCTTAGCCTCGGCAATCTCGCGCAGCGCAGACTTGGCTCCGCCGGCATCGATCTGGATGGCAGCGTTGAGGACAACGAGGCGTGCAGCGTCGATTTCGATACGGCTGCGAGCGACCCACTCGATGATCACACCGTGCTCCTTAAGCTGCTTGCCGAACGGCGTCTTCTTGGGGTCGTTGATGCGCATCAACATCCAGTCGAGCGCGTTCTCGGCAGCGCCGATGCTGCGCATGGCGTGGTGGATACGTCCTGGGCCGAGACGGCCTTGGATGATCTCGAAACCGCGGCCCGGGCCGAGGACGATCTGGGAGACGGGGACGCGCACGTTCTCGAAGGAGATGTGCGCGTGTCCGTGGGGGGCGTCGTCGTAACCGTACACGGAGAGCATGCGGTGGATGGTGATGCCCTTGGCGGAGGCGGGGACGAGGATCACGGATTGTTGGCGGTACTTGTCCTTGTTTGTGGGGTCGGACTTGGCCATGACGATGTATACCTGGCAGCGAGGGTCGCCGGCGCCGGAAGACCACCATTTCTATCGAGGGTTAGTTAAGCTGGATTAGTTTTTGATTGGAGATGGAGACATACTGAGCCGTTGAGAACATAGTGGTCTCCGTCTCTCTCCATCTTCATCTCGATGTTGGTAGCATCCGAAGACGCGATAGCCGGCTCGGTCATCAGGAAGGCAGAGCGGATCTTGCCAGCCATCAATGGAGCCAACCACTCCTTCTTCTGGGCGTCGTTTCCGTACTTAGCCAGCACCTCCATGTTACCGGTATCTGGGGCAGCGCAGTTGCAGGCCTCAGACGCGGTTCTCGAGCGGCCGAGCCACTCAGCCATCAGACCGTACTCGAGGTTGGTGAAGCCGGGAGACTCCTTGTAGTGGCCCTTCGCGAGGAACAAGTTCCAGAGCCCGAGCTCGCGGGCTTCGGCCTTTAGGTCATCGATAATCTTAGGGTATGAGTCCTGGACCGTGAGTTAGCTGGTTGTACACTGAGGTAGCTTCTGTCAATGGACGTACCCAACGAGTCTCGCCGACTGGGATCTGAGCGTGGAAGACGGCATCGACTGGAATACACCTCTCCTCGACGAACTTCTTGACGAGGTCACTGTAGTTATCACTGCGTCAGCTGTTGTTCATAGCCACATACCCTCGGCATGGATAGATTGCCGGGCATTGGATCGTTGTCGTCACTTACAGGGTCTGCTTCGCCTTCTCACTGACGAACGGCTGTGCGATAATTGGGATTCTGGACGACATATTTGCAGAGTACAATATTTATGATATATAGAGAAGAGGGAAACGAAAGACAATGAGTGCGAGCAGCAGTTGATGTTATAATGGGAAACAATAGCGTAGCTTACCCCATTTTCTCACCCCACAATCCCCACCCTCGGTCTAGGAAGGTTGCACCCTTGGCACCGCGGAGCCGAGGCTCACTTAGCTTCGGGTTGACCGAAATAGACGACTCTTCCTCAATGTTACATAACAATCGATCAAAAGTATCTACGATTTTTATTGTCATTGCATTTCTAGCAGCATATAGAAGTTTATACTACTGCGAAAGAGCATCAAAAATCAAATTAGAAATTCAACGCTCGATAATGCAGATTTTAAATCCCTTTTGAAACGCCGTTCGAATGCTCCCCCCCTCTATCCTCCCCACCCGTCCAGACCGTCATAAAGCAGTGCAATGCAGTACACTAGATCCAACTAATAACTAATCAAGCAAAGTATACCCCTCATAGAACTATATGGCCCCATCATTGAAGTAGTCTGCTCTACGCTTGCCATTCCCCTGTACCCCTCCTTTGAAGTGTTTCTTACTGGTCAATAACTTGGCGTCTTTTGGATCAACATCCTTCTCCAAGGCCGCCATGGTCCGTTGCTTCCGGCCACTGAGTAATTTTCCAGAAGCAGTACCCTGTTCAGTATACTTGTGTGCGAAGGGCATTCTGAGATGCGCATTGTTTCCTTGTCCTTGACCGAAGAAGGCGCCATCCATCTTTGATGTCTTTGGTCCTGTCTCGTATCCGGAGAGCGTCGAGTCAGCGAGCGATTGCATATCATCGTGTTCATCAGAGCTCATTGCATGGAGAGCGTTCCTGCGTTTCTCTGAAAGGTTTCCATCGTCGTAAAGCTCGCGGTTGAAGTCAAATGGATCAATATCGCCTGGCGGCGGCATACAGAAGAGAATCTTGCCACTGACATAGTCCTTGAGGACATATCGCGCAGCTCTTGACTCATCGGGCTGACCTTGACCAGTTCTTGTGAAACCTCTCGCCTTTGCGTAAGCCATGAGCATTTCCTCCGCAGTAGGAATGCCAGTTCCGCCTTCTTCGAGCGGCCGCGTTACAATCTTGATTCCGTAGAGCGCCTCCAAGAAGTGCTGGGGGATTCTCTTCGTCACAAGGCCAGCAGGGCCAGTGAACTCACGCAGTTGATCGATGGGCAGGATACCGTTACAGACAAGTTCTGCCTTGGTAGTCGCAAAGTTGGGGAAAACCAATCCGGGGCAATCGCACAGGATGACTTTCTCAGAGAGATGGATGGTCTGGAAATGTTTTGTCTTTCCGGGAGTCGATGAGACAGACACCTTCTTGGCGCCGATGAGGGCGTTGATAGTCGAAGACTTTCCGACGTTAGGGTATCCGACAAGTCCAATCTGTGTCTTCCTTGACTCGTCTGTGGAATCACCTGTGTTGAGTTAGCATGGTTAGGTCTATTGACTCTAAATCTTTGACTCACCTGTAGTGGCTGGAAGATGGCGCAGGAAAAGCTCCTCTAGCTCCTCCGTAGTAAGGATATGAGTCCGTACGTCCTCGTCCTCTTCGCTGTCCTCTTGGTCCTTTAAGGTCAAACCCTTTGCTTTGTTCCTCAGCCCAGCTTCCTCTTCATCCTCGGATTCGGATTCGGATTCGTCTTCCTCGTCTAGTCTAGCCTCATTGATCTCCTTTGCAAGGTGAGCAGAGAAGAACTTGTATGCAATTCCAGCCGATTCAAAGTGGTCGGCCCATGCCTGTCTTTGCGCCAGTGTCATCATGTCTGCCTTGTTGACTAGCAGCAAGTTCTCCTTCTTTGGGTCGACATCCTTGACATATCTTTCTAAATCGATCGATCGAAATAGCAATGGGTTTCTTGCATCCACAATCTGAACGATCAAGTCCGAGCGCTCAATAACTCTCCACAATTGTCTCCAAACCTCCAAGTTGCGTTCGAATGGTGTAAGGAGCAAATCGTTGTGCTCTTGTAGCTCTGCAAGCCCGCGTCTCCACTCCAAAAGGGCCTCCCTCTCCGCACGATCCAGTTGTTCCGCCGTAGTCGAAGCATCCCAGTGTGGTCGTCTAGGCACTGTCAACTTGTCGGTGTGCTCCTTTTGCTTGCCAACAGCGGCTCTCTCCTCTGCTGCGGACAGCAAGTATGGGTTCTTCTGGTCGGTGTGGATAATTTTAACGTTGCTCATCTTCTCCGCTGTGAAATCGGTTCCAGCGAGTTCTGCTGTCGATAAGAACTCGTCGAGGGCAGCTTGTTCGGTAACAGAGCGCATCTTGACCCAACTGGCCTCCTTTCTCTCGTTCGTGACATATGTCTCTCCCGTTGCATGGTTGATTCTGTGAATTCCTGCGGAAGTGACTTTCTTTCTGTCTGCTCCCTTGCCTTTTCCGAAACGGTCGTTCATCAGACTGTTTCCGAGGCCGACAGCCTTCTTCGACTTAGCCAGCACCATATTGACGTAGGCTCTGTGTATTTATTCCTAATTGTTGTGGTTTATTTATGTCGTGTGTCGAATTTTGGTGGAGGAGGGGTATGATGTATTAACGAGGTTTTGCAGGTATTGATAAGGCGGGGTGGCAAAAGTTTATCGGCGCCCAATTTTCTCCCCGCAGTACTAAATTTCGAGATCACGTAAACTTTCTCTACCAAGACCTCTTGGAATCTACAGATGCACTGAGCAGTCCACATATAAACCTCACTCCGCCACGATTTTCAGAAGAGTCACACAAAATGGGTCGCCGGGGTTGGATGTAAGTATTGGCGGCCTCAAGAGAAAGTCCCACGCACTAACACGTTGGCAGCGATAAGAAGTCGGCACAGCACTTTACGCTTGTCCACAGGCCGCAAAATGACCCTCTCATTCACGATGAAACCGTTTCCTCTATGATCTTGAACCCTACGGAGGTCGCAAACTCGAATAAGATCAAGAAGCTTGACGATTTAACCTCAGAATTTGGCAGCGATGGCGGACGGATACGAGCCAACGAAGGCGAGGCTGCCAACCATGGAATTTACTACGATGACAGCGAATACGACTACATGCAACATATGCGCGACATCGGGAGTGGAGGAGCCGAGACACATTTTGTTGAGGCGCCGAGTTTGCAAAAAGACAAGAGCAAAGGGAAGGAAAAGCTTTCGTTGGAGGATGCCCTGAGAAACTCTAGTCTTAACGACAAGTCGGAGATTGTCCTGGACGAGGAGATATTGCCGTCGAAGAATCTACGAAAGGTCACATATCAAGCACAGCAGGAGGTCCCCGATGCGCTGGCAGGATTCCAACCAGATATGGACCCGAGGTTACGGGAGGTTCTGGAAGCGTTAGAAGACGATGCATACGTTGACGAAGACGACGAGATATTCGGACAACTTGCGAAAGATGGAGAGGAACTTGATGATCGCACTTTTGAGAATGAGGCCTGGGATGAAGATGACGAAGGATGGGAGTCGGATGCGACAGCGAAGCCGTCAAAAGAATATAAAGATGCGCCAGTTGCACCCGACCATGTGGGAGATGATGAGCGAGAGGACCACGGAGACGGAGACTGGATGGCGGAGTTCAGCAAGTTCAAGAAGGACGGCAAAAAGCAGGTTGCGTTTGCCATGCCTGGACAGTCGGATATTCAATCGTCTATGATGACTACAACTACGAATGGTGGGAGGAGGAAGAAGAGGAAGGGCGCTCTTACCAACCCGTCACAGTACTCGATGACCTCCTCGTCAGTTTTCCGTACCGAGGGGTTGACAGATCTCGACTCGAGGTTCGAGAAACTTGAGGAGCGGTACAATGAAGATAATGGCGACGACGATTTCGGATCAATGGCTTCGTCGGTATCGAGTGTAACTGGCCCTGTTAGAGGAGACTTTGATGGCATTATGGATGAGTTCTTGGGAGCCTACACTGTCACGAAAAAGAAGCACGTGAAGAAGATGGGATATCAAAGCGGAATGGAGCAATTAGATGAGGTCAGGAAGGGTTTGGGAAAAGCGATCATTAGACCTTCCTTTATTTAGATTTTAATATACCAAGACCCTTCGAGGGGTTTCACACTGTCTAGTTTCTTCAATCCACATGACTGTGCGGTGAATAGGATTGAGCTTTGCAGACCAGAAGTAATAAATTCTATTTAATACCACACCTTTTTATTTCACTTCCGCATACTTGTCCAGCGCATCATGCAACTGACCAAACACGCCGCCATGCCAGCCTCTCAGCTCCTCCCACTCACTCTCTGGCAACGTCACACGAGCCATTCTTAACCACCCACCAACGATAATATCCGCATAACTAGCCTTCTGTCCCAGCAGAAATGGCCCAGTCGTATCTCTCTCGAATAACTTAGCCACATCCCCCAGCGTGTTCTCAAAAGACTTCTTCATCGTCTCTCGCATCTCACCAACCATTTTAAAATCTTCCCACGATCTAACACCAGCACGGTTGACAAATTCTGCTTTGGTTATATCAGCAGTTTCAGGATCCAATGGAAGTCCGTAGGCCATGAGGCCGACATGTGCGGTGAACGCTGCGTCAATGTTCTGGTTGAAGCGCGCGTAGTTGATAAAGTCTGTCCCGCGAATCTCTGACAGCGGTATGAGCAGTGTGAGATCATGGCCAACAACGTAGTCCAGTTTCTGAGGGGGGAAGAGATCGCCGGCGCCAGAGTCGGGGTACGTTTTCTGTAGGTAGACGGCGATGTCGAAGGAGTCGCCCTTGAAGGTGTTGGTCGCGGGGTCATGGATGATGGGAAGGGTGTTGAAGTCGGAGCCGTCAGCGAACTTGCGACAGGCTGGGACATTGAGACCGCTGCGGACTTTGCTGATATCTGGCATCCTCACCCATGAGGTTGTATACGGAACGCCCTTGAAGTTCAGTGCCAGTCTGGATTTCCAGGGATTTACGGCGCAGCATGTCTCCGCGACTGGGGGCCGCTGGGCGATGTCGTAAAAGACAATTGGATTAGAAGTTGTCGCCATTGTAAATGTATAGTAATCTCACCGATATAAAGGCTATTTTGATATGGTTTCAAGGTAAACCAACAAGGTCAAAGGAGGGGAACTGTCCTTAGCCTTCGTCTAACGCTATCCCCACTCTAAAGCCCTATTTGAGATGTGATACAAACTAATGACGTTGATCGGTGATATAAAAATGATAATACCTTAATAACAATGATAAACAATCCACTTTGAGGGCCATAAGAGTCATAAATTGCACCTGAGTCATATACCAATATGCCACGGACCATAATGTTTTGTGTTTGAGTGCAATCTGGTCGATTGAGTGGTTCTCATGCGCTGGCAAGAATTATATTGGGGTCGCTGTGCCAACGCCTAAG
Source organism: Pseudogymnoascus sp. WSF 3629 (assembly GCA_001662585.1). Lineage (NCBI taxonomy): Eukaryota > Fungi > Ascomycota > Leotiomycetes > Thelebolales > Thelebolaceae > Pseudogymnoascus > Pseudogymnoascus sp. WSF 3629. The sequence continues at coordinate 208,836 of KV454570.1, forward strand.
TGTATTTACGACATGGGCTTGTTCTCTTATCTCAACCTCGACTGTCCCGATACCACTTGACAAAATTCTAAATCCAAACCTCACCTCTGCTCACTTCCCGCAATCTTCAAAGCTACCTTCAAACAATCAATACAATTCAACTACGCCTCCGATCAGCACCTATCAATCAATACATACGCCGAGATGTCTTCCACTGTTCTCGGCGACAAGGACGTGAATGCGTCGCAGACAGTCCAGGCCACTGAAGCAAAGCCGGATATCAAGAGCATGGAGTACCATCGCCAGGTTCTCCAATCGAGGCTTGAGGAGGACAAGTGAGTTCTTACCCCTCATCCACAAAGAATGATTGCTAACCCACAACGTAGGGGCAAGCCAACATACGTCTCTCCCAGCGACAACATCATGTCTCCCTGCACAGCAAAGTTGAGCGCCTACCGCAACAAGCATGTCATGAAGTACGTGCCATTCAATCCCAATCAGCTGCTAGAAATAGAATACTAACAATCTACAGGGCCAAGCCAAAGTCCCTCTTCGCAAAGGCATCCAGCAAGAACCTCGGCTCCACAAACATGTTTGCCGACAAGCCCACAGAGCCCAAGGCCGACGTCGACATGCAGTAGGCAACAGCCCGCTCCAAACAACGTACCGGGGACGAACCACAGCAGACACATTATAACTTCTTGTACAAAAAAACGACATTCATGGCATGGGCAGGGCGGCGTCACACATCTTATTCAAGGCTTTTCTTTCATTGGTTACGCGATCGTCATCAGGGTCTTTTACGAATCATCATCAGCAATCGATACATTTCTTTGCTCTTCGGGGGATTCCGCAGGGGTCTCCTTTGTAGGGCTGGTTTGGGCTATCGTGGGGAGTTGGTGTGGAGTAATTGGGTAGGAACTTGGCCAACTGGATGGACAGGCAGACAGGTTTATGCAGACAGGGTTAGGAAATGAATGGATCCCTTCTATAACAGTTTTTTAATTTCATTGTTCGTCATCTCGTGAACATGATGGTGATTCTCGCCCGTAGACATGATCGCATATCTGACCGGACAAAGAACACCCCTCCCAACTTCATGCATCCCTTAGGCCTTGAAGCTGCTTATGATACTAACCACATCCTCATCCGCCACCAAATGGCTCAGCCCAACGCGCTGCGGAATATGCCTCGCGCTCGCACCCCACACAAGTGCATACTTGAACGTATCCTTCAAACTCCTATGAATCTGATCACAAACATCCTCAATCGACGATTTCTGGCGCACAATCAGCGCCTCCGAGAAGTCTGGATCAATGCCCTTGCGCTTGGTATAGATGCGCAGTAGACGTAGATCCTTCCAGCAGCGGTCCACCACGTCCGTGATGCCCATATCGAGCTCGCAGGACATGACGACGGTCTGGGGCTCGCGGGCGAGCGAGTCGAGGAAGTCGAGGGAGACGGCGTCGATTTTGTTGTAGACGTAGAGGCAGTTGATGTAGGTGCGGTGGTCGGCGAGGATGACGTCGATGAAGTCGTCGACGGTGATGTTTTCGTCGCGGACGAGCACCTCGCAGTTCAGCATCTTGTAGTCGCGGAGGATGTTGTAGAGCATCTTCTCGTCGACTTTCTTGGGCGGCGAGGCAAAGGAGATTTTCATGCCGCCTGCCTTCTTCAGCTTGAGGTAGATGTTGCTAATATGTTGTTAGCCGTTGCGCGTAGTTGGAATTATGCAAGGGAGCTTACGGTGGCGAACAGTTCAGTCTGATTCCAACCGCATATAATTCAGCCTCTAATAACTCTCTCTGTTCGTGTTTCTTCGTCGCATCCAAGATCATCAGAATCAGATCCGACGTCTTTGCAGCAGAAATAACCTGTCTTCCTCTTCCCTTGCCCTCGGAAGCGCCCTCAATAATACCGGGTAAATCGAGGATCTGGATTTCCGCACCGCCATACTCCAACACTCCGGGAATAGCCGTCAAGGTTGTGAAAGAGTATGCTGCCACTTCGGACTTTGTCTTTGTGATCTTGGATAAGAACGTAGACTTTCCGACGGAGGGGAAGCCAACGAGTGCAATGCGGGCATCACCACTCTTTTGAACGTCGAATCCCGCACCACCTGGACCGCCAGCACCTGGTCCAGGCTCGAGAAGTTGAGCCCTAAGACGAGCAAGCTTTCTATTGATTGTTAGATTGAGACTTGCATGGGGACTTGGCTTGAATTACCCCTTCAGTAAACCCAAATGATATTCTTGTTGATGATGTCAGCTGATTCTCCCATGTCTGTGACCGGCATAGCTTTACCTGTGGCTTTATTTTCTGTGAAACATATTAGCGTTGCCTATAACAATAGATAGAAGCACATACTTTGGGTCTTTCTCATCTCCTCCTCGATACTGGCCATGAAGTCAGTTATGTTCACCCCTCCCCCACCTCGATTCCCCGCCAAACACGTGACTTACTCCTTGATCTTATCCGTAATGTTCACCATGGCTGCAAACTACGGCTCTTTGCCGTTAGAATCAACCTGATAAAGTAACTTTCCACCCTTTTGTTGGGGTTGTCGTGTTGTGTTGCAAAGTTCTATGGATATATATCGCCCTCGACATCTCTATCGACGTCACCGCCCTGGGCAGAATATTCAAAACGGGAATAGTGCGCCGAAACGCCTCAGCCTTGTAGAATTCGAGGTCTAGGACATCATTATCTCGCTCGAAGCGCGACAAACATAAACCACCGCCATCCAACCCCACAACCACCACAATGGCCGAAGTAGACCAAGCACCACCAGCCTCGCTGGCGCAACCCGAAAATGATTCCCCCGAAGAATCCACCGCCCTCACCACAACCTCCCAAGAAGTCGCCGCCCCCCCCGAACGCAAAGTCAAGAAGATCATCCGCAAAAAGCGCCGCCCAGCACGCCCCCAAGTCGACCCTAGCACCATGACCTCCGAGCCCCCGCCCCAAACCGGCACCATCTTCAACATCTGGTACAACAAGTGGTCCGGCGGCGACCGGGAAGACAAGTACCTCTCCAAAACCCACGCGGCAGGCCGCTGCAACATCGCCCTCGACAGCGGCTACACCAAAGCCACCTCCGTCCCCGGCTCCTTCTTCTGCCTCTTCTTTGCGCGGGGCGTCTGTCCCAAGGGGCCAGAGTGCGCGTACCTCCATCGCCTGCCGGGGATACATGATATGTATAGTCCTAACGTGGATGTGTTTGGACGGGACAAGCATTCCGATTACCGTGATGATATGGGCGGTGTGGGTACATTCTTGAGGCAGAATCGCACAATCTACATAGGCCGCATCCACGTCACCGACGACATCGAAGAAGTCGTCGCGCGCCACTTCGCCGAATGGGGACCCATCGAGCGCACCCGCGTCCTCAACACCCGCGGCGTAGCATTCGTAACCTACACCACGGAAGCAAACGCACAATTCGCCAAAGAAGCAATGGCGCACCAGTCCCTCGACCATGAAGAAGTGCTCAACGTGCGCTGGGCGACCGCGGACCCGAACCCGATGGCGCAGGCGCGCGAGGCGCGGTCGATTGAGGAGCAGGCTGCTGAGGCGGTGAGGAGGGCGCTGCCGGCGGAGTTTGTGGCGCAGATTGAGGGCAGGGATGGCGAGGCGAAGAAGAGGAGGAGGGTGGAGGGGGGGTTTGGGTTGGAGGGGTATGAGGCCCCTGATGAGGTGTTCTTTGCGAGGGGCGCGAATGCGGTTAATCCGGTTGGGAGGGAAGGGGTGGGGTTGGAGGAGGAGCAGAGGGCGATGATTGAGAGTGGGGTGGGGATGGAGGGGTATGGGGGGGAGGTGGTGCCGGTTGAGGAGCCGGTGAGGGGGGGTGGGATTTTCTCGCAGGCGACGCTCGCGGCATTACAAGGGGCGAGGGGGGCGGTGACGACGCAGTCAAAGATGGTGGCGCCGAAGGGGCCGTTGGTGGCTTATGGGAGTGATAGTGATAGTGATTAGGTTCACGGTGTTTGTATAGGTATCGTGGCACGCATACAGCATGAGAGGAGTTTTTGGCGCCAGAAAATTATGGGTAGCGTGGGATTGAGGCATTTGTATGTAGAATAGCGTCGGCGGGACTGATAATTGAAAGGTGTAGTTTTATAGCACGATGGCTGTCGCTGTACGTGTAGTGAATGGATCGTATGTACCCAGATGCCGAGTAGTTTGTTACGTGCAGTCCCTAGTCGTGCATCTAGGATTCATCTGTCCAAATGACATTCTATATATAAATTAGTGTTATAGAATTACTGTTAAAAAATGAGAATTATATCCCATTGCTCTCCTGTCTTAGAGGTATGCTCGCTTCCTTTCATAGGACGGCTAACCTTTTCCTCCTTTGTGAGAAACTGCTTCTACTATGCTAAGCGCCAATGGTATCCATGATTAACAAAGAGGTAACTTGCACTCTGCTCTATCTAAATAGATTATTAAACAAAGTACTACTTCCTTTTATAGTACTTACCACTAACATCTACATCTACATGGTAGGCGAGATCTCTAACTGTCATTCGACAGCATTCTATAGAACTTATAAGTAGTTAATTATCTAGCGAGCAATGGGATAGTTAATTAATTAACGTCTTGTAACTCTGTTTAACTAGGGATCTAACGAGACTAAATTAGCATAAGATACTTTCCACCTAAGAACCCCCAGCTCTCCTGAAATCATAACAAATAAACCTGCTCTATCCCAATAGCGTTAATTTCAGCTCGCTGCTTAGACGAGAGTTAACAGATCTAACTCTCGAATAGTGCAATTAGCTACTTTACGAACCTAATTCAGTATAAAGGGAGAATATTGATGTTTAGACAGCATATCGTATTCAGCTCTACGCTTGCAGGGTATTTAACATGAATCATAACCCCCCCCCAACTCATTCTCATGCCAGCAAAGCCACATTGACCCTGTAACAGACCCCAGACAGTCTTTCATCCACATTACTCCCTCCCAATCTTTTCAAACCCATCCCATTAAATCATCATAGCCAACCCAACCACCGCAGCAGCCACCACACCGGCACCGGCACCCCCAAACGACGCCACAGCACCACCAGTGCTCTGCGATGGCGTAGCAGCCGCACCAGTCTTATTCGCGCTATCAGTACACGTCTTGGCCGCCTCGGCACCGACAATGACCTCCTTGACGCCGTTGGTCTTGCAGTCTGTGGGGTCGACTGCTTTGGAGGAGAATGTGATGTCTGCGCACTGTGTGTGGTTAGCTTGTTGTCAGACTACCATCTCATTTCTCTGCAATGCCGTTTGGCAGGAGAGTTGTAGGGTGAGGGTAATTGGGGGACTCACGTTGTAAAGCGCCGAGCCCATATCGTCAAACGTCACAACCTGCAGAGTAGCGTTGTCGCCCTCCTTTGCCAGCCCAGCTGGAACAGACAGCTTAGGGATGCAGAGCGTGCCGTTCCCGGTGGTGTTGCGCAACTCGGGAGTCAGGGCAGCCGTGAAAGCCGGCTCAACTGTTCCGATGCCGAGGTTGACCTGCGGGTCCCGTATGTCAGTTATGCCTCAAGGGATACGAGGAGAGCGGAATGAGGAGGGCAAGAGAGACGAACAGCGTAGTAAGTCCAGGCATGGTGCATGTGGATGTTAACGGCACCGCCATCGAGAGGCCAGAGAGTACGGTTCGACTTCTCCTGTGAGACATTGGCGCAGGGGTAGATCCATTGGCTTGCGCCGTCGGCGAAGGAGTCACCGCGCCATTCGGGGAAGACGAGGTCGTAGTGTGCGGTTGCGAGGGAGGCGAGGGCGGGGAGGAGGATGAGGGACTTCATTTTGAGAGATAGGTGGGGGTTGTGGGTGGGATTGAGAGTGAGAGAGAGAGAGATGAAGGTTTGAGGTGAGTGAGGTATGAGAAGGTATGAATGCGGTGAATAGACAGAGATTGAAGATGTGAGATGAGGAAAGGAAACAGAAAGACGAGATCAACGAGAGTGTTTATACTTCCTATTCCTCTGACCCCGGACGATCTCTTAACTCATGGCAGCTGTCGTCCAGGTTCATTCACGAGGCCGGTGCATCCAGAACCCTGACAGAAAGCCAATGGACAGCTCTTGAAGCCAATAAGAAGCATTGGCATGTCAATGAGAAGGTTAAAGATATTCAGGAACCAATCTCGTCATCGCACAGCTTCATCAAGGTCGTGGGCCCATCCAATAGCGAGCTCTGACCCGAAAACCTTCTCACCTTTAAATCACAAGTGCCTGTCCCTCCATACTCATAGTTTCTGTGTGTTTTGGCAGGTGAGAAGGTGAGAGTTGGCGTGGGTATGGCGCCAAGTGGAGGGAAGCTAACGCCAAGCAGTTGAATTCCTCAGCCTCGTCCGCTCCGCCAAGGGAACAATGTGCTCAAATGGAGCGACGGGGGGGAGGACGAGCGGAGGACAGCCAATGGCAATCACCTCAACTCCGCTCTGGCGGAAAAATAGAGCGGCTTGGCATCTTGGCATCTTGGCATCTTGGCAGCAGTTGGGAACCTTCAGCGCCAGTGAGTTCCTTTTGCAGATGGTGAAATCTGGTGAATCTGGTGTATCTGGGCCGCCGTATAACACTCGTCGCACAGTTAATTTGACAGTTAGAGTGACAGACCTGTAACACCCTCGTACCTCATAGTTATCTCCCCATCACGTTACACTACTAACATATCACTCTCCCTCCCATATCCACACGTCCCCCTTAACAGTGTCACCAACCACCAATACAAACAAATCGCCAAGCCTCCATTTCCCTCCCTCAACTCCCGCCGCTCCTTTCGGTGTTACGCCCTCCCACGGTACAGTATAAAGCCAATGTAAGTACCCCATCCCCCCCAAGACCGCCGCGCTCTCGGCGTTGGTCGTCGTGGCAAGCCCATCTCCCACTCCCACCGCAGCGCTGTGCGGCCAAGATCTTGGACCTCGTCAGCGCGCAATCTCACACGTCGGCGGTCCGACAACGTCCAAGACAACACGCGTCTTGGCGCCGATGCCGTATATGTCATTGTCCATTATTTGAAGGTCGTCGTGTCCCCCATCCCCATCCCCATCCCTCTTCTCCGTTCCGTGTTCTCTGTTCTCTCCCGTTCATCCATCGAGCTCCCTGTCGCCGAATGCTATCCGTCGCTATCGCCGTCACAACTCGCATATCCGCGCAATGCGCCCATTACCACCACCACATCCGCTCCTCTTGACACTCGTCCTAGCAGCACAGACCGCAACAGCAACATTCACCCTCTCCCACCCCCACCCCTTCGGCAGCAAGATCATATCGCAATCGCAACCCCCCTGTGGCGCCTCGCCGCTCCTCCTCGAGTCGACGACAGGGTTCTATGTGGGCGGCGATGCGGTGGCGGTAGTGTCCGCGGGCGACAGGGCGAGTATTTTGATCCGTGCCACGATTGGCGATTTGGCGGGAAGCGCGAACTGGACGAATCTTTTCCCGGTCGTCCAGCAGCGCGGGGGAGGCAAGTTTTGTGAGCCCCTGGTGTCGGCGCCGGTGGAGTGGGCGGGGATGGAGGGCGTGGTGCAGGTGATTGAGAGTGGGGAGGAGGGGTTGTCTTATCAGGTTGGTGATTTTATTTATTATGTCAGAATGTCTTGTCATATCATTTTCGTACACATTATTTCAAACTTGGCCCGTCGCTATTTTATTTCATTTTTATTTTTGGCCCTGCGTGCGACGAAAATCGGCGTGTGCTTGCTTGGCGTGCCTCATACATTTTATATCTACGCATTTTTATCCCTATACCCCCCAAAAACCACCCAACTAACAACCCCCCAGTGCGCCCCCGTCATCTTCCGCGCCACCCGCGGCGGCTCCATGACAACCCTCTGCAGCAACGGCACCGACGTAACCGGTATCTTCGCCACAGACCCGCGTCTCCCCTCCGACGGATCGTCTATCCATATCTCCACTGCGATAAATCTGTCTGCGCCGACAGACACGGCGTCTGGGCTTGCGCCGGGGGAGACGGCGCCGGAGAGGGGAGGGGGGGAAGGGAGGAGGGCGGAGGGGATGGTGATGATGGGGGTTTTGGTGGCGGGGGTGGTGGCGGCGGCGTTATTGAGTTAGGGAGGGGGGGAGGGAAAATTAGATACCCAGGATTTTTAATTGAATTTTTCAAAAGCGGTTCGTTTGAAGGACTTGTTAGATGGAGTGCTGTGAATTTGGGGAGCTTGTGCTGTTCACGTGCCGTAAGAGCCAGGGACAGCGATCCGTTATTTGATGCCAGGCTTCATTTCTCCTCCACTATACCGCGGTTTTCATGAGGTGATGCAAGTGGCCGTCCAAACCCGATCTCGACATCCTATCCCACATATTCGTTCGTTAATGATACGCTCAGCACACTGGCAGAAGACATCTACGCCACCCCAACCGTCTATAAATGAGGGAAAGAGGCCGTAGAACTGAACCAAAAAACATTTGACTTCAGGGATGAAGCAAAGGACCAGGTCAAAGTAGCGAGGAAAGCGGCTGCGGTACTGAATCAAGATACGTTTGGTATTGGTGATGGGGTGGAGGACCAGGGGAAGGGTGGTGAGGAAAACGGTGGTGGGGGAGGGGACGGTGACAAGGGGGATTGGTGGCAGGAGAGAGGGTAACGGCGGCAGGGGGGGAATGGTGACAGGAGGGGGAACGACGACAGCATAGTTGGCGGAGCGGCGAGAGATCCTCAGGCTCCTGCGAGCAGGAGCCGCTGACAGTTCTGCAAGTCCGTTTTTGAGAACTGCATCGGCGACCAGCCACCCATATCGCCTGAGGCGATTGCATTGTGCGTGTTGCTCTTCCGCTGCATGAGATGCCACCTTCTTTATATACAAATCTCGTCTTGCTGGTCTTGACTTGGTCTGGGGTTTCCACGTAGTTCGTAACATGGGGCCCATTGTAAAAATAGCAGACGTCTGAAACACATCCAGCCGTCATCTCAACTATACTCGAGATCGAAACAAGCACAAACGGCTGTGCCAATTGGGAGTATGAATGCGACTCTGCCCATGTAGTGATTTTCGTCGTGCAATGTGACGGCGCGGTATGAAACACAGGGCGCATGCATCCCTCATCCTCCCCATGCATCATCAATCACAGGCAACTATTGCCGCCCTATCACACCTCCTCCCCTTCCCATCACCGTTGCATTCCAATCAACGCCTCACCGTTCGCCAGCCACCTCACTCCATAGCCCAGTGTCAGGGGGCACGAGAACGAACCCGTTCGCCCTGCCAGCCGTCCAGTCGTCATCAGCGGGGAAGCGCCCAGGGTCATCGTTTACCCCGTAATCTCATGACGCTAGCTGACCACGTTGCTGGCCCCTCCTGGCGCGCGAAATATGTATAAATTGGCGGGGGAGGGGGCCATACCGGATTCCTGGGAAACTTTCGTCGTCGGTTGTTGGTTTTACTCTACTGCATAGTATAGTTCTGCATAGTACCTTGCCTGAGTTAGTTCGCAAGGCAGGAGCGATTGACAGGAGGGCGGGATAAGGGTAACTTGTCGGGAAGGAACGAACCAGCGGGTGTACCTGCCGTGCCGCGAGTCATTGAGACCCTACCACAGGAGCCATCTCTCATATCTTCTCTTTTGCCCCACGGCGCATCGTACGATTCTGCGCCGCGCTCCCAAAACCAGGGAGTTACTGGGAATCAGACACGACCCTACGATTATTCTTACGACTGCTCATTCAGCACCACCAAGAAACCCTCACATTCGCTCTACGGGCGCATCTCTACAACCTGGCGCGCACTGGATAGATACTGTAATGCGCCGTGATCCCCCAACTCACCCCCACCACCAAAATGCGCATCGGCTGCCTCCAATTCGCAGCCCAGCTCGGCGAAGTCAAATCCAACATCGCCCTCGCCGACAGCATCCTCACCCTTTCCTCCCCGCATAACCTCGACCTCCTCGTCCTCCCCGAACTCGCCTTCACAGGCTACAACTTCAAGTCCCTCCACGCCATCGCCACCTTCCTCGAGCCTACCGCATCTGGGCCCAGCGCGGAATGGGCGCGCGCCACGGCGCGGAGGCTCAATTGTACTGTTGTCGTCGGATACCCCGAGAGCGTCGACGTGAGCGCCAGATGGCCGACGTCGCCGGAATACTATAATGCTGCTGTGGCGGTGTCGGCTTCGGGGGCGACGCTGGCGAATTACCGCAAATCGTTCCTATATTACACCGATGAGACATGGGCTCTAGAAGGGCCTGATGGGTTCTTCCATGGCCAGTTTGAGGGGCTGGGAGATGTGGCGATGGGGATTTGTATGGATCTTAACCCGTATAAATTCGAGGCCGCCTGGAACGCGTGGGAATTCGCGTATCATATCATCCATGTCGAGGCGCGGGTAGCGATTGTCTCCATGGCGTGGCTGACGCGCGAGGAGGCGGGGCCGTATAGTGAGCATCCCAAGGAGCCTGATATGGAGACTCTCGCGTACTGGGTGGCGAGGCTGGAGCCGCTGGTGAGGAGGGAGCAGGAGGGAGAGATTATAGTGGTGCTGGCGAATCGGACGGGCGTAGAGGACGATGCGGTGTATGCGGGCACGAGCACGGTATTGGGGATCGAGGGGGGAGAGGTGAGGTTGTATGGGGTGTTGGGGAGAGGGGTGGAGGATCTGCTGGTGGTGGATACGGAGAAGGGGCCGTTGGGGAAGCTGGTTAGTGTGGCGGCGGCGGCGGCGCAGACGGAGAGTGTGGGGAGCCCGTTGAGTTCGGGGGTTGATGGTGGTATGAGCTCGTCGGCGGAGACGTCAGTTTCGCCAGGGAAGTCGGTGTCGCCCCATTGATGCCATGGAGGCATACGAGTGGTCTAAAATTGGTTTCCCGTGGCTTTGAGCGGTGGAGTTGGGTGTTTTGCAGCGATTATGCTGCATGTGAGCGCCTTTGTGTGCACGATTATGATAGATGAAGAGATGACCGAAAACCTAAATGCAACAAATGATAAATGAACTCCTATGCTTCGGGTGCGTTTGGCTTCCTGTGTTCGGCACACGGATATAGGTTGCGTTAATGCTTTGCATCTGGGACAGAATTAATTGCTTATATGAGAATGGGATGAGAGATGCGCCGGGTGTGAGAATGGACACTTGACGCGGTAACTACCAATAAACATTGGCTGGAAAACCAATTAATGCCTCCTTGACATAACGTTTTCGGATTTTATGACGATCCGTGCGGCAAAGGCGGCCATTCAAACAGAGATGAACCTTCAGTTCACGACCAAATCTATCGCGCTGATTCGGATTGGAATGTAAGGCGACCCACCCTGTCCATCGGATCAAGAGTGTGCTCTTCTCATTTGCTTACCTGGCGATGACGGCGGTGGTGCGAGTGGTGAGAAGAAGATACCGACGACAAGAGAACTTCAACAACAAGAAAGGTTCGACGGTGAGAAAATCCAGCGCCTGAAAAATCCGACACGAGCAAAAGTGAACCGTATGATCCTTGATAGGAAGCTTGGATGTACGAACCTGCGAATCCCTGTCGTTCAGTTGTATGCCACTTGCTTTTTCCGCGCGTTGATAAGACGTAAAACTCGCAATATGTTCTTTGTCCTTGATTAGAGACAATGGCTGCCGTGAGGAATCTCGTGGGACTGGCAAACTTAGGCATCTCTGTACATCCTATTAATCTTGACCTCATATATACACCATATCATACAACAATAGCACCACCAACTCATCCACCCCATCCTCACAACGCACCCCCCGCAATCTTAACCATCCACATAGCAACCCTAACTCTAACCCCCACCCTCCTCTCCACATGCTCAAAATCCCCCTTCCCCACCTCCTCCGCGTACTCCCTCAACCCCCTCTCCTCCTCCCCCAACCTCGCCATCAACCCCTCATTCCTCGTCACCACAAGCACATTCGCCTCAAGATCCAAATTATAACTCCGCTGCGTATAATTACTACTCCCCACCAAACTCATACTCGGCCTCCCCTCCTCCCCTGGCATAGAAACCCATAATCCCTTCGCGTGGTACGTCCACCCCCCCGGCTCCCCGACGCGACCGTTTCGCCATTCGAGAAGCTTGATTGCGCCCCCGCGACCGGCGCGCGCGGCTGCTTCCATGAAACGGCGTGCGTAGAGGGTGTATGCGCCTGGTAATAGCCCAGCGGGGCCTGAGGCGCCGAAGAAACCGTTCGCGTGCTGCGAGGCGGTGATGACTGTTCCGCGAGAGGCGGAGGAGATGAGAAGCTTCGTCAGCGAGGGGTCGGGGTTGAAGTAGCCGGCTGTGAATGTCCAGCTGCTTTTGGCGAAAGCCGGGGCGGCGAGGGCGCGCAGGATGGATGTTACGGCGGGTAGCTCGGTGCTGGTTTCTGGTTTGAGGAGCTGGGTTAGTTGGGCGAGAGGGTAGATTGTTGTGTCTGAGTCGGGGAGGTGGGAGAGAGGGCGTGCGACGGGTTTGATGAGGGGCGCGAGGCGGGCGGTGGAGGCGGTGATGTAGCCGCTGGAGCTGATGAGGGGGGAGGGGGCATCGTTGGAGGTCGGCCAGATGAGGGTGTAGCCTGCGGGGGTGGAGGGGGAGGGGACGACAAGGAAGGAGAGGGAGGAGACGCCGGAGTGGAGTTTGTGGAAGTAGGAGGTTATTTCGGGGGAGGAGAAGACGTGGTAGCGGTCCTGGCGGTTTGTGAAGTAATCGTTGCTGAGGTTGGCGCTGTGGGGTTATTAGCCTTGTCTATCTCGGACGAGAGAATAAACGTAGGAGGGTAGCATACCCAGACATGATTATCTCATCATCCATCCCGTATAACTTCATGTGCTGCAACCCCCATCCCTCGTTGATACGCTTCGGCACGTATTTCTTGCGCAGTCCTGTCAGGTTCGGGGTATGGTACATGCGGATCTCAACTCTCTCCGGCCCAAATTCTTCGATTAAAGGAGCGAGCAAGGATGCCGAGCATGTCGAAGGAGTTTCTCGTGTCCCGCGAAGGGCGTCGGTGAGGACACTAAGCTTCAATTCCGGCTTTGCGCGGAGTGCTTCGCTGAGGACGGATATCTACAGCTTCTCGGTCAACAATGCACAATTGTAGAGCGGTGTCTCAGGAATACTGACTAATTCATGTTCAGTCTTGCCTATATACAACGTCGAAAGAAATATATGCTTCTCCGCCTTCCGTATTTTATCCTACCCAACACCGTCAGCACCAATCCACATCCCATTCACGAGTCGAGTCCAAGCAAGCCACCCACCTTCAGCGTCTCATAAAACTCGCTCGGCGTCCGCAGCACTTTCACCTGGTCCCCCCTAATATCAAACCGCGGCGCAATCTTATCCAACTCCTCCGTAAATGCCGCAAGCATCGGGGCACCCTGCCCAGCAGTACTCTGCACGCCTCCCCCAGACACACTCGACGAGGCTGTCGAGTACCTCCTCCCCTTCGCAGCGCGCGGCCACTGCCTACTCACAATCCGTCGCGGAGCAGCGCATCTCAGCAAGCTCCTCGCAAGCATATCCGTAACCCCTCAAACGTGGGTGCGCTTTATAACAAAAAATAAAAATAATAAAAATAAACCGGCGTTGGGAGTTTGGTGAGGCTCAATATCAGCCTTACCTTCATTACCGCTGACAATATTTCCGTCCATTACTGGACCGAAGGTTGCTGCGACGCGCTAGTACGTTTCGGGCGCTTAGTCGCCAATCCGCAGACGGGCGATTGAGACGACGTCAAAGACGCGGAAGAAGGTTGTATTGAACAGTGCCATTGCGACAACGTCAATATGTCTACCGTGCTCAGAACACTGCGGAACCTCCGCCGAGCTGGCATCAAGGTATGTGCATCCCCCGCTGTCGAGTTGTGTCGTCGCTAATGGTGGTTTTTGTAGGATGCCCTTCATCAGATGCAGGTATGTCGAGCGAGGAACACCCCACCACCTTTCGGCCGGCTGTCCGGAGGCAATGGCTTCTAGGAGGGATTGGATCGATGAAAGGAGCAGAGGAAAGGGACTAACACCTACTTGTAGCACATCGGTGATACCAAAGCCGGAACGCTAATCGGCATCGACAACTTCGGCAACAAATTCTTCGAGAACATGGAGGAAGAGCTTCCCCTCCGCACCCGCTGGGTCGACTACAAGCAATACGAATGGGACCCGTACGCCTCCCCATTTCCTTCTCCCCCCTCTCTCCCAAAACCTCCCAACTAACGACCCCCCCGCAGTTCCCAAATCGAGCCCGGATGGCACGCCTGGATCTCCTACGCGGTCGACAAGCCACCGACCCAGGATAAGATCCTGCAGACGATGCAGCGTCCGTGGGAGCTGCGCGAGCACCGCATGAACCCGACTCAGACTAGGGGCGCGTATAAGCCGTATAACACTGTTATCCCGAAGATATCGGCGTGGGAGCCTAAGGTTGTTGCGCGCTAGAGTGGAGGGGGAGAAGGGAGGAGGGGGGGAGATGTATATATTGAGATAGATTGGAGTGGAATGGAATGATGGAAGTTAATGAGGTGTGCGAAACTTGCTGCTGGTGATGTGATGTTTGTGCCGGGTTGTCTTGGAGGGTGATGAATTGCACCGGGTTGGATGGAGCAGATTGGGAGAGAGGACTATGGACTGATGAGATGTGGGTTACAGGTGGAAAATACACTCGCACTGTGCTGGTGTATTGTCTCGAATGGTGCGGAGTTGCACCGGATTGGATGGGAGTGGATTGGGAGAGGAGATTATGGACTGATGAGACGTGGGTTACAATGGGAGAAGCACACCCGAGAGTGGAATGGACACTGTAGGAATGGTAAAACGCAAGAAGTGAGATCCCTTTCTTCTTCCCCAACAAAGGAAGGCCATCAAGCAAAAGCGACTCAAAGATTTCGAGAGAAGAGATATGTACCCTTATTTTAGCCTGTATTTACCTCTGTCCCAATTGGATTGGGAGAGCATAGCATATCATGGTGAAGAATTGACCGCGGGGGAACAATCCCAAGGACATCTCCCCCACACACCTCCAAGCAGCTGTTGTCAACACATGAAAACAAGTTAGGCAAGCAGCACTCGATTCACTTATAGTCAGTCAGTCACCAGCACAGTATAGTCCACACGCAATATTATTCAGAAGCCGTCCCATTTATTATATACCCGAAAGGAGTCCTATGTCGCGCCATTCCCTTTTCGCTTCCTTGCTGCCAATCTCCAAAAACAAAGCGGAAATATAGCCAATTCAGCCCAACCCGTATTTCCAATCTTCACCCTATCTACACACTCCCCCGATTTTCCCCAAAAAGCCTAGAAAATTCACCATTCTTTCTTTCTTCTTTTCTTTATTCCTCAACCACCTCACTTTACTCCTCACCCTCACTATCAACATCCACCAACCTCCCCTTCTCCCACGCCATCTTCGCCGTCTTAACAAGCGCCTCCAACTCCCCACTCGTCTCACACATCCCCCTAAACACCGCCTCCTCCCCCCTCTTCTTCAACAACAAATGCGGGTGATCAAACTCCACCACGCGTCCCTTATCCAGCACAAGCACCTTATCATAATCCACAATCGTCTGCAACCTATGCGCAATCGTGATGATCGTGCTCGTCAGCTCCCTAATCGTCTCCTGGATCTTCGCATCCGTCGCGTAGTCGATACTGGCGGTCGCCTCGTCCATCATCAGCACGCGCGGGTTCTTGAGGAGCGCGCGAGCGAGACAGAGGAGTTGGCGTTGGCCTTGGGAGAGGTTGTTGCCGGATTCGGAGACGGGGGAGGAGAGGTTGAGGAAGATGTTTTTGTTAGTCGCTGGGATGGAAGCGCCTGATGCGCCGGAGGCGAGGACGGTGGATGTGGTAGGCAGCGCGGTGCTTGTATTTGCGCGGCTGGTACCCGGGGTAACAGGGCGGGAAGTTGAGGGCGTTTGGGCCGCGGTGTCGTTGCCGATGAGCTGGACGCGGTTGAGTGCTGTGAAGATGTCTTCGTCGGTGAAGAGGTTGAAGGGGTCGAGGTTGCTGCGGATCGTGCCGGTGAAGAGGGTTGGGTCTTGGGGGACGATGGTGATGGACTCGCGGAGGTCGCGGAGGCCGATGAGGCCGATGTCGATGCCGTCGATAAGGATCTTGCCTTCCTCTGCTTCGAGGCCGCGGAAGAGGGCGAGGGCGAGAGAACTCTTGCCTGCTCCCGTGCGGCCGACGATTCCGACCTTCTCGAGAGGATTGATTTTGACGGTGACATTGCGCAGAACTGGGTCTAGGTCGGCTCTGTAGCGGGTCGTGTAGTTGATGAACTCCACCGATCCCTGGCTGGGCCAATTCGCTGCAGGCTGAGTCTTCTCATTCTCAGCTTGGGCCTCCTGCTCAACGTCGAGGTACTCCTTGATTCGCTCCACCGAGTTCATGTTCTGCTCGTAAATGGCATAGAGTCTGACGAGCCACAACACGTTCTCGGTGAAAGTGATGGCGTATCCAAGAGACAGACCTGCGGATCCAGCATCGATGCTGCCGATGCTGAAGATGACGAACATTCCGGCGAATAAAGCGACCAGATCTCCAACAACGTCGATGCGGAAGGAGAGCCATCTGTTGGCTGCCCAGAGGTAGATGAATGGGCGGTTGTAGGTATCGACACGAACGGCGTTGTCGCGGATGAAACGCTTCTCATCACCGTAGGCACGAATAGTAGTGATGCCGGTGAGAGTCTCGCCGAACTGCTGGAACAGAGGACTTCTCTGGACAGATTCCAATCTCTTCAAATCTCTAGATGACCTGAGGTAGAATCGTCCAATCAGGAAGTAGATGACGCTGATGAAAGCCGCAGCAATGAGGAAACCGGGAGTGATTGCGCTAATAAGGGTAATGGTCACCACAATCGCCAGTGCACAACTAGCAACGCCGATAGCCACAGGTGCGATTTGCTGATCGATAGACTCGAGATCCTTGGAGAAGCGGTTCATAATCTGACCAAGAGGCGTGACATCGAAGAATTTGAATTGCGCGCGGGTGACGGAGTGGATAAGATCCTGATGGATACTCCACGAAGCCGTGAGCGATCCGTAGAACAGCCAAAGATCCCTGAAGAGAGCCACAAACATTCCACCAAGACCAATCGCAGCGTACACAATGAGGTAGTACTTGACATCAACATCCGGAGCAATAAGAGCCTTAAGAGACCACTCATCACTAAAGTATGGAATAAACCTAGCGAGTCCCTGGGTATTTGACATGGCATTCGACGCGGCCGGGTTAGCAAGGAAGCCAGTTGTAGACACGAATTGCTTCCCAGCTTCTTCAGGTAGGTCGTATTGGTTGGCCCACTCCCTGATCCAGACATTGCTCGAAACCGCGGCCAGTTGCTGCACGCCGAAAACAACGACTGCAAGAACCCAGAACCACCAAGGGCCCATAGCCTTCAAGTAAATAACCGTAGTCTCAAACTTGACGCTGCCCACGGCCTTGGACTCTTCCATTGCATCTTGTGGCTTGTTAACTTTCTTCGGGGGCTTTGCTGCGTCGGTCGTGCCATCCTCGTTTGCTTCCGCGGGGGTATCAATTAACGTCTTGTCACTCTGCTCGCCGACAGACGATGGCACACGAGATGGAATCTGGGAAACTAAGCCAGCACTGCTCAGCTGCAGAGGCAAATCCTCGCCAAGCTTTCCAGACGAGATAACGCGCAGAGGGTTACCCTGGACAGTGATTCTTCCGTTGTCAAGAACGACAACGTGCTCGGCAGAGGGAACACATAGTGCGAGGTTGTGGGAGACCAGGATACAGGTTCGGTTTCTCATAAGAGGCCCAGTGATGCAGTTGTCGAAGATCCATTTGGCGGTGTGAGAATCGACAGCGCTCAAGCAGTCGTCAAGGAGTAAATGTCTAGAGTTCGAGTACAGGGCTCTCGCAAGGGAGATGCGCTGCTTCTGTCCGCCAGAGAGGGTGATGCCCTTCTCACCAACAAGGGTCTCGTCGCCGTGATCCAAAATGTCCAAGTCTCTCTCTAGTGCGCAAGCGATGATAACATCTCTGTATCTCTTCTCATCAAGCTCCTGTGCGAATAGAATGTTCTGCTTGATATTTGCATTAACGAGCCAAGCTTGCTGAGCACAGTACGCGACGCTCTCAGTGAGGCCAGTATCGGGGTCGGGGCGAACGTCTTCGCGGCTGTAGCCTCCAGGGAGATGCACCTCTCCGCTGATCCTCGACATCTCTCCAAGAAGAGCCATGATCAACGAGGTCTTTCCAGAGCCGGTAGGGCCAGCGATGATATTAAGCTTGCCAACAGCAAATCTAATGTCCAGATCCATCAGTCGGAAAGCGGGGGTTCCACCTTCAGCAACCACTTCGTCTTTGCTAGCCCACGAAAAGCATCCATTGTCGAATCCAATAATCTCGTTTCCATTCTCATCAACGTTATCATGGGCAAGCTGGTCGTACTTCTCAGTCTCCTCCTCGTTAAGGAACTCTTCCACACGGGTGATAGAGACGCTAGATTCGTTGACGTGGGCGATCATGTCACCAAGCTGGTCGAGAGGCACTCTTAAAATGTTGAAGAGCGAAATAGCGGTGAACGCAACGGAAGGATAAAGCGGCTTCTTCTCAACCATTGTGTACACGAGGAACGAGAAGAAGGTGATCGCCACAGGCACAGTATTCCAAACCGCCACAGCAAAAGACCAAATGATAAATCTGCCGCGCAGTTGCTTGAGCTCGGCCTTCCTCTTCTCGCTGATGAGGTTGCTGAAGCGATGCTCCCAAGCAAAAAACTTGATGACGCGGATATTTTGCAGGATCTCGTTGGTGGTGTGAATTCGTTTATCGGTTGCTGCCATAATCTTCTTCTGCGCTTTTCCAAAGGCGAACGCAAATCCAATGTTGATGGGGAGTAGGAAGAGCATGACGATAAGTCCTGGGATTGAGCTCCAGCCTAGGACTTGGTAGAGAAGAATGACACTGACGACCAGTTGGGTTGGCCCAGAGGAGAGCAGGAAGTGAAGGTAACTGCTAATCTCAGCCACCTTGAAGGAATCAACGGACATCAAGTTAATGATGGTTCCAACGTTAACTTGAGCGTCGCTATCACTCTTGGTAGCAGCAGCACCGCCAACCAATGCCTCTGGGGCCTGCGTAGCAGACTTGTTATCCGGTTCCTTCTTCTTGGCAAAACCAAAGAGCCTGCTTAGTCGGCTGGGCTTCTCTTCATCTTCCTTGCCTTGCTTCTCTCCCAGAACCGTATCGCTGCTTGCCGCTGCCTTGCGACGGAGGGCCTTGGCATAGAGTTCACCGATAATAATGGCGCGAAGCTGAATGCACACCTTTCTTCCGATCCACAGAGCTTGCTGGTCGAGTAGAGATCTGATGATGTCGGTGAAGGCGAGAAGGATAACATACAGCCAAATGACGTTCCTCGGCGTCTCACCTGGCTCTTCGATGTACTCCAAGATGGATTTCAGCAGCAGGGTTGGCATAAAAGTGAACCAAGCGGAGAAGAATGCATACGTGCATTGCGCAATCAGCTTTCCACGGAAGAAACGGAGGAGGTGCCACATAAGCTTCACCGTCTTAGGCAGCTGGCGATAGCGCTCCAAAACCGCCGCAGTTTTATCCTTTGGCATCAGGTTCCACACATCGGTTATCTCCAGCGTCTTAATGTAGCCCGTATATACAATGGAATCCACCCATGAAAATGTGGCGAGAGAGAATAAACTGGCCAATGGCTCCCGGGAAGGCTCAATGTCGCCATCCCATTCCATAACCACTGCCTTGTTGCCCTTCCTTGTTGTGAGGGCGATGCCAAAAAGTAGAGTCGTGAGCGAAAATTCCAGAATAACGAGAACCTGAGTCAACGTAGTGCGAGGGTGGATCAGTACCGAGCGGAAGATGATAATCTCGAGAGTCCACATCGTCGTGTACAGAATCGCAGTATGATCCCAGAGCCTCGGTATCCTATATTTCGTATCCGAAAGCAGCAATCGAAAAGTCGCCAGAATGAATATATACACCCAAGTCAATCCCTGAGCCACCGCCGCCTGCCCGCCATTCGGCCCATAAGCCTGCGTCGCAAATGCTGTCGCGCTAACAGCAATGAGCCCCAAGAGCGCCAACTCCTCGATTATAACCATGCTGTACTGGGCCCTCGGACGGTCGAGCACACCCACTGAGCCATTGGTATTTTTCTTCGCCAACGCTAATCGCCCGGCTCCAATAGTCAAGGCCTCCTCTTCGCTCTCTCTGTCGGCGTCCGAGTCCAGGTCGCCATTTTCGCGGTGCTCGGACACGCCAAAGGCGGTGTTGCCATTGCTCAGCGGTTCGTATCCGGCGACCCGGTTCCTCCGGGCTGCGATCTTGCGCTGGATGGCTTGGGATATGATTAGAAGGAAGGAGAGCGAGAAGGCGACGAGTGGGAGAAGCACTTTTAGGTAGCTGTGAAATTCACGATCAGCAATGCGTTCAGCCTTGGTGGATTCACCGGGTTATAACACACTCTCTCTGGAAGCAATTCGAGAAGTCATCGACCTTCCAGATGGGCCATGAGCAGTTGCCCAGCTCATGTTTTGCCCCGAAGTCAGACTCCATTGGCGGCAACCTTTTCTCAGAGCCCAGACGTTGACACCCAGATGTCTTGTCGGTCCTGCATACACACGATAAACCTTTTCGTGTATCTGCTGCGGGGTGGACCTTTATGAAGTGACCTGTCGTAAAGAAGAGGAAGAAGAAGAAGGAAAAGAAGAAAAGATCGTACCTGTGTCTGGGGGGGAAAGACAAGACACTGTTTTGGTGGTGGTGGTGGTTGAGTGAGATATGCACTCCACTCCAACTGGGGTCTCGGTTTACTTTTGGGAAGGTCGCGAACGAAATTTGGGCGGGCGTTAGTGCATTTTGGTAGTGAATTCACCCAATTCACCCAAGCAGCGTAACGTTAATACGGGGCCCCACCTGAAGGACGACCCCACCTGCTTCTAGTACTTTGTGGATTTGTTGTTGGTGTGTGCAGTGCAGGAGAGTGCTCCGGTAGGAAGACGCAAAGAAAAGCTTTATTAAGCAAGGAGTACAGCAGTATGTCTGTGATGTGGAGCAGTATGCACAGTGCGTGCAGATATTATTTACGCGCAACTTCATATACCCAATAACGAATCAATAAGCACTTGTTTGCTTGCATTATCCCTTGCATCTACACTCATCTAGGCCCCGACTGTTTTTTGTTTACCAATACTCAATACTCGGGTGTGGTGATGCAAGATCGCCTACGAGTCATACTCTTACTCACCCTCTATCCTACTTATTATTGTGTACATTTTTAGTATCTCGAAGGATGTTGGAGCTTGTCCTAGAAAGGAGGGTCGGAGCTCTTATCAAAGTCATGCCGACACACACCGGGAAAGCTACCCCTCACTCCCAAAAAAAATGGCAATCCCATGCAACCCCAATGCGTCGTCCTATGAGACACGGCCGTTCGTGCAGTAGTGTCAGTGTCACGGATCGCCAAAACTGGGTGCGGCTCTCGACAAGTGGGGGTTTCAATACCATGTGCGTCGTACGCCGTATAAATTACAGTACATACATTACATACGCAACGAGATTGAACCAGGCACCGCATATAATATATGTACAGTATAGAAACATCTCAAGCATATCCACGATAACACTTACATCAAAGGTTATTTATCACCAACCAAACAGCATCTCCCCCTTACTCATCACAACAACAACAACCACCACTTCCCCATCACGCACCGGGACCCCCAAAATCGTCATCCGCCCCCCATCCCCCCCCCCCCCCTTCCAATCTCCATCCCTGCCCTTGTGGCTTACACCTACAAAATGGCGAACCCGAACACCGATGCAGCCCTCTATCCGCCCATGCGAGTCCTTGCATCCCCGTGGCTACATGCGCCGCCAATGACACGACCATCGCGGTCCGAAACGATGCATCCGCGCTCAGGGCTACCGCTTTGGAATATGGTCAGAAGTAAGCATCCCGACGGGCGGTGAGTGTCTCAGCGGAGGGGGCGTTGCGTCCCGCGGCATCCAAACCGCATCCGTATTATGGATCTGAGCTGCGATTGTGATTGTGATTACAGGTACAGTAATGTAGGTGTGTGTATATGCAAAAATAATGAATTGGCAGCACGCCCGCGCTCTTTCTCTCAGTTCCGAGTAATATAGATACAAACGGGTGTGCGTATTGTCTATTAGTATATAGATGTCCCCGATTCACCGCAAATGCATTTAAGCCTTTTTTTTTGTCATAATAAAACTCCCACGCTTTGTGCCATAGATTTACATAGGGTCCCCAAGGAATCTCTGATTCTGGGGACCCTTATTGTGACAGTATATCCCATCCCAAATATAATGCCATATTAGCCCATAATCATACCCTTCATCCCGGCCATGTCGCCCTCCTTCGCGGCAATCTCAAAGTATCCGTAGATAATACTGTTTGACAAATTAGTAATTGTTCCGTTCGTCACAATTCGGGGTATTAAACTCACGTGACAGCCAACAGGATACCAGTTCCAGATCCGAGAGCTCCCATCAGGTCGCTCATGACGGACAGGCCACCAATGCATGCACCTCCGAAAGCAGCGGCAGTTGGGATGATTCTCTTCAGCTCCTTGTACATGCTCTGCTCTCTGTGGCCGGCCATGACGAGTCCTTGGTCCTTGAGCTGCTTGGCAACGTCTCTTGGGCTAGAGCCGGAAACCTCAATCCAGGTCTTGGAGAAGACGGCGCAGGCGATAAGCATGTAGGCGATGTAGACGGCGGTGTGGATGGGGTCGAGGAGCGCCTCAGTGAAGTTCAATGGAGGAGACATGTAGTATGCAACACCGGAAGTAGCGAAGAGCTGGGCAGATCCCTCCTTAGCCTCCCAGATACCGAAAAGGCGGACGAGGAGGTTCTCAGAGAAGCGCGAGTAGAGCATCTGGGAGATGAGGAAGACGTTGGAAGACAGGGCGGACTGCAGCATAATGGGCATGTTCGAGGTGTAGAAGAGGCGGACTGGGTAAGATCCGCGAGCGCCACGCTGGCGGGACGACTTGACAGGGATCTCGACACGGAAACCCTGGAGGTAGATGACAGCGGAGAAGACGAGGAGGGTCGCGATCAAGTTCATGATGTTGGGGAGGTTTTGGCGGTAGAACGCCTCCTGGAGAGCGCGCTGCTTGTTGGGCCAGGTGAGGAGGAGGTGGAACAGTGCAATGACAGCTCCCTCGAACTCTGGGCCACGTCCAGTGTTGATGGTGGTGGGCGAGAACGCCTTCCAGATGATAGACTCGCAAATGTTGGTAGCAATGAAGAGAGAGATACCGCTTCCAAGTCCGTATCCCTTCTGGAGAAGCTCATCGAGGAGGATAACAATAAGACCAGCCACAACCAATTGAAGGATGAGGAGGAAGACAACGCCAGCGCCGAGGTCAGATGGCTGTCCGTAAAGACCAGTGAAGACATACACGGTGGCCTGTCCCATAGAGAGGATGATAGCGAAGAGCTTCTGGGCGGTTTGGTACAGCTCACGGTCGGACTTCAGGTCAAGGTTGACATCGATGAGGTGAGTGCCAGCAAGGAGCTGGAACACCATGCCGGACGAGATAATTGGCGAAATACCCAATTCCATCAGAGTTCCTCTGTTACTCGCCAGCATCATGCGCAGCCAGTAGAGAGGATCGGAGGTATCTGAGGACACAATGCCGTATAATGGCATCTGGCTCATGACCAAGAAGATCAACAGCGTCAAACCGGTCCACATCAACTTTTGGTTGAAGGGAACCTTGGTTTCCGGCTGCTGAACCTCAGGGAGGAACGGCGTAAAGGGCTTGATGAGGTCTAGGAATCGGACTGCAGAGAGATCAAAATGTTAGCCATTGCTATGCAATTGCGCGCCGGTGATGCGGAGATCTCATTTCAGGGAGGCATAAACACGTACGGCCACTCATCTTGGCGGTTTGTTTTCTCAAACCTCACAGACGTGGAATGGAAAGAAGAACACCAGTTAAGGAACGACAAGAAATGAAAATGTCGGTCTCCTGCTTGCTGCCGCGAATCGCAATGTGTTCTCGTGTGATGTGTCAAGATGGAAAGGCACGGAATAAGTAAGGTTACAGCTCAGGGAACTGACCTTCGCTTCAGCTTTTTGTGGGGATTCTAGAAAGACACATTTACCTCAATGGGGAACCACGTGATGTCTTAACGTAATGTCCCTGTGCTTTCGATAAGCGATAAGGACCTGATGGTTTTCTAATTCTCGGTCATCGGGTTGGAAACCTGCGAACTTTTGTTATGTTCGATGAAGACTCCACATTCCTTTGCCCATAGCTGAGATGGAATTCTCATGTTCCGGCCACTGCTCAGGTATCTTAAAGATACGATCATGCCGCGCAAACCGCCCAATAGACCGCTGGTGATTGTCCTCGGCGCAACAGGCACAGGAAAATCGCAGGTATGTTGTGCTCTTTATAACAACCCTCGGTCGACGTTAGAAGCTGACATTTTTTAGCTAGCAGTTGACCTGGCTCTCCGTTACAATGGCGAAATTATCAATGGCGACGCGATGCAGATGTACACTGGGCTGCCCATCGTAACCAACAAAATTACTCCAGCAGAGCAACAAGGGGTCCCACACCACTTAATAGGGAATGTCTCACTGGATGAAGAGCCATGGCACGTTGGCGTCTTTAAACGCAAGGCGGAGGGTATCATAGAAGAAATTCGGTCAAGAGGCCGGCTTCCTATACTGGTTGGCGGCACCCACTATTATACGCAATCGCTGCTGTTTGACGACCATTTGATTGAGGACAACGACGAGAAGATAGAACCTCCACAGGATGGAAATCCCGAAATAGACGAGTCCTCGCAGAAGCACCCTATTCTAGCGGCGAGCACAGAAGAAATCCTTGCGAAGCTGAGGGAAGTCGATCCCGTCATGGCAGATAGGTGGCACCCAAAAGACAGACGGAGGATACAACGTTCGCTTGAAATATACTTAACCCAAGGCCAGAAAGCTTCCGATGTTTACGCAAAGCAAAGGGAGCGTAAGAGCGCATCACAACAAGATGGTGCCTCTCCGAATGTGGAAGAGCAAGATCGAATAATCTCATTGGAGTCAACACTTCTCTTCTGGGTTCATGCTGGACAAGAGGTCTTGAAGAACAGGCTCGATGCCAGAGTTGACAAAATGGTTGAAAATGGACTCATAGAGGAGGTACAGACGCTCCAGAAGCTCCTGGAGCTCGAGACTGCTGCCTCTCGGCCTCCAGACCTGACGAGGGGTATATGGGTATCCATTGGCTTCAAGGAGTTCAGTCCTTATTTGTCAATTATTACAGATCCAGAAACGACTGAGAAGGATAAAAGTAAGGCTTTGGCCCTCTCAATCGAGCAGACAAAAGCGGCAACTCGCCAATATGCGAAGCGCCAAGTTCGTTGGATACGCCTGAAGCTTTTGATAGCTCTGAAGAAGGCTGACTTGCTTCGCAACCTATATTTATTGGATGGGAGTGACGTTAGCAATTTTCAACGCGATGTTTCTGGCCAAGCTATAAAGGTTTGCGGAGATTTTTTGAGTGGATTAGACTTACCGCCGCCGACAGAAATGTCGCCAGCGGCCGCGGAGTTCCTGACTCCTAGCAGGGACTTTGATTTCGGAGATAGGCCGGACCTCTGGATACGCCAGACTTGTGATGTCTGCAATGTAACTGCCGTTACAGAGGCGAATTGGAACTTTCATCTTCAAAGTAGGGGACATAGGGGGAAGCTGAGAAAGCTGAACAGGCCGCCTAGAGTTCCAAGACAGCTTCAAACTGAGGCCACAGAAGATGACACGCAGCTGAAGGCTATTGCCACTGATCTTGGAAGTGAAGCTACTTTAAAAGATACCCTAATTTAAATTAATAAATCTATATTTTTAAGATTTGCAGGGATATTTATATATGGTTTCTTGATGTGGAAAATAGTAACAAAAGCCGGGTAATTCGATGAAGTGGCCACCTTGTTATATTAAGAACGCCAAATGAAATAAACACACCAGGAAATAACACTATTCCTACAGAGACAAGATTCAGCTTCAATACATTCCATGGCACTATTTTGTTGAATGCACGTGACATGTCCAATCTAGGGTGCAAATACAGCTGCGAGTACCTAAATAAGCATTCAACGTCGCAACTCGGTGGACAACAACACTTCTACTGACGATAGTGACTCCAACGCGTGGAATAGGGTTGCTAATTTGAAGCTCTTGCTTCTGGAATTTTAATTTCGAAGTTCACTTGTCATTGCTCCTCTCGCTATCGTTTTACATCTGCCCCGTCCTGCCTGATATCGGGGTGCGGTCTTGGATGACATTTGATAATTTGACACTTCAAAGCTGCCAATATCAGGGTGCTTCGACACGGAATATTGCTACTGGACATTTGTTTCTTTGCTGCCTCGTTTTTATTTCTTAAACACAAGAACACAGTACCACAGCTCACGACGGCTCCGGTGAGAGCTGATATGCAATGTCTCACCAATCGAGTGATGAGGATGATGACTTGAACAAAGCAATTGCTCTATCTTTGCAAGATTCTGAACAGCTGTCTTCGCCCGCACCAAAACGGCCCGTGGTGATCGATCTTATCAGTGATGATGATACAGACACTGACGACCTTGATCAACCAGCCGTCCTTGACAAGCTTCCACCTGGCTCGGGTAAAAAAGGCTCAGCTGTATCGGATAATGAGATTAAGCTAGAAGAATCTCTGGTGATAAGGCCACAGGTCCAAAACGCTGAAACAAAGCACGCCAGAAGCCAGGCCGCAGCCAAGCCCGTGAATAAAAGTGGACCAGAGCTCTCCAAACCATCTGATATCAAGGAACCAACAGCCACGATGTCAGGTCTTGGTGGACTTGACCGGAAGAAAATGGAAGAAGAAAGGCTCGCAAGAGCAGAAAAACGAAAGGCCATGTCATCACAGCCAGAAAATAGTGATGTAGCCGAGCCGCCGTTGAAGAAGGCAGCGTTAGGCTCAGGCCTGAAGTCATCTAGAGTGTCTGATCGACCGCTCACAGACAAGCTAGCTGGCAGAAATGTTGCAGGCAAATCTGATACCAAGGTAGCGTTGGATCCCAGGCACGTGAAAACTGCGACTGAGTTTCTGATACCATCTCAGCTCATGAAGTCGGAGCCAGCAATGCTTGCGGATATCGAGCGCTTCACCCCTGGTCCAGACGATACCCGGGGATTGGAAGAGTCTAAGCACACCAAGATGCCGGAGGCCCAACCATCCAAGGAACAACAGGCTCGAATGGGATCTGGAGTCCAATATCCACATGGTGTCGTCAAACAGACGTGGGCGTTTGGCTTTCCAAGATCGGGAGACATAAAGATTGAGGAGGTTCTCCAGAAAAATGATCTTGATCTGGCGGTCCTTAGCTCATTCCAATGGGATCAGGAATGGATCCTTTCGAAAGTGAACATGGCGAGGACTAAACTGATACTCATTGCTCAAGCAGTACCTAGAGATGATGTAAGTTTGTGTTTATTTTTCTATGCTATCTGTCATCTACCCAAACCCAGTTAGAGTTGCAAGAGAGGAAGGTTGGGCAAAAAGTTGCACCGCTTCTCATTGTTGGTCAATGGCCATTCTTGACTGTCAATTGAGGGGATATGGCCATTGAAAACAATATTATTGTGAAATGAACATCCTTATCCATGTGCACTGAACTAATACTATATAGCAAGAAGAAGTCAGGAAGAGCGCTCCAAGTAATGTGAGGTTCTGCTTCCCTGCCAACAAAGATGAAACAGTTAGCACTATGCACTCAAAACTGCAGCTGCTTGCTCACCCGAGTCATTTGAGAGTCGTCGTACCAAGTGCCAATCTCGTTCCATACGACTGGGGAGAGACAGGAGTAATGGAAAACGTACGTGTAACTGTATTTGATATTTTTTTTACCCAAGAATTTGCTGACTTTCTGTAGACCGTTTTCTTGATTGACCTGCCCAGGTTGGCACCCAACAAGGTTGTATCCATTGAAAACCTTACTCCATTTTGTAGAGAACTGCGGCGCTTTTTGAAAGCTCAGGGGTTGGACTCCAAAATTACCGATAGTCTCTTGAAGTTTGACTTCTCGCAAACCGCAGATCTGGCCTTTGTCCATTCGATGTAAGTGTGGGTTCAGGTGGTTAATTCTGGTTACTAACAAGCACATAGTGGAGGCAACCACACTGAAAACGATTGGAAAACCATCGGCTACCCTGGTCTTGGTTCTGCAATTCAAGAACTGGGACTCGCCAACAGCGGCCCCTTGAATGTAGCATTCGTTGTAAGTCAACGGCTCGTTACAGATGTTGATAAACCAGCTGACCCAATCAGTCTGCATCAATCGGTGCACTCACGGATGATTTCATGTTGGCCATTCTTCTAGCTTGCAAAGGTATGCAACCGCCATAGCGATGGATGTTGGTGTATAAAAGCTAATACTATTTAGGAGACGATGGCTTGACCGAGCTTACCTGGCGAACGAGCACCTCCCCAGCTAAGAGAAAGCGCACTACCAAAGAAGAAACACTGTTAATGGAGATGGAAGAAGGTTTCCGTATCATGTTTCCAAGCCACGAGACCGTTCGAACAAGCATAAACGGCACGAATTCAGGGGGTACCCTATGCCTTGATCCGAATTATTACCAGCGAGAACAGTTTCCAAAGGAATTGTTTCGCGATTGCAAGAGCAAGAGGGCCGGGCTACTGCTGCATAGTAAGCTGATCTTCACCGCACCAACTCACATAAATGCCGATGGAGACCGGGGCAAAGCGTGGGCGTATGTCGGGAGTGCCAACCTCTCGGAGAGCGCTTGGGGCCGCCTCACCAAAAATAAGAGCACCAAGCAGGTGAAGTTATATTGCCGGAATTGGGAGTGTGGAGTCGTCATCCCGGTGAACCGATCCGCTACATCACAAAACACAGACACTCCAGCAGCTACGCCCCAACAGACTGCTCAGGACCAGGATATCGATATAAGTTCAATATTTGAGGGGGTGGTGCCGGTTCCGATGGATTATCCAGGCCTGGAATATGGACAGGGTCGCCCTTGGTTCAGGAACGAACAGTAGCTAGGCTGTGGGTTGGAAGAAGATATGCACTGGGCTACTCTGATCCTATTTGCAAGCACTCAGCTGGTCATTGGCAGGCTCGCTACCGGTCCGATAACTACGCCAGGAGGGGTGCCAGGAGTCGGAAATGATAGGTGAGTGGCCATGATCGTGATGAGGAAGAGTAGAGATTATCAGGTACGAGTGTCTCTCTGGAACACTGGCTCGCTTATAATGTTCATTGATCTTTGAAGCTAATATTTATTAGAACAGTCTTCATGAGCGTCGACATCAAATCTCAGAGCCCCATCTGTACTGCCGGTCGAATAGAGAACCACAATTGCCAGGTTATATGCTCTAATAATGGTAGGATAGGAACGGAATTTGAGGGTTTGGTGCTCCTATTAGTAGTAGGCACAAATTATGCAATGTGAGGCATTCTTTCCAATTCATTGTTGTTGACTTGGTGACAGAATGGAGTACTGAATATTCTCATAATGCTTCGGGACCTCAATGGCCAAGCCTAAGCTGAGTCTTCATACGGTAAGGTCTGACAGCCCCTTTAGCTCCGGAAAATGCGGTGGCTTCCCATCAACTCCGTCGCTCTTTCTTCTTCTGGTCAATTCTGGCCTGGCTTATGACCATATCGTTCCTTCCTATTATATCTCTTGTTCTTTCCTCTTTTGATTTGGCATATGGCGGTGTCGTTCCTTCCCATTGCCTCCTACGTTCTTTCCTCATCTAGCCAGGTCAGCTTCGACACATGTCGCGGTCGTGCCTTCCCATTAACTCTTGCTATTTCCTCTTCTACCCAGCTTAGCCCTAGGCCATGACGGCATCGTGCCTTCCTCAAGTACCAGCTAGACTGATTCATCGCTCCTGCTTACTTTTATCATCTGAGCATGGCCTTCCACGGAAATATATTTCTTCGCTATGCATGTCTTGGCAAACATGAACTATCAACAGTTCACCAACTAGGGAATTCGAGACTGAATAACAAAAAAATATACTTTGGCACTTGGAAACTTCTTTCGCGACTCGCGGACTATCATTATCCTTGCTAGGCCTATCTTAGAAACGAGGTTATACTCAGGATGGAGGACAAGGCCACCTTGCCTTCCGCCGTCCAACCCTCATATCATGGGATCATTGTTTCAGCAAAAGACGGAATGGTCCTTCTTGAAGCTTGCCTCCGTGGCGATATCAGCCAGGTATCTCGTCGGCCCATTAAAGAAGAGAGACCGCAAGTCCCTCAAAGAGGAAATATTTTTATTTACGAGCAGAAGGCTACCGGTATTTTGCGATGGTACGATGGCATGACTTGGACACGCGACAATAAAGACGATTCTTGTCTCGTGTATCAGAGAATAATGTTCACGAGGCAAAAAAGGGTTGTCGAGTTCAAACCCTCGCTGACATCGAAAGAGGCGACGCGGTCCTCCCAGGACCGTATAAGCGAGGCTACCGATACAAAAAGCAATGACGAGCTGCTTCCAGCGAACTCTGATGCGGCCAGACATGATAAGCTGCCACAACCCAAGGCTGATCTCGAAAAGAGTGCTGTTGGACTCTTAATGGATGATGGTGACTTCGTTGAGGATCGGCTCATTAAGAAAACGATGTGCTTCAAAATTGGCCCGAAAACGCACCGTTTGGTTTCATATTACAATGCTGGTGATGAACTGGGAAAAGGAAAACTTCAAATACCTTCAAAGGATCCCAAATTATCTACCTTACGAATCCGACGAGAGATTGTTGAGCAAATTTACGAAATACCAGTCGGTGATGATAGTCAAGATTTCAAAGTAGACGAGATTTCTGCCAACATGAGTTACCCAGATTCCCCGCACAATCGCATGGGCGATGCTGGCATACCTGCACTTAACGAGTACGATTCCATGGGTGACGGTGGCATGGGTGACGGTGGCATGCCTACACTTGACGCGTACAATTCCATGGGTGACGATGGCATGCTTGCATTTGACTCGTACAATCCCATGGGCAATGCTAGCATGCCTGCATTTGACGCATACAATCCCATGGGCTATGCTAGCATGCCTGCATTTGACTCGTACAATCCCTTGGGCAATGCTATCATGCCTGCATTTGACGCGTACAATCCCATGGGCTATGCTAGCATGCCTCCACTTGGGTATGATATGAGGCCCGGAAATGGTGAAGACCAAGACTTCGAGATGCCTTCAACGTTGTCGCAGACGCCAGACCCAAACTCACACAGAGCACCCGGGCAAGCATCTTTCCAGCAGGGGCCTTACCCACCTACAAACCCCTATATGTAGCAACACGGGACCATCCAAACTATAGTCGATACACTGGCACTTACTGGTCCCACAAGCGAAGACTCCCATTGAGATAACCGGGGCATGGTCCACTCGCCCGAAAAATGCGCGAATGCAACGGTCAATGTTTAGAACGCGAGGGCACAGAAGGCTGGGTAATTGGTGTTATTGATGAAGGTTCAGGTTGACGAGGGCACGGTCGGCGAAGGAGTGAGAAGCAAAGGTGTGGGACCTTGGTGGAAAAGGTGAGAGGGGGGGCGTTAGGATTCTGCGGGTGTGGGCTCTGCACTGCATTGATAAAACTCCTCCGACCTCTTGTTCACAAAGAATGCAAGGTAACCTGGTAAATAGGAAGAATAGCGACCTCCCCACACAAAAGCAGAACTCGAGTTGTTTATCGTATCAGGTCTCTTATTCCCCATAAATGTGCTCCCAGAATCATGCGGTGAGAGATATCTTGATCACCAAACCTTTCTATGCAATAACACCTATAATACCATCCACGCCTTACAATGTCCAATGCCCAATGCCATATAATACAAGATCTTTCCTTTGCCTCTGCAACACTCACTTCTTTGTATCCTCCTTCTTCTCATCCTTCTTCTCGTCCTTCTTCTGGTTTAGAATCTTCACCGCATCCTTACTATACACATAGCTCGCCCCACTCCAAATCGTCGTCGCCGCAACCAAATACTGAAACCCCGTCATCGTCGCTCCCAACTCAAACGGTATTAACGGCATTGCCGTCGTCGCTCCAATCAGCCCCAACTGTAGTGCCGTATTATACTTGCTAATTGTCGTCGGCCTGACCTCCGCGCTCGGCAAACTGAAATCCCAGTACCGCGTAAACGTCTTCGGTGGCGGCAGACTAATCCAGCGATAGTAAATGGCAGAGATCCCGAGCCCCACGTCGCGGCCCAGAATGATAAACGCGAGCCATACAGGCAGCATCCCCTGCATCGCCAGCGTGACCGTCAGAACGGTCATCAAAATCTTGTCGGCCAGCGGGTCAATGATGGTCCCGACCACGGTCTGGAGGTTCCATTTCCGCGCGATCCAGCCGTCCACGAGGTCCGTGATACCGGCGTATGCGAAGAGCCCAAGAGCCCAGGCGTGCGCGTCGTTGAGAACGAGGTAGCCGACAACGGGGGCGGCGATGAGGCGTGTTAGGGTTAGGAAGTTGGGGATCGTGTAGATGTTCTCGTGGGGCGTGAGTTGCGCTAGGGCCTTGACGACGTTGGATTTCAGGGGCTTGAGACCCTTTGGAGACAGGTCGTTGCTGGAGAGCCGTTAGTGAGCGTTGGGGGTCATGTGATTTTTTGTGGGGTAGGGAGGTGCAGGCGAATTTTGTTCTGCTGGGATTGAGATGGGAAGAGGGCCATGCCACTGAGTATATTGGAGAGTAGCAGTTAATTTACCTTTCCGAGGCTTGCGGCTTCTTTTCTGGCTCCGAAGAGTAGTTCCGGTGCAGGCCGAGCCTGGGAGTAAATGATCTAAGTCAGGAGAAATCAGCGCCAAACTCCCCATAAGATAGTGTTGCAAACAGCAAGAGGTAGCTCACCCATTCGATAGCTTCAGAGATGTGACAGTGGGTGTACGTGAAGATATGCTAGAGCATGTCCAGAGATTCGCCCTGGACTGTCCAGAGAACCGTGACGCAACAGACTGAGCCTTTAGGAGCAGCGAGGTTGGCGTCGACGAAGACCGCACAGCTTGGAACAGGGCGACATGTTGGCGATTAGGCTGACGGAGCAGTTGGAGTGTCGCCATCGGACGTTTCTTCGTCGTCGTCGTCGAGTTCAACGTAGGACGTCAAATCAAGTCACGCGACCTGACTTGATAATTATACACGAGGCTGAATGCCGAGGCTGTGGCTTCTGTCAGGTCTAGATGGGTCCTGGGCCAATCACGGCCCGTGAGCGGGGAAACATCATCCAAGCTGGAATGACGTTGAAGGCGCGAGGCTGTAAAAAAGTTAACAGCATATCAAAAGCCGCCCATAATTGCCCAGTGAAATAAAGGCGGATTTCAGAATAATACGACTTCTTGGAGCTTCTAACAGGCGTGGTTTATTAACCCTTGAACTCTTCTGCTTAATATATTGATCGGCGCTCCAAGGAGCTTGCAATGCCCTCGGGAGCAAGGCATTGATCCCCCCTCACAATGTCGACGAACAACGCCCCTATACACCATGAATCCTCGTAAGCACCTCTCCTATCATATCCCACACCCGCCACGCGTATGTTTAACTGTATCCAGATTATCCTTCACCCAGGGCCTTCTCCTGGGCCAACTCTCCATCGTAATACTCATTGGCGCGTTCATCAAATTCTTCATCTTCGGCGACCCGCCATCTCCCGACCTCACCGCTGCCCTCCGTGCCACCGAGCGCCGCAGTCGCACACTTGCACATAAGCGCTCGCTCCTATCCCTGCGCCCGCCATCTGCGCATTCACACTCTCACACCCAGAACCTAAGCCGCAAGCGCTCCTCCGCGCTACGGAACCCGCCGCCTCTGACGATAGGCACTATCCTCTCGAAAACATACTACAATGTGGACGCGCACCAACCCGAGTCGCTCGACTGGTTCAATGTTCTGATTGCTCAGACCATTGCCCAGTTCCGCGCTGACGCACAGCATGACGACGCGATTTTGACCTCGCTGACCCGCGCCCTGAACGGAGCTTCTCGGCCGGATTTCCTCGACGAGATCAAGGTCACAGAACTCAGCCTTGGCGAGGACTTCCCCATCTTCAGCAACTGCCGCGTCATCCCCGTCGACGACGATGGCATTGCAACCTCCGCGCCCCATGGCTCTGGGCGCGAGTCGAAACGCCTACAGGCACGTATGGACGTCGACCTCTCCGACTTCATAACCCTCGCTCTCGAAACCAAGCTCCTCCTCAACTACCCCAAGCCCCTAACCGCCATCCTCCCCGTCGCCCTTGCCGTGAGCGTCGTTCGCTTCTCCGGCACGCTCTCCATGTCCTTTATCCCCTCCTCGTCCTCTCCCGCGCACAACACAGCAACCACAATGGCCTTTTCCTTCCTCGACGACTACCGCCTCGACTTCTCGATCCGCAGTCTCGTCGGCTCGCGCTCGCGCCTCCAGGACGTCCCTAAGATCGCCAGCCTCGTCGAGAAACGCCTACACGATTGGTTTGACGAGCGTTGTGTCGAGCCGCGCTTTCAGGAGATCGCGCTGCCGAGTCTGTGGCCTAGGAAGAAGAATACGAGGGGTGGAGAGGAGACGCCAGAGGCGGCGCCGGGGGCGAGCATGAGTCGCAAGGAGGCGAAGATGGCGGCGAAGGAGGTGGAGAGGGGGATTATGGCTGAGGCGAGGAGGGAGGTGGAGAGGGAGGCGGAGGAAAAGGCTGAGAGGGAGAGGGCGAGGCAGTGGGAGAGGGATGCGGTGGAGGAGGTTGAGTTAGAAGGTATGGGCGGGGTGAGGAGGCGGAGGAGGATGACAAGGGGGGAGGAGTATGCAATGCCTGGAAGCATGCCCATGGGTTGATACCTTGAAGTTTATATATTTGGATGATGAATACAGGGTGGGGGTGGTTAGATATGGAACAGCGTTGTTGGCGCACTTTATGATACATTATAGAATCTCATCTACTTTCACAATAACCTCCCCCTCTCATCGGGAATAAAGCTTATATCGTCTATTCGTCTATCTACATATACATATTCACATATAAACCCCGATCACTACTCCTCATCACTCTCCGCGTCAACAACGCGCAGCCCCAGTGGTTCTCTCGCATACCATACTCTCCTCTCCCTGGCACCAAGCAACGCATCCATCATCGCCTCTGTCCCAGCTCTCTGCCTTCCAACCTTCTCTCTATTCCCAAAGTCCCCCCTCTCCTTCTCCACGCCCCACAACCTCGTCTCCTCAACACACGCCCCGACTTCAAACTCTCCCTTGCACAGCGCCGTCATCGTAATGCGCACTTCTGTCGTCCCATGCGCAGCCAGTACCGGCAGCGTGCGCTGCAGCGTCCCATCCCAGACCACCTTCTTGGAGAGATCGAGCGCGTGCCCATGGACATGGTTGCATAGACTAGGTTGCAGTCGGAGTAGGGGGTAAACGGGTGTAGCGGAGCGGTTGGTAATAGTAACGACGAGATGCAGGAAGTCGTCGACCTCGACAGTTGTCCGTGGTGTGCGGCTCAGAGGCGCGCCGTTGACGCGCAGACTGATGCCCACGTCCTCAATCTTGAGGGCATCAATCGTGCGCGGCACAAGGCGCATACCGCGGAGCTCGATAACACCCTTGCGTTCCGTGCCGGAGGTGGTGCGCCAGGTGCCGCTGAGGGAACGGAGAATCTCCTCGCGGTACCAGAAGGCTTCGCGGCTGGCCTTCTCGGAGTCAACAGATATGCGGCCGGAGCTGACTACGAACTGTCGCTGTCTAGCTGGGTCCAGGACTGGGATGGCTTTGTGCGGGTCGTCGAGGAAAATTCGTTTTATGGGGAACACGACCCTTGAAGTGCTGCCGGGCAGGATCTCTTCTTCAATGGAGCGGCCTGAGCCCACTTCAAGCCTGGCGCGGAGAGGTGCTGGCCAGGCATTGCGAAGATCTAGTACCAGCAGGCAATAATCTCGTGCGTCGATGTCCTCGGTATCTTCCTTGTCAGCTTCGCCACACAGAGACCAGAGGTTGCTGGGGATGTCGTGGCCCAATGGTACAAGGTCGATCCGCGAAAGTTCGACTCCTGCGTTAACAGTTACCGTTATCGGCATACTGACTTGTCTTGTATGAAAGGGGCCTTTCACTTTGCTGGCTGGCTGGCCAAGATGTGCGTAATCAATTAGCACAGCCGCGCTCGTCAAGCCTGGTTTGCCAAGAACCTCGAAATCGACCGTCTTGGTGCCGCCAGGAGGTATGTATGTTTCATTGCTCTCTCCTTCCCTCTTTACGTACCGCAATGCGGCCTTTCGAGACAGTATAAGCTCGTACTCGTACAGTTCAGCAGGCGAAGCATCGCGTTTGCCAAGGGCTGTCTGTAAAGGTCCTTGGGTGGAATCCTGGAAGGAAAATAGTAGTAGGTCAACGGGGGTGGTTGCTGAGAGGTTCTTGAGTGTAACGGAGAAAGTTTGACGTTCGCCTTCAAGAACCATGGCGGCTGCTTGAGAAAGGCTGGTGGAGGTGATCACGACGATTGGTTGCGGAGCGATTGCTGTCAACGATAAAGATGATGGCTTGGGCAGGCGTGGGTCGATAGCCGGACGTTTCGATAAAGATGCATCCGATACTGGGCGTTCCTCTCTCTTTCTCTGGACTGCAAGACCCAAGGCTTTAACCTTTATATCTGAGAGAGGCGACCACGGCTCTAAAAATATAGGGAACCTGCGTTCCCTACAGCCTCTGAGCTTGACGATACAGCCTGTGATCTTAAACGAACCTGCTGCTCGAGGCGTCCCTGAAACGTTCAGAATCTGTGTTCGGTAAGGCCCAACTACAGTTTCTTGCGTCGCTGATTCAAAGTCGCCTCCATTAGCCTCAAGGCGGATCCTGTCAATCACTATCTCAAACTCATATGGGTTCTGGAGAGTGACTTTGAAGGTGGCGCTCTCGCCACAGACCAGAAGCCTTTCCACGGCTTCGGCGTTCGGCCTCTTCAAAAATGGATTATAAATAAATGGGTTCTTTCCCCCAGTTTCTGCAGTTTTTGCCGACCCGCCAAGATCAGAGCTCCGGTGTGGATTCGGGGTGCGAGAAGCTGGTAGGGCTTCAAGATCGACGCCACGGATGAGGAACTCGTCCCAATACTCGGCCTCTAAATTTTGCAGCCCGATTTTAGCAGCGGCATCGACCGTCCTCGAAATATTGATAGACAGTCGGACTTGCTCGTCCCTCGACATCATCGGCGACGCATTCTCCGTACGAGGTCCTGGTGCTATTCCCGTCCCAGCTGTCCGCAGTAAATCGGCACTGAATCTAAGGACACCTTGAAAATCAGGGAGTGCTTCGCAAAAGCCAATGCAAGCACGAAGAACATTCATCTTCATGGATTTGCCCCCAAATTGGCGTGCTGCTGTGTTCTCCATTATGCGTGCCACAACAGCCTCATCCGAGTCATCACATGCCTTATCGCCATTTTTGACATCACCGCTCGGCGAGGATGGGAAGCCCACTACCCCGTATGTTTTCCCAACAAGGCCTAATAGCGCATCCATACCGCTTTCAACATCACCTTCACCAAGGTCTAAAGCACCAGCCCCAGTCGTATTACCATTAATATGGCTCAGCGCAGCCAGTCCTGCCGCGGGGTGTATACCCATTTCCGCTGCGCCTGCAATTCTAGCGCTCACAAGCCCTGGAATAAGGATTGAAACCAGTTCCCGCATCACCATAGCCTTCTTTCTATCATAACCAAGAAACCCAAGAACATTCGCAATGCCAGCCAGTATGATAGTACGGTCGATTAGCGAAAACTCCTTCGCCGAGGCTGATGATGGAAATGCTCGAAATAAGGTAGTAACAATTACTGATCTGGGTGGATGGATGTTTAATCGTGGAGTTCGAGTATTAGGTTTGGCAAAGAACGGGGTGCCCAAGACCAAAAGTTGCAAAGAACTATCGTCAAGTCTCCCCCCCGCAAGATGCACGGCTGATAGGAGCTTCGAAAATCGGATCGCAGACTCGGAGAACGGGAGCTGCGGTAACGACTCGCCAGTGAAATTTGACGCGCGCTCATATAGGCTGAGTATTCTATCTAGCAATTCTGGTAGAAGTACAGAGAGATTCTGTAGAGCTGCTAGCCGGTTGATTGTCTCGGGGCCATTCTGCTCTCCGGGCGTACCAGGCGTTGTTGGGGTTGGCGATTTTTCGGGCACGACATAGCAGAGTTGTGGGATCTGAAAGTCTAAGCCAATCCAAGCAAGCATAATCATTCCAACTACAAGACCTTCCAGAGCTTTAGCATGCCATAGATGATCATTGTTGGTCTTAGCAATATATGCGCCCTCAACCAATTCTTTCATGGAATCCTGCCAACGGCCAGCCTGGAGGTATAGGCCTCCAATTGCTATTGAAACGCGGCCTTTTCCTTTATTTCTCGACCTCTCGCTGAGGCTACCTGATCCAAATCCTTGAGTCGAGATACGGTCGCGGCTTTGTTCTTGAATTTTGTCCACGATACTATTAGACCGGCTTAGAGGCGGGCTCATGGTACTTGCGGCGCCATCACTTGGTGTATGGGGTCCTGCATTGGGCGTTGTTGGGCGTGACACAGATGCTGAGCGTAAGTGCTCCCCCTGTTGTGAGCCGAACCGTACAGGCATGGACATGCGGACCTGGCTCTTATCAACTTTGGGCGTCGTTGATCGAGAATCCGTATCAGGGGTACCATATTGAGAAGCCCGCCTCGATATAGTCCCACTATCTCCATTCGACCACGAGTAGCCGGGGCCTTGCCTCCCGTCTAGAACCACACTTGGTGATTCAATCATAGACATCCCTTGCAATGACTTGGCCATTGTAGTCATCTCACCCAGTAAAACAGAAGACAAATCACACATGATTGTCTTCATCGTCGTTATAGTAGACCGCTTAACAGAAGGCACGGGTATCAAGCCATCAGGTAATGCAGGAGACTCCTTCTGATGGTGATAGTCAAACAGCAGGGCCTGGTGCACCAAGGCTTTTGGATACTGGTCTCTGATAGTCTCCAGCTCTTGGTCCAAATCTCGAATATGTTGTAAATGCGTCTGGTAATCGTATCCATTAGTTTCGTTCCCGTCCTTATCTTTATTTGATACATGATTGAGTTCGGAGCCATCTGCAATCGCTAGAATGACAAGCGGGGCACGGTATAATTCGAAGGGGGCTAAGGCGAGGTGCGAAGTGGGTGGAAGTGAAGTCGTAAGGTCATAAACTATCATACCAGCTGGAAAGGCCAGTGGGGAGAACATGTCTATGATCGTCAGCAGTTGGACAAGGGTGATTCTTCCATCGTCCTGAGGCTTACTTCTATCAGGTCGCCGATCGGGACTAATGTCCCCCAGTCGAACGACATTCTCGGGGTATAATCGCTGAATAAATGTCTCAAAGTGTGCTCTTTTCACCTGTCCAAGGGGCAGTATCAACGCCTTGACCCTCGCTGGCGCGATGGGCGACAGAGGGTCAAACACCATACTGTCATTTGGAGGTGCGGTTGCTCAGCAGAATTGGCTGGAAGATGGATGCTGATTATTCTATATGTATCGCGAAACCATAACGAATCGAATCATAAGCTTCGTACAAGAAATCGGGTTCGTTGACAAGAGGTTCAGAGCTATGTTAGGGAGCTCTTGACAGTTGCGATCCTGCCACTCCTATCGCGGATATTTGTGGTTGCGACCGGAAGTTGCCGACCCCACAGTGCTGTAGCACTGCCAAGCCCCTTCCCGCCGCTAGACACCTTTAGGCATTCCCCATCAGATGAAACAGCTTTCTTCAACTCTCCGGGGTTCAACTTTATCAAAATGCCATGTTTTGGTTTTGCCCATACTTCTTGGGATCTGCTGGCCTGAAGCTCTTTTAACGATATTTTCGGAATAATAAATCAATCAAAGCGCAAATAAATTGCTATTACTTGAGCTTTATCTGTACTTAGAAAGCTAAGCTCTCTTCGTTGATGTAAGCATCTCGTATGATTATCCGAATCCCTCAAACCCATTTCTGTGGTCGCGAGACCACGAACCTACGTAAACCCACCTCGGTAGGGTGTATATGAGGTAAGATATGGATAGCATGCAAGGTAACCTATGCTCTCATATTATCTCCCAATCTCATCTGTTTCATTCAATTCCAAAACAAGCTCGTTCCTCTTTCCATCCCTCCTCCCAATACCAGCACAGAAACAACCAAAAATGGGCAAATCAGACGGTTCATTTCCTAGCACATCTTCGACGTCACGCTCCTCGCCGTCATATACCTCCCGGGCCTTAGCACTCCACAATGGAATGGGCGGTCCCCATCCCAGCGCGACCCAAACCGTCCAGCCCATAAATGTCGCCGGCGAGATCACAGACATGATGCCATACCGTGACAACCCTCCAGCTCGTAGCACCAGGGGATCAGGCTCTCGCCGCCGGCCATTGCCAGAACCTTCACGTAGTTCTGGTTCTAGCTCTGGCTCCGGGTCCTCTGGCGCTGCAACGCCACTCCAGTATTCGCCTCCTGCATCGTCGGGGCACGCCCAGACGCAGGGGTTGCACATGGGGATGGCGTGGGCGCAGCCCCATCACATTCAGCCGGTTTGTCTATCAGCACCCATTACAGGTTCCCTTAAGCTGTTGGAACTAACATCAGTAGAAACCTCGACATCGGATGGAGGCTGTTCGGCAATCAGAGGCGGGAAACATGCGTGGCTTTGGACGAGTGCGTCGAGAGTGGGCATTATGTGGGCTTTGCGAGCCATAGGGGCTCTGTATTTATACCTTGGCAATGACATGACCTATCCCGTAGCTATGAG
The DNA here is from genome assembly GCA_001662585.1 of Pseudogymnoascus sp. WSF 3629. Lineage (NCBI taxonomy): Eukaryota > Fungi > Ascomycota > Leotiomycetes > Thelebolales > Thelebolaceae > Pseudogymnoascus > Pseudogymnoascus sp. WSF 3629. Next base: position 249,572 of record KV454570.1, read on the forward strand.
ACCTATGATATTTTATTGCATGGATACGTGGGTAACACACACTGCGTGTATAACATGAGAACACCAACCTCAGAATAAATCAATGGCATTTTGTTTAACCTAGAGCTATTTAACAGCCCATTTTACCCAGGTTCCCAGCCTTCTATATGGTATCTTAGATGGTCTTCTCGACCATGGTGATGCCGTACTTCTCGAGCTCCTTCATGAGCGGGTTGTTGAGCTTGCCGTACATCGGCGCCAACACACCCTTCTCGCTGATAGTACCATCAAGCACCTGCTTAACAGCCACACCGCAGGGAATACCAACGGTCTTGGCCATAGCGCTGTAACCCTTAGGGTCACCGTACTCGCACAGAGTCGACGTCCTTGTCTCCTTGCGGCCGTCCTTGTGCTCAATCTCGAACTTGTGCTGCAGCATGACGAAGTCACGCTCGCCGGCCTCAAACTGCATCTTCTTCTCGAGGGTGGCGCAGAGGGTATCAAGCGGGTTGCCGCGGGGGATGGTGGCCTCATCGGAGAAGAGTCCGATCCACTTCAGGCCAGAGATAAGACGAGCCTCCTCCTCCTCGCTGGAGAAGCTGGCCTTGGTCTTGATAGCGGCAATGAGGTCAGCCTCGCTGCCGGACTTGGCGGCGAGGATCTGGGCAGTGGCGTCCTTCCAGGCGATAGGGGTGGTGAGGTAGGAAGCGGGCTCGTCGGAGAGGAAGCCCATGTCGACGAGGACCTTGATGAAGGCGGGGAAGCCCTGGTAACGGAGAGTACCACGGATGATGGTCTGGCACTCTGGGATGTTGTAGCGCTCCTTGTATGGGGTGGAATCGCGGTTGGGGTAGGCAACGAAGGCGTAGCCAGGGTAGATGAAGTATGGCTTGGCAGCAGCCATCAGCTCCTTGCCCTCGATCTCAACAATCTTGCCATCCTTGTAGTACTTGGCAGCGTTGCGAAGAGCAAGGAGGACACCACGGGACGACCAGGAGAACTTGTATCCGAGCGGGTTGTCGGAGTTCTCTGGGGATGGAAGACCACCACAGTATGAAAGGAAAGAAAGGATCTTTCCACCCTCGGCGTGAACCTCCTCGATGGTCTTAACGGCGTACAAGTGGTCGATTCCGGGGTCAAGACCAATCTCGTTCATGATTGTGATTCCGGCATCCTTGGCAGCCTGGTCGAGCTCCAGCATGGCTGGGGAGACATAGCTGGTTGTGACGACGTGCTTCTTGTTGCGGATCGCAGACTCGATGACCTTTGCGTGGAAAGTGTATGGGATGAGGGAAATGACAAGGTCGTGCTTGGCTACAGCGGCGTCGAGGGCAGCTGCGTCGTTGACGTCGACAGAGACGGCCTGGGCGTTCTTGACACCTTCGGCGAGCTTCTTCGCGCTTTCGAGAGTACGGCAAGCTGGGGGATATAAGTGATGGCTCAATGATAAAGTTCGAAGGTATTCATACCAACAGAGACCTGGATTCCAGCATCACTGAGGACATCGAGCGTCGGTTGAGTCACAAACCCAGCTCCGAGCATAAGAACCTTCCTATAAAGTATGCATCAGCTATCCATCGTAATAATCACTAGAGAATATGACACCAGAGAATATGAGACATCTTACTTATCAGCGAAAGAAGACATGATGGCAATATCTTCAATTTGTGATATTTCAATAATTGTTGTTTATAGAGTGAGTCCGGGGCAACAGCACTACGTAGTCATAGTCGGTGTATGGAGGATTTGCACCAAGAATTGTTGGCGGGGCAGGCCGGAATCGGGGGGGTTTCTTTGGTGGGATGTGGGATGCGGGGCAACGCGATGATGCAACACATCCCCATTATCGGTTGAGCGTTCATCCTCCGCACCTCGCTACAAGAATAAGTCGGGTAAGTGGAATTTCATAGTATCTACAAGATATAGCCAACGCCTTTTTTTTTTCGTGGGGGGAATGAGGAATAAAAAAAACTCATGCTACTTGCCACGTCATACAATTGAGGAGGTGAGAAATCAATTCTCCGTATAGCTCACCTCACCATATGTAACTTAATTTGAAAGTGAGTCAATTTCTCCATGAACTTCGCTGTTCTACAGTACATAACTGCCTCCTATAGTAGACTAACCCCTGAATCCCTTTGAACAAATTTTATATTCCCTTAATACTCCAGCCAGTTTATGCTCTATTCATATCAAGCTTGCAATTCTATCCGCGCAGAATCGCCGGTCTCACATACCAGCAATCGATCCAAATTGATGTTTTAACAACACCACTCCCTTCTGTTTCGTTGCCGTATTGTAGTTTAGGCAGGATTGGGAACTAGGGGTACTGGCGGCTTCTGGCACATTGAACCATTGGTAGCTTTCTCGAGCATTTTCCGGGGAGTATATAAACCCCAGGAAACGATTTAACAGCGGGAGGCAATTTTCAAGATAGTGCAGCAGGGATCGTGAGAGGCACGGCAGATTATTCGACAAACAGGGGGGCTGCCCTCATGATTCCCCGAATATGACCGAACGCAGGGCAGATTCCTTGGCTAGGAAGGGGACTGCCCTCAAAATTCTCTGAATATGACCGACACGGTCCTTTCAAGGCTGGCGCGTGAGTAATCCGCTGCTTGGATGACAGTTGGGAAATCGTCGAGGCGCCGCCATGACTCCAGTGACGGATCAGCTACCACAATAATTACCCTCTTATCATCTCCAGCAGTAGCTACTGTAACATGCGCGTGTTCGACGTTGATCTGAGGCGTTTGGTCTGCAGCCTCACCGTCGGCTAACACGAGAATAATAACTTTCGACTGTGTGATGAATTGGCGATGGATGCCTGTGATGCCACTGCTGTTGTCGTAAGGTCGGTGCCGAATTCGACTGTGGCGCGACTCGAGAGCCCGACCAAAACACTCAAAGGGGTCAGAAGTATCATCTGGGTCCCCACTAACTTGAGGCACGTAAGGGGTCAAGATGAGAATAACGTCGGTGTCTTCTAGGTTTCCAATGACAGCTAATGAGTTCGTGGCATCTCTGGCAAGAAGGGAGGTTTGTCCCCCATTTTGCGTGGGAGGCGAGTTCAGCCCTACGCCGTTGGATTCCTGCGGATGCCTTGCGCCATTCCTAACAAGCGCATGTCAGCAACATGCCCTAAAATCATCGAGGGAATAATAAAGGAATACTAACTCCTCGCCCCTTTCCTGGTGAGCCTCCGGAGACTCGTTCCTACTGGGCGACATGTTGGTAACGCTTGAAAACCCGAACGTTGATGAGAAGAATATTGTGAGAGAAGATATAACCAAAGTCTGATACCGCGCTCATATTAATATTGCCGGCATTGTGTAAATTAGACAAGACCAAGCTAGCCGTGAATGCTGCGCTGCTATGCGGATTGTGGACATTGAAAGTAAACTGCCTAGCCAGCTGATGTGGTTAAATTGAAACCCAAACATACATGTATTTGCGCATTCGAGAACTAGCCTACCGCTCGCAGAAGATCTGCCTGAGATTACACTAGCTAACGTTCCCGCACAGAGGGTCTATGCTGAGACTGAGCGTATGATTGAAGTGGCTTAGTGACTCGGTATGGCTTGGTTCAGCTAGCCAGGCTTTCTGTCAGGAACGGGCCATAGTTCCTTGGCTACCTATTGGGCCTTCACATAGTGGCGCGAGTAAGGTGAAAGGATTTCGTAGCAACTCAACGAAGCATAGCGTTAAATCGAGGCTGTTTCTGACTTTCTACCTATTGATATTTCGCCCAAGCCATCCGTAGCGCTAGTGCATGAGAATCCTCCTGGGAATGGGCAGCTAGATCAGTATGAGCCGATACTAAACCGTTACAACCTTCCCCGGAATATTCTTCAGGACCGCTGGACCCATAGTTGGGCACATAACCTAGAACCTAGATTCACTTCGGCCAAGCCTTGACAGCCAGGGTGAGCATGGCCACCCAGGGTGGTACAACACTAAGTATATTGGCTTCCTTAGGCGGTAAAGCGTAAGTAAGATAGAAAGAATTTGTGGAAAACGTCCGACAAAGGGTCTTAGGAACCTCCTAGACACCTTGGTGGTTGCGTGAGTTTGCGGTTTGGACAAAGGTACCCTGTACTGTGCCGTAGAACGTAGAACGCCACCATATGGTAGTGGACCATGTTTCTCACCTGAGGATACTTGAGATGCTTGTGAAACCTAACATCCACCTCCTAAATCCCATACCCCATCCCGTCCCGGCAGCTGGGAACGTGGAAAGGGCGTTTCGGTTTTCGGCTCAACAAGATCCCTGGACGTGCATTGGCGAGATATACAGCCCTAGGTCGTACAGTACGATTTGGAATACAAATATATCCCATCTGCCACCTGTGGTATCGCTCCTCGGGATACATTCCAGAAGGAGAAAAAAACGGTATTCTTCTCATGTGTCTCGGTCGCTTTGACCATATCTGGTTCCCAAGTATTTGGCGTCCAAGCTGTCTCCGAGACACAAATCCGCCGCCTTTTCCCTCCCTGTACAGCGCAGAGAGAGTTTGGACGCATAGGTGAATGGTAGAGTCCTTGACATCTGACACCGAGATGGATTTTCCTTGGGTTTTGATGTACAGTACCTCCATTGTAGGTCGCAGCTGGGCTCGGTGTCGTCAGCTATGTCAGCATTATCAGATATGGCATCGACAGCTGCAACTGTCTCACAGCCACATGCGCCTTCATCGGGCATCCCGGGATACCGACGAACGCCACATATGTTTGATAAACCATAGGCTGCTGATACTGGAGGAGTTGATCTATCGGACCACATTGATCAGCTTGGAAGCAAACTTAGAATCTCCATTGGGGGATACTGTTGGTTGAACCAAACTCGCCTGTATGTTGGATACCGAGGAGTTGGTCACTTGGCTTGTCTTTCAGCTTTCGCCATCACCCTCATACTGCCTCTGAAACGGCTGTGCATGCTCTAGAAGAAGCACAGCTGAGTCTTCGTCAAATTTACTCTCTGGGCTGTGAAGTCGACCTGCACAAAGAGAAAACGCACACATTACTCCGCACAACTGACGGCCAGAAGAAACACTAGGCTCTCTTCAACACTGTGTGAGCATAAAGGGGGTGGCAATTGAATAATAGTACGCATAAAATAGTCACAGATAGAGAGACTGTAAAGACCTTATATGAGTATAAGAAATGTAAATCGCGATACAGAGACACAATACCAGATATCAGGAGAAGAGTCTGTAAATAAAGGATATAAGCGCCCAGAATAATCGGGGGCAGGATGTTTCGTAGATGTTGGTTGGTTGTGTCCATTTGATTCGCTTGTTATCAGACGAGGGGTTAACTTATTGTGACTTATTGTGATTGTGCTTGTGCGACATGAGGTGCAGGGCGACTCAGCACTGTGCACTAGAACTTCACACATCACCAAAACACCCAACATATGTATCATACTGTATAAAGTCACGTTCATACATGAAAAATCACGGCGGATAATGTCAAGGATATCATAATGCAGTCTTCTCCTCCACCCGAAGATGACGGGAAGACAATTGAACTTCTGTTGACAGATCTCAAACATGGCAAGTCGCGTCAAGAACTGCGTCTGGTCACGTGTACTAATGGGGAATTATAGCTGCTCAGATACCAGCGAAACAGAGAGCTGCTAAAATCAATCAGACTGTTGAAAGAGTGGCAAACAGGGCCTTTGAGGATGGGCTCTCTGAAGCGTCCTTGGACGAGCTTGTTGACATCGTAACGCTGCCAAATGAGCTCGACCAAGCCAGCATCGCGAACATCATCAGAAATTTGTACCCAGCCGCACAAATATCGGATGATACACTTGTGAAAGTTATAGGCTCTTTGGGCCATGGACAATCCAGAGCGGCTTTTCCGGTGCAGTCACTGCTGTTGAAATGGCTGGTTATGGTCTACGACTCCATTAGGAGCCCGAAGATATTGTCTCATGCATACAGCTTCCTATTTAACCTACTCGATACAATTGCCATAAGGTTTATTCCGCTCCATCATCTTCCGTCTTCAGATGCTAATAGCAAGCAGAGCGCCCCTATGCCATCTCCTGTCGCTGATTACTCGTCGAAAACACGTGAGACCGTTCCGAATTCAATCGCTGTAAGTAAATGCGCTACAAGCTTGAAGCCTGTTAGCTGACATGGCCTAGATTGGAATTAGCAAGGCGTGCTGGCAGTGAACCACCACTGGTTGGACTCATCAGAGTCTACAAGGACTATTATCCAGATGTCATTGTTGGCCAGCTGACAGCCGGAAGGGCATCGGTGTTTACGGTAAAGAGCAAACATTCCTTGCTCAAACGATGCCACATCTAATAATTTACAGCATCCAAATCCCGAGTGGAAAGCCAGATTGGCAGAAATTCAAGAAGAAAATGCTCAGAAAACTGTAGACGAACAACAGTCTCGGCGAGACACCTTTCGAGTTGTAAGACGTGGCATAAATGGGGTAAAGAGAAGTAGGGTGTCTGTGATACCAGAGGTGCACACCTCTAATGCTCAAGAGGTAAGCTTACGCACAATTATTGAGCCTGGGTGGTTTTCTAACTGGTGTAGACATCGGTGACATTGGAAGAAATTGAGAATGCCAACGGCTTCGTTGCCGTGCTCGAGAAGATAGAACTTCCCAACCAATTGGTAGCTGTGATGGGTGACCCGCTACTACAAAAGCTCCTGCAGTTGAAATCTACAGATGTGGTGAGGCAGCGAGTGGATAACTGGCTCATGGCATTTTTTGAAGACCAACTGGAAGGGGATGGGTCGTCGGAAAGCGCTCTTTTGGACATGTTGGCTGCAATATTGGAGTATACCCGATTCACAAAGGTAGGACTATATCAGAACCACTCCTTCGAATCCGTGCTGACAGGTTAGGATCTCCCACCGGCTTGTGCTAAATATCTCCATTCCCTACTCGAAGATTGGAATGGGGTTACAGGACGCACGGTTGTGCTCGACCTCCTTTCTTATACTCCAATTGCTCCATTTGAACGTACGGACACGCTCGCTATAAGGGGTTACCATGATGCTAATGGTTTCTAGAACTCTATTTATCAACTTTCCAGCCTCTGGAATGGGCAATTCTAGATGATACTCCGACTTCGCAGATAGATCTTCTCACATTCTACACCTCCCTCATCAGGAACTGGACATCTTCTCTTCTCTCCAGCACCCCGCCAGCCTTTACAAGCACCACAATTAGCGCACTTACCACCCACGTTAATGTTCTGGCTTTAACAATAGTCCAAACCGGCCATCTACAAAGCACCATCACCCACCACTCGGTACTTTACTTCTACGAAGCCATGGCAAGCCTTCTCAGTCAACCCTCACTCCAAGCACATGTCCGCATCACAACTCCGCCATCAGCTCTGGTATATACACTCCACTTCGCACCATCACTATCAACCTTCTCCCGCCTCTGCGCCATCCTCGCACTGTACAAACGAGCCTTCGAGACGGCAATGTCGAAGCCCATCCCCGCGCGCCCGGACACAGCCCAAGGACCAACCCCAGAATCATATCCCAAAGAGTACGTCAATCATTTCAACGGGTTCCTCATGGATATCTGCAACTGCCTGTGGCGATCACGCGCCTTCAACACTACAGACACGAACGCCCTGGGTTGCCTCTTGCCGCCTCCTCTACTCCCGAAATTCACATCCTACGTCTCCTCCCTGGACACCGGCCTCACCCTACCATCGCTATTCACCCTCTCGTATTCTCCCATCCTATGCAACCTCTCGATCTCGTATCTGCGGGAGCTGGAAGATAAGGCGGATGAGACAGGGGGCGGGATTAAGATTCGGCACGCGGGTCCGGTGACACAGAAGAGCTTGGTTGCGCTGGGGAAAGACGGGGGGTTGCAGCTTAGTTGGGCGGATTACAGGTTAGGTGTGCTGACGTACTTGGAGCGGAGAGGAGCCAAGGGGGTGGGGGAGCTGATGTATAACACGATGAAGCATTTGATGACGGCGAGAGAGGCGGCTGCTAAGGTTTGAGTGATAGTGAGTGGGAAGCCGGCATACGAGCCGGCTCTGAATTAGCAGCAATAGAGCACAATGACAAGCGCATTTTGACATATAGTAACGTGTAGGTTCGATCCGAACCCTCTCAATTTCTATCCACTGTGCATTAAACATTATATCCATCGAGCGCTTCCGTCCCGGTAGTAAAGCCCCCGTCTCCCATCGTCTACTGCAGTAAAGACGTCCCTAACTCCCTGTCCCATAATCAGACAACAGCCTTTTCATACATGCGCCAGGCACTTCCTCTAATCCCCCCCCCCCCCACCATATGTACGTCCCGTATCCGTCTGTCCGTTTGGTGTGTTTCATGTCCCCACGCCACTACAACTCTTTCTTAGGCTGAGCCGCAGTCGCTGCGCTTGCTCTCGCCGTCTCAACCACAGCGCGGAGTCGGTCTCCCACTGACGTCGCCACTGTCTCAGCGACGCTCGAGGTCAGTGCGTCCTTGGAGTCCCCGTCGCCTTGGTAGTAGAACCAGGCCCGGTTCATGAGGAAGGTGATGTGTTGAGGGAGGTAGAGGCAGCCGGCGATGAGGACCATGGAGAAGATGATGAATATGCAGGAGTCTAGAAAGCAATTAGCGCTGGGACCAGAACATTGTCGTGTGATTAAGTGGTTGGGGGTTGGAAAGGGGCCTTTGGTCGAGGGGACCGGATGGCCGGGTTTAGGGGCGCGACGGGGTTATATGGGCTCAATAGAACCGGGAGAAAGGGTAGACATACTGAAGATAAACTTCTCCGTCGGCGTCAACATGTACAGACTGAATGTGACTTCATACTGATATCTCTTGCGTTGGAGCCATCGGAAACCCGAGGAGACTACAGAAGTTTCGGAAGGCATTGCGCCGTTTTTCGAGGGTATAGCTGAACAAGTATATTTCTTAGGGCGAGTCGTGAGAATAGATAATATCGTATCGGCAGTGCGAGGGGTCGTTGAGTCGTCGAATTCTGTAGTTGGACAATGTGAAGTTGGCGATTTTGACTTCCCGTCCCTGCTGTATGCGTAATCCGGACCCCTGCATATCGGCCCTCTCGGCGCCGATAGCCTCGTGCCTTGTCTCGAATCCCACGCCTTACGACGCCACCGAGGGCAGGGAATGTAGCACCGGATTTAACAGCAATCCTCTCTGTCAACTCGGAATACGGATAGTTATGAGCTAAGCTAGTAATCATGCTGCGCGCCCTCATACCCCACGCCTGGGCGCCGCGAGCCAATGCAGCCGCGCGCCTCATATCAACCGCCGCGCCTCGATGTGTGAAAGCAATGCCACGGCGCCCCGCGCCACTGCCAGAGGAAGAGTTCACTGAAGCGTTCCTCTGCGGATCCGGCCCTGGCGGTCAGAAAATTGTACGATACCCTGCCATTGCTTCGATAACGAATGACTACTAACCTATGCCCCAGAATAAAACTTCCTCGGCTGTACAACTCAAGCACCTTCCAACGGGCATTGTGCTGAAAGTGCAGGCGACACGGTCAAGGAGCCAGAATAGGAAGATTGCGAGGGAGATGTTGGCTGAGCGGGTGGAACTACTGGAGAAGGGGGCGGAGAGTCGGGTGGCTATTGTGGGAAATGTGAAGGCTAAGAGGAAGAGTAGCGCAACCAAGAAGAGTAAGAGGAAGTATAAGGCTCTGGATGATGCGAAAGCTGAGGCCCTTGAAGCAGCCAAAGCTGCAGAGGCCACCGGTGCTGCCAGTGAAGATTCAAAGGGGGATTCACAAGGGGCCAGCTGAGTGATTTGGGCTTGAATATACAACCCCCTCTCAATCAAACATAGACAGCTCATATACTGTCATACTTAGACCCCAGGCATATATGGCAGCTCCTGGGGCTCTGCATGTAACCACACCCAGGGCAAAGGTGTTGAAGGCACTTGGAAAGCAGGTCACAAATGGCAGGCACAGGGCCAATTAGGATAGCCACATAGACATAATAATCAAGGTTCCAATTCCCATTAGAGATTGTCTATGTTACAAGCATGCTCGCAATAAAAACTGACATCAACCCCATCATCATCGTGGCCCCTCCCCAGGTCCCCAGACTACCCACCCCGTACAAACCTCCCTATCACAGAGCCAGGTTGTACGCATACTCATCCTCCATGTTCTGCGAAATCCACAGCAGCACGGAACTACCACAAGTTAGCGCAATCCACACGAATCGACACGCACAAGAAACTCACCTCAGCATCACCCCTGCGTTCGCCAACACATTCGCCAGTCCCATCCCAAGCGTCGGCCACGGCACGCCTGGCACAATATACTTCATGACAAACACGGCGACACCGCCAGCCATGCCGCCCGCAAGGAAAGCAAAGCCAAGAAACAGCACTACACGCGCCTTCCACGCGACTCCGGACCCGGAGTACGAGAAAGAGTCGGCGGAGAGGCGCGACTTCTCAATCGAGTTGATGATCAGCATGCCCAGCGTGGAGAAGATGAAGGGCAGCCAGTCTATGAAGGTGATGTGGGTATGGAGGGAGCCGTTGAGGGGGGACTTGGAGTAGACGGCAGCGTCGAGGAGGATGTAGAAGGCGAGGGAGAACTAAAGGTAGGGGTTAGCTTGAGTTGAAGAAATTATATCGAGTTGTGATCTCCAAGGATAGAGTGCTTGCCCGCTATCTGAGATGCGATGCTCGCAACCCGGATGGTCTCGTAGAGATCGAAGACACAGCGTCGAAGCTATAGAGGAGCTGTAGATGAACTCACCAATCCGCCAGCGGCATACACGCCTGCGCTCCGCACCATGGAGCTATTGACCCATTCCGGGATCTGGAACTTCCAGAGCCTCTCTTCAGACATCGTCGCTAACAGTAAGCGCCTGCTCGTTGTTCGTGGTTTGGGGGTCGCAAATCAGAAAGTCGATCGGGCCTGAGCCTGGTAGAAAGCTAATATGCTTCACCTCTAGAGAGGAGATAATGGTCGCTTGGGTGGTGTTCGTGGGTGCTGGTGTTGCGGCGGTGGTCGTTTGATCATAGGTTGAGCTTGGCCATGATCCGCCCGCCCAGCTATTGGTGACGACGTCTCTCGGCGTCAATCACAAGTCACGTGCCGACATAGTTTTGGTGGCGTTTTGGCTCACAACCAGTCCTGTTCAAGAAGCACTTCTCACAATCAAATTAACAAGCATTTATACGTCAAATGATAATCGCGTTTATCAACTATTCATCATCGAATTCAAGACAGCCGCTGCCCTCAATCTTGCGCCCCACTCCTACAATGCTACACACTGATCTAATCCCACATGCACAAACCGGGTTGCAAAAAAAGTCCCCCTCCCATATTGCCTCATTGCCCCTATACTGATTACCCAGCGAAGTGCTCGCCAAAGCGCGCTGCTGCCTCGAAGAAGAGAAATAATGAAAAGTCGAGTTCTATGGTACAACAGAAGATGATGTGAATTCAGGGAAAAACGTCCTTCCGACTATGGTGACTCCAGTAAACCGTCAAGGCCAATCAAGGTTCCGCCGTTGCTTCATGTATGTATCACTGCCAATGAAAACTGGCCGTGGTGCATATGCGATATGTAACCCCCATTAAAACTGCAGCAGCTGCAGCGATCCCAGTACGCCGTGATTGCATCTATTGGACTAGAAGCAATTCCTTATCTCATAATCATATCTCAATGGTCTTCATGACGCTGTCGTCCTCGACCGTTGCCTGCTTGGTCGCGTTGCCGTTCAACTTGGAGTCTGTGTCCGATGTGCTATCCGCCTTCACATTCTCCTTGTCGTCTTTGGTCGGAGGAGGGTCTAACAGGGACTCCATGGCCTTAATGCGCTTCTCCTCGTCACTGCCTCGGGGAGTTCCAATTTCAACAAGCGGTTTGCTGGCACTGGACACATCTGTGTTCACGACGCCCTGAAGCGGGGAGGCGACTTGTGCCGATGGGATTTCCTCTGCGACTTTCGATAAGGGGCTTGACTTTGCATAGTTGGGCCTGTTCGGGCTTGACACGGGAGAAGCGCCGCTGAATCGTTGCATGGACCGTCCTCGCGGCTCGCCAATCTCGGCAACTGGGCTATCGTACGGGGAGCCTGTTGGGGATCCAGCACCCTTGGCAGACCCGTTCTGCGGCCGCCTCCGTGGACCTCTGCGGCCGTACTTCTGGTCGGATCTCCATCGGAGAATATCCAGGTAGCCTGGCTCAACATGCGATGACTTGAATTCACGAAGCTTCAGCTCGTTCGTGTCCTCGTCGATAAACCATTTGCCGCTGTTCAGGTCGTCGGCGACAGTCGCCAAAAATGTTGCCCATGATCTGGAAACAACGTATTTGCAGTCGTAGTCGCGGCCGAAAAGGATAACCTGACCCCATTTTCCGGTAGGGCCAGGCGCCAGGTCCACAGCCAAGTTGTTTCCTCCCCAGTCACGAGCTAATGGGATCCAACGGGGGTGTGCATAGACTCTCTGGATTGCTCCTGGGGGTTGCGATTCCTGCTTGGCTAGGAGGTCCTGGCGCCACATCGGGTTTTGTGACTGCTGAGGCTTTTTCGGGGGTGCTGCTGAGGAGCTTCCCCCAAGAGCTGTGGCCGGTGTCGAGGGTGTGTTTGTCGATGGTTGGTTGAGATACTGCTCGTTAACCGTTTTCCAATTCCTCCATTCATGTACAATCTCCTCGCAATCAAGCAGCATACAGCCAAAAATCATTCCCGTCGGTCGGCCGCCCACCTCTTGTCCATCGTGGACTTGTAGAGACTCGCGCACGTCCATTGGCAAAGAGCAGTCGAGTTGGTGTTCAAGGTCGTTCAAGTCGTTGCTTGTGCATCCCTCTCCAAGCTCCTCAAAGAGTTCCTCGTAGTGCTCCTCGGCCCACTTATCCATCCTCCTCCATGAATGTATAACCGGTGGGGGCGGTGGCAGCCCTTCCTGGAAGGCCTGCATCTGAATCTCCCCAGGGCTAGTATTTTCTGCGAAGTTGTCATTCTGTCTTTTTTGGGCCGACGAAGATCTCATTCCAGGCGAGTATGGAGATGGAGAAGTATTCCCTGGGTTCCGGGCGTATGCGGGCGACGGAGGGAAGGCATTGCCATTTACCGCCGACGCTGAGCTCGCTTGGTCGTCGAGGTAGGGGGATGAGATATCAGCGCGAGACTCGGAGCCATCGGTCGCGACGGAGGTAAGGGGGTCGTGTCGACTCTGAGCGAGCGGTACATGCTGGCCAGTGCGATATGGGGAGTCAAAGTCGGAATCTGTATATAAATCATGAGCATAAGCGTCGCAGCCACGGTGGATTCGGGGGTGAGCGTACGGCGATCGTAACTTGTTAGACTGTGCCAAGCAGATCGGAATGCTTTTCCGAATCCAAGCCTATATCGCAGAAGCCAGAGTCAGTACAGTCAGGACATGGAGATTGAGAATGAGGATTGGGGTGGAGCTTACGAAGCCATCGGGAAGAGCTGCAGGAGCGGAGGTTGTTGATGGAGGGAGGTATCGCGGACACCCAGTCGTTCAATCGTAGATTGCCTGCCAGTGATGGCGTTGGTCGACTGGCAGATAATCTTACTCGCGCCTCCTGTAAATGATGCAAAAGAGTGTTGTATTGAGAGGGGAGTTAGTGAAAGATCGGGAATCAGGGTGTCCTCATGGGTGTCGCGTCTTTAGGAGTTTGGAACTTGGAGTAAGTCGGCTACAGATAGTATCCTTTCCTCCTTCCCTCTGTGCCTATCCCTCGATTAGGGTAATCTGCGCTAAACAGGGTTCGAGGAACGACCTAACGGTCCGACCTGGAACTTCAGGAACTTAATCTTGCAAAAATGCTGTAATTTACTACGTATGAAAAAGAAATGAGAAGGTGCAGCGAAATACTTTAGTGAGTTTACACATGAAACAAGATAAATATTTGAAGTGCGCTTCATCTCAGTGCGACGCGGTACGAGTAGATGATTAAAGGGGACGGGGACACCAGGGTGCTCCAACAATTATCCACAGGCGACAGGCCGATTTATTATTAGGGCCTTGGTACTGTATGGGGGAATAACAGATGAATGCTTGATGCTTCAATCACTACCGACAGGTTTATTACTGGATATGTTCGTTCTGTCAACTTATATTTTACAGAAAATGAGGATTAATACCGCGCCTTGGCAAATGGAAGAAGGGCCAAAACTGGTTTCGTTCCTTGCCCGTCTCACTTACCCATATATTAACTGTTCTATGTATAGATCACCATATATCCAAGAGCGGCGATGGGCCATTCCCAGCCCCCAACGTCATATCCTACATATCACATAACAGAACTATTCCATTGCCAATTCCCAATTGCTTCAACAGAAGATGCATCCCTTTCCACGATCCTCACACATTTCCACCAGCTCTGCAAAAAAAATTCCCAACTCGGCACGCAAAACTTGGAACGGCAAATGATGTGCATCTCCCCCCCATACCCATTACCGCGTCCCCATTATTCCCAGCTCCTCTCTTCCTCCGTACCAAACAAACGGCACACACACGGCCCAGACCCAGCTCAGATCAGCGTGGCAAAGGCCTCGGAATCCCCACGATGGGCGTCGAAAGGGGGAACAACAAAGGACACTAAAAAGGGGCGGTCCCAGTTATAATTTACAAGCTAGCTCGGCTACCCTGGTCACGTAACGTGATTTCGAAGTTCGAGGTGCCGAAATGGAAGGGGAGGACGAGGGAAGTTCTCCACACACAGCAGCTGTGCAAGGGCAGATGCTGTTGCGGGCTAAATAATGTGGCGCCAAGGAATGTGTACTGGTTCATAAATGGTGCGTGTACGTTTGCTCAGCCTCTGTGTCAGCCACCGTCGCACTGATCAGGTCGCGAGCCGGTTGATGGGTTTGTGGACGCGGCGGAGTGGAGCACGCGTTTGGCATGGGAAATAATCTGAAGTTCTCCATGGTGGGAAGTGCCTGTCATTGTGTCCTTACTGTATCCTGAATGATGCCCACTCTCCAATAGATATTACACGCCCAGCTCTCCTGCCAAATATCACATCGGATATATATAATGTACTGTACAATCCCACCCAATCATTCCGCCAAGGTATCCATCCAAGTGACCCGTTCCCATACGCCCGCCTTCCCCCTGAAAATGCTTCCAACACCAACGACGTCCTTACAAATCAGCTCTGCCACATATACTCGCTGAGCTGCAGCAGGAGATCCCCCATATTCCGCTTCGCGACAGTGCTAACCCCTCGCTCCGGGTCGGCCATCTGCTCGCTGAAGCAGAGCTCAATCAACGTCTTCAGCTCGTCGTAGGTGAACTCCGGGTTTCCGTCCTTGCCCTTTGGCTCCTTGGCCTTCTCCAGCACGGCGGCGGGGCCGTCCATAAAGAGGTCGTAGTAGTCTGCGGAGCGGGTGAGGCTGGAATCCGGCTCGATATTTTTGAGGTTCTGCTGTAGGACGAGGATGTTAAGCTGCATGCGTCCGCAGCCGTTGGCATTCATCGGTTTTACCATGCCAGCGTTGGTAACGAGGTAGTTGTCTATGAGAAGGGCCAGGCCGTTGCGGAGAAAGCTTATTTCTTTGTCGTGGAGGTAGTGGCTGGTCGTCTCGTCGTAGGCAACAAGTTCGGCATTGAGGGATAAGATGCGAGGGTCGGGGTCGCTGACGACTTGCTCCAGAAGGTAAGGTGCGTTGGAGGGTGATAGGGCAAGTGCGAGAGTCTGTACAATCTGGCATCGGCTTTCTACGTGCAGGTTCAAGAGGACAGTGCCCGCAAGGTCTTGATATGACGAGACGATGGAGTCGAAGGCACTGGAACTGTTAGAATAGACAATCATTTAAAATCAGTGAACAGAACTTACACAACAGTCTCTTGTGTCATCGGCAGGTATACAGAGCCCTTATCACCAGGCCCTCCTGCGGCCTGTAGTAAAGTCCAGCGACGGCTTTGTGATGCACGCATTGTCTTCCGTCGGGAAGAATCAGCGTCATGATGCGTGATATTCCGCAGCTGGTTGATCTTGCTAGCCAGCCACCTCATACTCGTATAGAGCAGACAAAGAGATGTG
This sequence comes from Pseudogymnoascus sp. WSF 3629, assembly GCA_001662585.1. Taxonomy (NCBI): domain Eukaryota; kingdom Fungi; phylum Ascomycota; class Leotiomycetes; order Thelebolales; family Thelebolaceae; genus Pseudogymnoascus; species Pseudogymnoascus sp. WSF 3629. The sequence continues at coordinate 265,558 of KV454570.1, forward strand.
ATAATCTTCCGATCCAATATGATATCAGAGTCCGTCAGAGGGTTCTCATTTGTTTGCAATATTAAAAGGCCGCTCTCTTTGTCCAAAAGGCTGCGGTTCTCCTCTCCGTCCGTCCAGAGTTTCTTGACGGTGTCGTGAATCTCGCCAGGGCCCATGGCAATAGCAGCCGACGCCTTCAGGGATGGACCATACTGTTCTGAATCCTGAGTGCGCGACACCAACGCTTGGTACCAGTCACAGCATCTGTCATAATAGCTGACCATCTGCGTGATAATAAGCTGGCTGAAGGCTTGGTCGTGCGGGATAGTGTCCAGCATGCGACAGAACGCTGTGATAAGGTCGAAGAATGCTGAGCAGCCCTTTAGGATAGGGCGTCGTGCAACTTCTGCCCACTTGGGGTCTTCTTGGAATGCATCTCCTTCCTCGAACGTTTGGCTACTGAACTTCACTAAAGTCTCGTCGAGCTGAGGAAGGAACACGTTGACGAGGAAATCATCAAGGAACGATGTTAACGACTTCGTCTTCATTTCTGGTGCCGGAGGTACAATGTCCTTTAGCCTTTGCAGGAAGGCCAACGACGGCGGTAAGAGGGCACCCATGTTGAAAACGCTTGGGTCAATCAGTAATTTATGCCCCGTAGCAGCTCCATCGGTTTTAGGGGCTTTGTCGTCCGATGTAGTGCCCGTTGGACGTTTAGAAACGGAAACTAATCCAGGCACAGATGTCTTCAGGATAGATTCCAAATCATCGAATTCCATATTCATGATGGATGATTTGGGATCAATATCCGATAAGCTGAATATCTTCTTGCTCTTGTTTCGCTGGCCCCGTTTGAACACGTCCGCATCCTGACTGATCGACTGGCTCATTCGGTAAATATTGGTGTCTGTCGCGAGATAGTCGTGTAATAGGGAGCGAATCTCGTTTTGATACAGCATCCACAGCTCTCTGAAACTGCCCGTCAAAGATTCCGGCTCGCGGATGTTCTCGCGCTTCGCTATTCCCACCATAACATCGTGGAAGACGCGGTGTCCTTCAGCTATAGACTCGAATTTTGCATACAATGTCCACAGAAGGTCACTAATAACCACATGTCTGACATCATCGTTCTCAATACCAAGATCAACTCGGTTTTTCTGATTATTGCCAGTTCCTCGGGAGACATTGGGGTGTCGTCGGTCAACTTCGTTGTTGGTTTTGTCCACAACTCTGAAAAGCTCAACAGGTAGTCTCTGCTCAATAGCGTTTACAGCAACGTCTAGTCGATCCATTTTGTTTAACGACTCAACAAGCAATTGAATATAATAGAAGCTGTCAGCCTCTGGATTTCTCGTCGGGTCTTCTACCATGGGGTTTTCTGTGTCGAGTTCGTCGAGGAAATGGTATAACGGTGGCAACTCAGGCACAGAAGCGTCACGACCTTCCGAGCTGGCGCCTTGGCTGATCTCCTTAACATGGGCCTTCCATCGATCTTGGCAGTAAGGTGATTTCAAGTATAGATGGCTGTGCAGCTCCTCGATCAGGATGTCCGTCAAACTCGTCTCTTGGTTCGCCAGGTACGCCCGCAGGTCGCTCAAGGCACCAATATTGTCCATTTCAGGTTTCCTAAGTAGTCTGAGTGCATCTTGGAGCACATCAACCGCTGTCAAGAATCGCTTCTCTGATATCCTTGCCTCCAGCTTGTCCGTTACCAGCCGTAAATGTTCTATCTGGGCGAGGCATTGGAGCATCTCATCGTAGCCTTGTGAAGTCGAAGCCAACCCCTTCAGTTCTGGGCGTGTAGTCGAAAGGCCACTTTTGGCTTGCGACAATGATTCCCTCAGCTGTCGTAGCCTTGTCTGAGACGATTGTATGCTCGATTGGATTTTGTGGAATGTACCGATCGAACTATTGAAACCTTGATGGTGTTCATTGACGATAGCTTTCAGCGCTCGTTGCAATTGCTTATGGGTTGCTTGAAACTCGCTGTATTGGTTCGCTCGACCGAGGGAGCTCGAATCCATGAGTTGAAGCGCAACCTGGACCGGTACACATTTGTCTTGGGCCATAAAAGACCATTCGGACTGGATATATTGGAGAACATCTGCGCGGAACCACGGGTTAGCCTTGTATTTCTTCCTTCGTGATGACATGAAGCTTTGCAACAAGTAATAACTTCAACATGAGGCTTAATAACAAGGAGTAGCTTCATGTTATGTACCTTGGCATTGAAGGGGGTGTTTCTCCAAGCAAGGGGTAAACATTCCAGAAGTGACAACATTACTAACCTTCAATCTGCCTCGTCCCACTCCCACCACCACCCCTCGTAACAGCTCTCTCCCTATCCCTCGCAGCCGAATTATTCGGACCACCCGAGTACGACCTCTCCCCCATACTCGGTTTCCTAAACTCCCTCGCCGCCGGCCCATCAGGCGGCCTCATACTCCCATCCGACCCCCCATTCCTAAATCCCCTCGACTCATCCGACGGTCTCCTCTGCGACTGCTGCGCAGGCGCCGGCAAATTCTCTCTCGACCTATTATCCCTCCCTCCATACGGCTGCTGCTGCGCCTGCGACCGTGGCACCGGCACCGGCAGCGGCTGCTTGGGCGACGGACCAGCGCTGCCCGCCGGAGCAATGCTCTGCGCATAGAACCCACCATACCCCCCCGCGCGCCCCTGCCCCGGCGGCTGCGGCGCGCGTCTCTGCTGCTCGCGATTTGCAGTCTGCGACGGCGATGGGGTGCCTAGAGGCGGGGTGCCGTATCTGTCGCCGTACGGGTCGTATTCGTCTGTGCTTGGTGTTGCACCCGGGCTGCGTTCCCGCGGCGGGTTTGGGGTTGCGGCGAGGGAGTCGCTGCTCTTGGTGTACGGGTCGGCGGAGGCATTGAAGCCCGCGTATGGGTTTTGTGCCATGGGTGTGTTTACGGCGATGAGGGCATGTCGAGTGGGTATGGGCTATTCGAGCGCGAGGTGTGCTGGATTGGTTGGGGGCTTCGTCACGGTGGTGAAGCTATGGTGGTCGTTAGATAGGTGGCATGGGGTTACGGGAGTTGCCGAGTAGTGCAGGTGTGTTGGCTGCGATGACAGCTACCCCAAAAGCTATAGGTCCCAGTGTCATTGGCGGCGAAATCTTTGATATCTGAGCACGGCGTCTATTATAACGATACAACCCAGTGGGCAATTGAATAATGGTTTATCGTTGCAATGGGATGTGAACTTTGGTTTGTTGTTCATATACTCAAAAACAAAAAAAATAATAGTATAGTCAAAAATTATAACCAAGCTACAATTATTCAACCTTTTATAATAGACAGCCCATACGAGAGTCTTCCATTAGAATATTTGCCCGTAACAATATAATTCGGGCCTCAAACCGTTCAGATGAGCCAATGTCATACTTCATTTATTCATATTGGGAGTATTACTGTACAAGGTGCCTTAACTCATTTCTCACCAACCCTCTCTCAAAATACAGACACACCACGAGCTTTATCATAACCCCTATATTTTTAGAAGGCAGAGTAGGGGGCGTGAGCTGTAGCCATACTGCATGAAAGCACACAGCAGTAAAGTCCAGGAGAATATATCTTTCAACATTCTCCTCACTACATTATTCCGTGACAATTTAGCACATACAGAACACAGCATTGCACCAGAGAACACAAGATTTAGAGAACTGTTGCATTGATACTTCTATGAGCGCTTTGACTACACCATGGAGCTGTGCCATTAAAATCACAAGAGGAGCAAAGCGTCCGGAACAACTCGCGCCGAAAGCATCAAACCCGAGGCATATTCACCTATTTTGAGGAAGGCTCTCCACCAGCAATGACCACCGAATAATAAGCTTATTTAGAAGCACTTCCTGTGAACTATGGATGGTCCACTGCAAAAGCCGTTAACAAATGCATCAAGCAAACATAGGATTAGGAATGCACATACCTCTCATCGTACTCTTGCTTAGAGATCCACATTTGCTGGAAGGTCGACAGGGAGGCGAGAATGGATCCACCGATCCAGACGGAGTATTTACGCTCCGGTGGTGCGATGATCTTAACCTTCATGGAGGATGGTGCAAGAGCAGTGATCTCCTTCTGCATACGGTCGGAAATTCCGGGGTACATGGTGGTTCCTCCAGACTGTGACATATGTTAGCATGGAACAAATTGCATGGGTTGTGTGTAGTAAGTACCATAACGATGTTGCCGTAAAGATCCTTGCGGACATCGACATCACACTTCATGATGGAGTTGAAGGTGGTGACGTGGATACCACCGCTCTCAAGACCCAAAACGCTTGGGGCGAACAGAGCCTCAGGAGCACGGAAACGCTCGTTACCAATGGTGATAACCTGTCCATCAGGAAGCTCGTATGACTTCTCCAAGCTGGAGCTCTGGCTGGCGGTCTGGATCTCCTGCTCGAAGTCGAGGGCAACGTAACAAAGCTTCTCCTTGATGTCGCGGACGATTTCACGCTCGGCAGTGGTGGAGAAGGTGTAACCGCGCTCAGCGAGGATCTTCATCAGGTAATCGGTCAAATCACGGCCAGCCATATCGACACGAGCAATGGCGTGAGGAAGAGCGAAACCCTCGTAGATGGGGACAACGTGGGTAACTCCGTCACCGGAATCAAGAACGATACCGGTGGTACGTCCGGAAGCGTAGAGGGAGAGGACGGCCTGGATGGAGACGTAGAACGCTGGGGCGTTGAAAGTCTCGAAAACAATCTGTGTCATCTTCTCTCTGTTGGACTTGGGGTTGATTGGCGCCTCAGTAAGGAGGACTGGGTGCTCCTCGGGGGCAACACGCAGCTCGTTGTAGAAGGTGTGATGCCAGATCTTCTCCATGTCGTCCCAGTTGGTGACAACACCGTGCTCGATTGGGTAGCGGAGGGTGAGGATACCACGCTTGGACTGTGCCTCATCTCCTACGTACGAGTCCTTCTGGCCCATACCAATCATAATACTTTGGAACCGTTAGCATCCATCTGCGTTAACAGACGAAGGCAAATGCAAATAAACTTACCCATGGTGGCGAGGACGTCCAACAATGGAAGCTAGAAAGTTCGTAAGTGTCTGAGTACGAGTATTTGCGCTCACCAGGCTTGGCGGTCGTGCTGACACTACACCTGTGATGTGATGGGTACTTACGGAAAACTGCTCTCGGAGCATCATCACCAGCGAAACCGGCCTTGCACATACCAGAGCTGCAACAATCGTCAGTATGGTGCTCAATGCCGCATAGGGTCGCCAAATGTGGTGGTTGAGGGCATATCGCGGGATGGTGACGGAGGTTGTTGGGTAGAAGCTACCCCACAATCAAGTCGGTGAAGGGGTCTAATGCGACAACTCACCCATTGTCAATGACGAGGGCTGCGACTTCTTCTATTGCGATGGAGTCGTATTAGCATGAGCTCCCTGAGATCTCGAGGAGGTCTATATGCGCATTGCGCAAGATTGGGGGGGGGGAGGGGGAGATGGTAATCGGCTTACCTTCCATGGCTGCGGATTACGTTGAACCGTCAACAAATGTGCAATATGTGCAAAGGTACGAAAAAGAGCTCACTTCCTCGATAAGAGCAAGTGAAGAATATACGAAGATCACGAAAAGGAATTCGTGGTCGATGGGAGGAGTTCTTGATGTAATAGAGATAGAGGCAAGAGGGAAGGAGGAAGTCGTCGGCGACGTGACGATGTTGTAGTAGTGTTGTAGTGTGGGCTAGGCGAGAAGGGCAGTTGCCGCTTTACTGGCTGGGGAGTTGGGTGGTTGATCCTACTCCTACTTTAGAGTGTAAGTACACTTTTTGGGAAGGCTGGGGGAGAAGGGGGGTAACCAACAACGTTTCTTCCGATCAAATGCCAACAAATTGTACAGGGAATGATGCCACAATTGAAAAAATATTCACTTTCATACATATTTATGTTTTATATCTTTTGGACCACAGCATATTTTTCTTTTCATTTAGGCTTCCAACTTTGAAGAATCTCTGTAGCAGGCAGCACCATTTTGTACACTTTGCCACGAACGCGCGTACCCCGATTCAGCAGGCAGAGAGAGAGAGAGAGGGAGCAGGGAGTACTATTACTGTACTGTTACCGCCATTCAGCCCCAACTAACAGCTCAGCCCATTGAGCAACGTCATGTCTCGATAGTACCCCTCCATATATATATTGTTCAGTGTAACTATAAAAAGGAGGTTTCAAGATTTGGCAGATCAGATGCGGCCTCCTTAATGCCAATTATGGTAGGCCTGTTCGAGGCAGCCATTCATTCTTCAATAATGCAGGGGGAAGTGGGGAAGAAGAGAGGACAAATGTACCTTTCCGTACGGAAGTGAGGGAGGGAAACGTTGGTTTTCCCAGCCATCGGTCGGCGAACGACCACCACGTTTCTGGACAAATGGCACGCTGTTCTTACGGGCTACACGGACCCTCCAGCACTTAATTTAGATAAGGGAGGGGCAGCCATTAGTGGGGTAAGATCCAAAAGGTAAGCGGTCCAGCGCAATATCGAGGTGAAAGCGCTCAGCCATATAACGATCCGTTCATATGCTAGAGGCTATGGGAATTGCCAATGCTGTATATAGTATGTATGTCAACCCTATATTCGACTGTAAAGACGCATCATCGTTTTTGAATCAACTGGTTTTGTGGGTTAGACCCATCGTATAATAACTGGTCATCATCGACCCAGGTATTTTAATTTATGCCTCAGGCATCAGGCATCAACCTTCCGTATACGCGTATACGTACAGAATGTCTCGGAACCTACAAGAAGGAACGAGATATTCGGCTTCAAAAACAATATGTAAAAGCAGAATTTCACGTAGAATTAAATTTTAATCAAACAATTCATTATACCCTTTCCTCGCCGAGAATATAATCTGCGGCCTACCAATAATTTTCAATTTACCTAAACAGCCATTGTTCGGACGGACGCTGCTGTGCAACGTTTCCACGTGCTCTCTTATCGCTCTTATCAGTTCCTGGATTTTTCTCAAAAGCCACCAAGCCTTGTCCCGCGAATTTCATACTTTATTTCGCAGCCTCACCACACAAGCCTCACCTCACAAACCCCTCTACCAAACCGCCACCATGAATCCCCAACTCAACAAGATCCTCAAATGGAGCGTCGAAAACTCCGCCGCCCCCGTTGAAGGCGCTGACCCCTCCACCACCACCCCCCGCAGCACCCTCGACCCCGAAGTCCTCGCCTCCCTCTTCGGCGGCCCCTCCGAAGCCGACCTCATGAAAGACTCCATGTCGGCCATCCTCTCCACAGACCCCGAAATGACCATGGAGGCGCGCATGATCGCCTTCGACAACTTCGAGCAGCTGATTGAGAACCTCGACAACGCGAACCTGATGGAGCCGCTCAAGCTGTGGCAGCCGCTCATCAGCCTGCTCTCCAGCGACGAGTCGCAGTTGCGCATGATGGCCGCGTGGTGCATTGGCACCTCTGTGCAGAACAATGAGAAGAGCCAGAGGATGCTGTTTAGCGAGGGGGGCATCCCGCCGTTGGTGGATTTGGCGATTAATGAGAAGGAGACGAGGGAGGTCAGGAGGAAGGCGATATATGCGCTCAGCTCGGGGTTGAGGAATTTTCAGGAGGCGATGAATGAGTTTGTGGATGATATGAAGGATAAGGGACAGAAGAACTATGGGATTGTGGATGCGGGGGATATGGATGCTGTTGATGGGATTATCAATTACTTGAGGGAGGAGGCGTCGAAATCTGCTTAGGACAGAGACATATAAATGAGAGCGGAAAAGGCGTTGGGGAGTTATATGGCGGTTGCATACGATGGCATATGGGCATTAGAATGCCAAAGGCTTTTTGCCTGGTTGACATGGTCTGCTAGATATAGAGATTCAAGAACGGGATAAAATATCACGCACCCTTACTTGTCACAGCAGATTTGTCTCTTATTGCTATAGTGATTCATGCCATTGCTTCAAGATCTTTGAACTTTGTAAATAAATTATAATCATACCCTTGAATGCACTTAAATCTTAGATCCTCAGGTATATTCAGTGAATGGCTCTGTCTATTCGGCCTTTCTAATAGATATATAGATACATATAACCTACATCAACGCTCCCAATGCTATTCATACAAATCTGTCCAACCACCCTAGTTCACATATTTACCATGGAATGGTACACCAAGAGCCTTAAGGAGAAGTCTAGCGTGACGGTCGGAAGTCGCAGTCGTCTTGCAAATAACGTGGAATCCGGGAATATAATTTGGCGGGTACATCTATAGATAGTCAGTCTTGCTCACGAATAGTATCACTGCCAAACATAAAACTTACATCGTAGTTGACCTCGACCTCTGGGAACAGGTTCGCGGACTGCTTGTCGATACCAAATGCGATGTTGCCACTGTTGTCTCCGGAAGACCCCTTGACACCTGGCCAATCCTTGATTTTTGGCAAGACAAGGTTGACACACTTGTCAATGAACTGCCATGCATCATCTCCCCTCATGGTGCACGTCAGAGAAATCGGCATATCCGCCCTAATTCCGAAATTCTGGACGGTCTCCTTTACTCTGTGGACCTCGGGCCTCACTCCAGTGATCGCCTGAAGCATCATACCGGCAACATGCAGCGGAGCCGAGTTTCCTGCAGCCTCCTTGACCATGCAGTGAACAGTCACTTCCTTGATCTTCGGGATGGTCCTCCAGTTGATCTCCTTCTCGAGCAGCCTCAGATTATCGGCACCACGGGGCCCACGCTTCGGTCTGTTCTTCATGTATGGCGAGGAATCGTCCCAAGATCTCAGACGGTCTGCTCTCGGCTCCTTAACCGTTCCAGGAGGTGTGTGTGAGTATGCGAGGGTCATGAGGTCCGCAGCGACGGTGGACTGGTATGTCTCGACTAATCGGGGTGTGGAGAATGGACCAGGGACGAAGAGACGAGATGCTGGGTCGGAGGTTGGAGGCGGTTGATGCGGATGCAGAGGTCCACGGAAGTATCGTGGAGGCCTGTATTGATATCTGCACGCTCAAATTAGCATTCTGCGGAGTCAAGTCTCGATTCGCGACTCATACCGACTGCGAGGGAGTTGTGTCCTGCGCGACTCCGCTCTCTTGATCGGATCATAAGATTTGACCTCTCTCGGGCTCGGCTTGCCAGTCAAGAACGACGATTGAGACTCGAGATCCTGGAAATCCTCGGATTGCTCCTGAGCCGGTGCTGCGGCATTCGAGGCGGCACGTGTGCCATTGTGCGAGAGCGATTGAGCGGAAGGGCGAGCGCCTCGTAAGACTAGGCGACTAAATGTCGACGAAACCTCTTTTAAGGCCATGGTGGGAGCGCTGGGGGAATGGTCGAGATCCTCGTCCTTCGATCGTGGCACGTCCGCGATGGTACAAAATTATTGTCGGGAACAGCCGCGACAAGCGCTTGGGAGGCTAGCGCCAATTTACGTGCCAAGGGTCGAGCCTTCCTTATCGAATTAGCGAGCGTGAATTCAAATTAGGCACGTGACCAAAAGCAACTAACCCATATTGGGGTTGGGCGAATTTCGCGGTTGCTAGGGATCTAAACCCGAGACGTCAATAAATCTGAGAAGCTTGACCTGACACGACTTCACATTCCACGCATCAACGCCAACGGTATTATCGCAATGGCTGATTACGATCGCAGACCTCGTGGCCGTGGTGGTTACGATAACAGGAAGAGGCGTTACAGAGGTAAGAAGCTCATATCTGGCCTACGATGAAGCTATAAATGAGAATGAGAAGCGGTTTCTGACAGATGCGCCTAGATGACGATGACTTCGATCGCAGACCTCAGCGCAGGCGTTACGAAGAGCCTCTGCCAGTCAGGGTGCGCAAACAGCTTCTGTCTATCTCCGAGTCCCCACTGAAGCCTGTCGAAGAGGAAGTTCACTTACTGGCTAAGCTGGTTTCCGACAACTATGACGATGTCGAGATGCGAACCTCTTACATCGACCTCACTCTCCAGGTTGTGGTCGAGCAGCCTTTTAAGATTCCATTTGTCGCGGCGACTGTCGTTGTGCTCAATGGCATGAACAGAGGCGAGGAGGCAGTCGCGTTGATCCTTACCAAAGCGGCCGAGGAAACTGAGAGGAAGGTCGCCCTTGGGGAGTGGAGGGAGGTCAAGCTTCTCTTGAAATTTCTGGGAAGTTTGCAAGGCCTTCTGGGCGACGAGGGAGTCTGGCCCGTTTTATCGGAGCTCTTTGAGAGAGCTGCCGATCTACAGACTGCTTCCTCTGAAGATGTGAGTTCTCATAAGTCGACAATTGTTTAGGCTTGGGGCTAACGATGCGATGAAAGACTCTGGGCATGGAGTTAGTTAAGGTTATCCTATTTACGATCCCATACATCATGGCGTCGTCTGCCACCGAATCTGAGGAGCAGGCCGCGGCCCTCCTCGACAAGACCGAAATTCTGGCTGGTACACCATCACCACTGGAGGCATTGGTCGACCCATACCCAGGAAATGGCATTGATGAAGCGGTTGAGCCAACAAGTGTCATCAGTTTATTGCAGAAGCAGCTGCAGAACGAGGCAGCTAATGGGTGGGTGCTTGCGTGCATCCCAAGGCCGTGGAAGATGCCAGTTACAGGAGATGAGGAGGACCCTCTTGCCGCATCGACAAAGCACACATTGCCGCCCATTACAATTCCAGAGGCCGTGATCCCTGGCGAGAAACCTCTTTTCCCGGAAATCTACTTCTCAGTTTACGCCAACCAAGATATCGAGACTGTGCCACCGATCACAAACATCGCGTCCTGCATTCTCAGAGACTCAATTATCGATACCATCAACATTTTGGACTTTAATAGAAATTCTACTGCGCGTTATCTCATTGATATCGACTGCTATTTCACCGCGGATACTTTCGTTAAGAGAGCTACACCCTTTGACAGGTTAAAGGATATTGAAGGAGACCGATCAACCTGGAAGCCTGAGGATGTGGCCGTCGATGCCGTTTTCTCTCAGCTCTTCCAGCTGCCAACCCCTGAGCATAAGCTCGTCTACTACCATTCCGTACTCACAGAGTCATGCAAGATCGCGCCCGCGGCCATTGCACCGAGTTTGGGACGTGCGATTCGTTATTTGTACAGGAATTTCGATAAGATGGATCTGGAACTTGGTTATAGATTCATGGACTGGTTTGCGCATCATCTGAGCAATTTCGGTTTCACCTGGAAGTGGACTGAGTGGATTGATGACGTCGAACTCTCGCCGCTGCACCCAAAGAAAGCTTTCATCGCGGGAGCTTTGGATAAGGAGGTCAGACTGAGTTTTGCACAGCGCATTAAGGGAACTCTCCCTGAGCCATATCAACCGCTTATCACTGAAGGCAAAGAGAAGGATACCCCAGACTTCAAGTACAATGATGAAGGTAAGGGATATGCGCTACTACACAAGATTAAGCTGACAACATTAGATACCCCTTTTGCTGCCGAAGGCCGAGAAATCCACACTCTGCTCAAGCGTAAAGCGCCCGAGCCAGAGATCCAGACCGTGATTGACCAGATCCATACTCAAGCAACGACAATTGCCATCCACGAGCCCCTTTTATCATCCACAGATGCCTATGTCACTTCGATCTGCTACATTGGATCCAAGTCGCTTTCTCACGTGTTATCCTGCATTGAGCGCTGCAAAGAGCGCCTTCTCTCGATCGGAAACACCTCTGAGACTGCGCGCCGCCAGATCATTACATCCGTCATGGCGTACTGGGTCGACCAGCCCGGTATCGGCGTCAACATCGTTGACAAGCTGCTTAACTACACCATCCTGACACCACTCAGTGTGATGGAGTGGGCGCTTCTGGATGATACGAAGGCAGGCGATAAGCTTGCCGAGCCATTCGTCTTTGAGATGGTTGCGGGCACAGTGCAGAAAGTCACGAACCGACTCCGCCAGATCGTCGCATCAAGGAATGCGCCGGGTCTAGAACACGAGCAACGCCTCTTACTCGACGAGACGCTGTTGAGGGAGAGGGTGGCTATGAAAGATATGTTCAAGGTCATGGAGGACGCGCTCTTCAGCTGGGCTAGTGGGAGCAAAGACCAGGCCATAGAAGCGGGTCTCGGCGAGACCACTGACGAGGCGTTTATTCGGAGGTGGGGCGAGAAGTGGCTGAGAGTTTTCAGGAGGAAGATGGCCGTCGAGGAGGCGTTCCTGGTGGAAGTCGGGAATAAGACGGCTAATGAGAGTAATGGGGCTGATGCGGGGGAGATGGAGGTCGAGGTCGATGTATGATGGGTTTTGAGGGTGGGGGCGGGGTATTTTTATTCTGGGAAAGGGGGAGGGATGAGCGTTGCATTGTATACTAGAACACATTCAGGCTGACCTGGCTGGTCGAGAATTTCTGCACATTCGGACGGATATGGGCAGGAATAAAGATTTCTAAGCTCGAGGGCTTCCTGTTATATCATAGGGATACATCATAATACAAGGCTCAGGCAATCTGAAACTAATCTATCTTGTAACCACCCCAACCCAAGTTCTATCAAAGAGACGCCGTATCCATCTATCGAAGCCCTCTTATAAATTCGCCCTCGGCAAATAATACCGCACATTCTCATACACCAAAAACGTAACCCACGTCGCCGGCAACACCCTCACCATATTCAGCCCCAACCCCCTATAAAACCCCCTCACCCCCTCCTCCCTCCACAACCGTCCCACCACCCCCATAATCCCCCTCCCAAACCTCGCCTCCGCATTATACGTCTGCAACCTCGCCCTCACAACCTGATACGGATACGTCGCGCACCCCGCCACCATCTTCGCCGCACCACTAATCACCAACGTAGCTTCATATCCTATTTTCCCCTTCTCCTCCCCCTCTCGACCCCGCCGCGCTACATACGCAAGCCATGCCCGCTTCATAGGCTCGTAGACTCCGAATTGCACAGCCCCGTGACTGACACCGAGACAACTAACCCCCATCCCGCGATAGAACCCCCTCCACCCCTCCGTCCTTGCGATCGCCCGCGCTCCAGCCCACATACTAGGATACGCGCCCAGCGCGCCGCGGTCCGTCGACAGCATGCGTGTTTTCAGCACCCAGATCGGGTTCGTGGTCAGGGTAGTGAGGAGTCCCGCCCCGAGAGACGCGAGGAAGTAGTCCCCAGGTGTGAGGGCGCTGCCATGGCGTGCGCGGTGCCGAGAGAGGGGGGTTTCGACGAGGGATTTGAAGTAGAAGAATAGGGCCCAGGAGGCGCTGTTGCCGAGGAGGTTAGGCGTGAGGCCGCGGTAGAGGGAGGTGAGGGGGTGGGGGTGCGTGAGGAGGGAGCGGGCGAGGGTGAGGGAGGTGGTGGGGGTGTGGGAGGTGTGTGTGCGGTGGACTGGGTAGAGGGGTTAGCTGGGGTTTGCAGGAGGGAGAGGGGAGGGAGGAGGAGGGACGGGAAGGGTGAAGGGGGACGGGGCGTACTTTGTAGGCGTGTCTTGATTATGTCGAGAGGGTGGACGACGAGGGTGGAGATTGCGCCGGCGCTGAGGCCAGCACAGGTCTCGACCAGCGCGGGGGAGAGGCGCGCATGATTTTCATTCATTCGAAGGGTGTGGAGGTGTTCATGGCTTGGGGGTTGAAGGTGTACGAAGGGAGCCGGAGGGGCGGCCTGGAAATTTATATGTCGATGACGGAGTTGAGGCGCAATGTTTGCCGAGGCGGCCGATGCAATGCGCTGATATAAATTACATATTATCGATTGACAACTTTTTTTTGGGACCAATTCTGCTGCACTTGGAGACACGTTTGGTTTACTTTTGGAATATACAATGGCATTGGAAGTGCCAAATATAAGTATGGCACAAGTGGTGATTCCGTATTTTCGGATTTTACAATACAACTTTCCCATGAAAGACCTTATATCCACTGCTTCCCATCCGCCCCCTTCGATAGCCATTGACTAGATATCAAAACGCCTCTGATGCCTTAACAATCGTACAACCCGCTTCATTAGAGCCGTTCCATCCCCATAATCCATCCATCCGTTCATCTGCCGCCGTTCGTTTATGCGAGTGGGGAGAAGAGTCTGCGAGTGTTAGCATTGCCAACAGTGTCTACACAGCAGGTGGCTCATACCTGATCAGAGATGGGCGAGGCTGGCTCTGAGTGTATCCTGGTTTATATATCAGTCCTGTCCGTCATGTTCGTCTTCGTATGTCAGGCGTTCGTACCGATGTAGACAACCAAAGGAAGGAAGCCGCTGCGACGAGGTTAGCTGCTGCTTCAATACCGCGCAGTATGGGAGGGCATGAACATACTAGTGAATGACCACGCGGGACACATCGATGAGCTTTCCGACTCTCTCCTACAATCCAGTCAATATCCATCCGGGCGCCTCCAAGATCAGGGCGCGCGCACCTTCGACTCCTCGGACAGTTGGAATGAGTAGGCCATTTTGATTAGGTGGAACTACACAAAACATCATCAGTATTCGCAATCCACACCACCTCCCATCAGCCAACTTACTGTGAAGAAGAACGTTGTATAGTCGGGATCGTGATGTACAGTTAAATCTACCCTTCCTCCCTTCCCAGAACAAAAGTTCAATCTCACCCCCGACCCAAACGTCGCCTTCCTTACGTAAGCGAACTTTTTTCCAGAACAACCGCAGCTAACCAGCACCCGCGCCTCGAGCTCACCTACCACGGGCAATTCTTCCGCCCAACACCTCACCACCGCCGTCAAGATGTCAGGAGCAAGGCATTGGTACGCCCCCCTTTCCCCCAGCTACCTGGTGGCACATTACTAACTCGGAAACAGGGAGCAGGATAAGGAAGCGACGGTGTACGTCGGCAACATCGACGAGCGCGTCACGGACAGCCTGGTGTGGGAGCTCATGCTGCAGGCTGGTCGCATCGTGAACGTGCATCTGCCCAAAGACAGGGTGACGCAGTCGCATCAGGGATATGGGTTTGTGGAGTTCATCAGCGAGGAGGACGCGGAGTATGCGGCGAGGGTTATGAATCAGGTGCGGTTGTATGGAAAGCCCATTCGTGTGAACAAGGTACGCCTCCCCCTCCCCTCTCCCTCACCATTTCCCTCCCCGACCCGAAGATAGCAAGCAGCAAGCTAACCTAACCCCCCCCCCGCGCAGGCCTCAGCAGATAAACAAAAACCTCTCGACGTAGGCGCAAACCTCTTCCTCGGCAACCTCTCCCCCCACCTCGACGAACACTCCCTCTACGACACCTTCTCGCGCTTCGGCCCCCTCCTCGCCCCCCCCAAGATCGCTCGCGACCCCACCACCGCCCTCTCAAAAGGCTATGCCTTTCTCTCCTACGCCTCCTTCGACGCCGCCGACGACGCGGTCGCCAATATGCACGGCCAGACCTTGCTCGACCGCGCTATATCAGTTCAGTACGCGTATAAGAAGGATGGGAAGGGAGAACGCCACGGAGACCCTGCTGAGCGCATGTTAGCAGCGCAGGCGAAGGCGCATGGTGTACTACCAGAAGCACCCCCAGCACAAGCAATGATGGGCATGCCACCCTCTGCACCGCCTGCCCTCGCACCGCCGCAGCAACAACAGCATTTCGATCCCCAACAACAGCAGCAGATGATGCACCACGCACCACCCCCCCACCACGACCCCTACGCGCGCGGTCCACCACAAGGCTTCCCACCGCCACCACAGCGTGTTAACGCTCCCCTCCCTCCCCCACCGTCAGGCTTACCACAACGACCACCGCCGAGTCAGGCGGGGTATGGCGGGCCTGAAGGGTTTGGAGGGGCGCCGCCTGGGCCACCGCCGCCTGGATTTGGGGCCCCGGGAGGGATGCCGCCGGGTTTTGGAGCACCGCCGGGAGGGATGCCGCCTGGGTTCGGAGCGCCGCCGGGTGCACCACCGCCGGGGTTTGGGGGGCCGCCGGGGATGCCGCAGGGGTTTAGGCGGTAGGTTTATTGTGAAGGGGAGAGAGGGAATGGGGGATGGGAGTTTTGGTGGGATGTATGGAGGGCATGGATGGCGTTCTTTTTTTATATGGAGGAGGAGTCGTGTATACTATCCAGCGTGTTTGCATCAGATTTATTTCGCGGTGGTTGAGTTGACGAGGGAGAAATTGTGGGAAGGGGAGAGGAAAGGGGAAAGGGGGGGGAGGGGTCTGTGAAGATGTGGATGGATGGGGGAAGTCAGTAGACCTGGATGGAATAGGCAAACTGTTCACATCACATCGCATCATGTTGTTTCGTGCTATGCTGTAGCTTTGTCGTGCTGTTCACGAACCCCTTAAACCGCCACCGCCACCGCCTCTAACCGACCCCCTATTCTCCACCCTCAGCCGCAATATCAATCCCGCCTGACAGGTACGTAAGTCACCGCCCAACCAACATCACTCCGGCACTACACCCCATCGCCCGCGCTCCGTTTCTAGCATCCCAACACCCTGGTTGCGCCGTGTTGACAGGAACCCCCCTCTGTCTCGAGGATATTGAACCAACGTTAGTTCGTCAATGCATCACGTCGTCCGGGCCCTGGGTCTCGGACCAGCTGCTGTCCTGGGTTGGTGGATCGGTCTATGGAGGGGGTGTTCGGCCAACGTCAGTTCGTGAATCTATCACGTCGTCGTCGTCGTCCCGTTTTGGGGGGTTTCCAATACCGTGGTTAAGCTAGGTTTCCAGCCGGACGACCGCCCAGAGATTATTGGACGGGGAGTCCCCTGTTTCCCAAATATCATAGTCTCAAACTACACAGCTGTGCCGGGTTAACAGCCCCTCTATCTTAAAAAAAACATATCGAACCAACGTCAGTTCGTCAACCCATCACGTCGTCGATGCCCTGGTCTCTGGGTTCCCATACTCCGGTCTCCAACCAGCTATTCCGGGTAGGACGCCCCTCCCACCCGGAGGATATGGAACCAACATCACTCCATCAACCCATCACATCCTCCGAGTCCTTGGTCTCGGACCACCCCACCTGCACTGGGTTAGTAGATCCCTCTATCTCGGTGCCATCTCGCCAACACCAGTCTCCGAACCCATCACGTCGTCAGCGCCCTGGTACCTGCCTTCCCAACGCCGTGGTCAAACTAGGTTGACAGCCGGACGATCCTGGGAATATTGAACGGCGGGGAGTCTCTCCCGGGTCCCCGTTTTCCCAATACCATAGAGTTATGTCAAACTAGCTGTGCTGGGATGATACCCCCCCCCCCCCCCTCTTTCCCCCTCTGTCTTGGAGGAGATTGAACGAACCAACGCCAGTTCGTCAATCTATCACGTCGTCGTCCGGGCCCTGGTATCTGGGTTTCTCCCAATGCCGTGGTCGAACTAGGTTGACAGCCGGTCGATCAGGGGAATTATCAAACCACCGTCAATCCATCAATGCATCACGTCTTTTCCGCCCTGGCCTTAGCTTCCCAATGCTATAGTCTCGGACGGACCATCTATGCTAGGTTGGTAGATCCCTCCACTCCATCTCTGGAATATTGAATCAACATCAATCCATCAATCCATCAATCCATCAATCCATCAATCCATCAATCCATCAATCCATCAATCCATCACGCCGTTACCCGCCCTGGTCTCTGGTCTTCCAATACCGTGCGTGCTGCATATCGGGTTGACAGCCGGTCGATCAGGGGAATATTGTGAACCAATATCACACCATCAACCCATCACGACGTCGACCGCGCCCATGGTCTCGGATACATCTGTGCTGCGTTGACAACCTATCTATCTCGTAATTATTGAAGCTTAACCCCCCCCAATCGCGTAATTATTGAAGCTTAACACCCCCCCCCCCCCGGTTCTCGTAAATACCGAAACCGGGATATACTCCCGGTGCTTCACCCAATCCTCCTAATCTGAGAAAATCCCCATCTGAGATAACGATGGATTAGGCAGATTGCCCCTCTTGATAAATCCTACACGGGAACGCGTCGTTGTCGGTACCTGCCATGGCGGTTATCGCGTTGCTGCCAATCTACGCGATTATGAGAACCCCCCCTCCTCCCTCCCCGGAGATACCACCACACCATGTGGATAGGGGTCGCGAGTGAGACATCCCTACTCTCCCGTCCCGCGGCACCGGACCACACCCCCTCTCTAACGTCTACACGCGCCAATTCAGCCCTGGTGGACTCAGCCGGCTAGGGGAACCGAGAAAGTTCTGTCGGAAAATAGTCTTTCTTGTCACTTTGGTGGAAGCGGAGATGGGGAGGTGGTGAGTGGATAAGGAGGAGGCGGGGAGATGGGGTGGTTTCCCCGGGCCGCTGGACTGTACCTCTAACGTCTGCGCGCTTCGCCATACAACTCTTCGTCTCTCGTGATATCGGTTCTGTTTAGCTCGGTGGGTTTCATTATCTATCGATATAAAAATTTCGCAACGGAAAACGGAGATGTTGAATGTCAGGGTGGATGCGACAAGGTGAATGAGACATCCTACTCTCCCTGGCGCACCGAATCACACCTCCCCTCCACCTCCAACGTTCTCTACGCGCATCGGCTCAGCGCTTCGAGCTATCTATCGATATGAGAATTTTCTTCATTCAGCGGAGATGGTGAGGGAGTGAGTGGATAAGCCCAGGGAGGAGAGATGTGAGACACACCACTCTCCCCTCCCTGCCGCACCTCCAACGTCTCCGTACCTCGCCATACCTCATCCTCTACTCTCATGATAGCAGATCGGTTCAGTATCAATCGATATCAATCGATATCAAAAAAATCTCTTCCTCAGCGGAGATATTGAAGGAGTGGGTGGATGCGCGACAAGACGAGAGGGGCGAGACATCCTCCTCTCCCCTCCAACATCTGCCTACCTCTCATCCCCCCACTCCCCTCCTCCCCTCTCATGATCTCATATCAGTCCATCTCAGTGGGCCTCACAATCAATCCCCATCAAAATCCCCATCACACTCTGCGAAAACGGAGATAGGTAGTAAAGTAGGATGGATAGTACTATAAGGGAGAGAGAGTGGATGCGCGACCCGGCAAGATTGAGCGAGACATCCATCCCCCATCTCCCCCCAACGGCTACGCCACCCTTTTTATCTCCCCCTCTACACGCCTTGCCAAGCCTGAATATCAATACCAATACCAATATCAAAAAAATCTCGTAGTGGAAGAGGAGATAGGTGAAGGAGTGAGGGAGTGGGTTGTGTGAGACATTTTACTTTCTCTCTCGTCGAGCTCGAAGTGTACGCGTCTCTCATCACCCCCCCTCTACTCTCATCTCACCCCAATCCGCCCCTCTACAAACAGCTCACCCCACCTGTAAACCTCCCATCTCATCTCATGATCCTCAGCTCCCCTCCCCTCACAACCACAGCGCCGATCATCGCCATCCATCCATCCAAGCGGGTCGGCGACATCCTCTCGAACGCCGTGTCTCGGGATGTGAGCACGTCATTGCGATGCGCTGGTGCGGTATTTTGGAGGGGAGTGGGAGAGTGGGATGAATGAATGAAGAGGAGGGGGGAGGGGAGGATGGAGTGAGGTGGTCCGGAGGTGGGATGTCAATGAAGCTTGTTTGGTGAAGGTGGGATGAAAGCTCGATGCTTGGTAAACCAGATGGTCTAGAGCTCAAGTGGTAGTAGTGTTAGAAGTGGTAAGGGGGATGATTAAGCAATGATACCGACCGATAGCCAGGAGTCGATTTCCATTACCCCCATCAATCCCTCACACCTCCCTTTCCTCTTACCCTCCCTATCCCCCTCCCTATCCTACCTATCCCCTCCTATCCCCCTCCTATCCACCACCATCAGATAAACCCATCGTAAAATAATCACAACCCCAACCCTTACATCAACTCCCTCACGTGCCCCCTCACACGACCTACCCCCGCGAAATCCGATCCCAAGACAGTTCCAACTGCAGCGCGTGTCGTACATACGATACGATACATACAATACATACATACTGTACGGTGGGATACAGCGCGGGGGTCTCATCCGTCACACCGGTAAACAACGGCACGGTGGTGGACTCATCCACATCGCGTCGCGGCGGCTACCGCCCGCTCCGCTCGGCACGGCGCGCGCGTGTCGTATCGGTGCGAAGGCGTCATCGGTGGTTACCCTACCTAGATTCTCCCACATACAGTACCGTAGTACAGTAGTAGTAGCTTCTTGCCCGCCCTCCCCCACGTAACACAGAAAAGGGTAGTGGGTGTTCGTTGGCGGTGTTGGGGGGGGGGGGGGATATGTATCGAGCTTGAAGGGGAAGATGGAAGATGGGGGGTAAGAAAACTTCCTCTCTGTGTACTGTAGATGAAAATCTGCGATGGAACTGTAGGGTTCAGTGAAATAAGGGTATAGGTATAGTGCAGAAAACGGAAGAGGGTTTAGACTTTTTAGCGGTTATTAGTTGTATCAAACGGTAGAAGACTCCAATAGGCGTCCCCCAAGTCGATATTGCGAATTTATGAATTATCTCATTGGTCGGGGAGGGTTTATTCGTATTTGGGTTGCGTGGGGGATTCTTGTTAGTTGGGGGTATTAGTTGGGGTTATTTCCCTTTTCCCTTGCTGTTGTGCTGCTGTACCACTGTACCCCCCCCGCACCACTACTACTGGTGTTGCTGCACGACAGTAGGATCGCATCTGCGAGGTGGGATCGCGGCTACCGGGGGGTGGAGGGATCGGGGCTGGCTGGCTGGCTGGCGGACTGGGAGGGGGAGGGGTGGGTGTGAGATGGACGAGGGGTGTGAGATGGACGAGGGAGGGGTGTGTGAGATGGACTGGGGAGGGGTGATGAGGGGTGTGAGATGGTGAGATGGGACTAGACGGGGGAGGGCACGTGTGGGTATTTCTCAGTGGTGTTGGAGGGTGAGGATATGGATGGGGACAGGAAGGGAAGGAGGGTGCGTTTTGGGATGGGATGGGACGGACGTTTGAATGGGAGGTGTGAAGGGTGTGAGTGAGAGGGAGGGAGGTGGTGGTGAGCAGTGAGAATGAGAGTGATAGTAAGGCAGAGAGGGGATGGTGACTTTCAAATTGGTGGTAGACAGCGGGGAGGGTGATGTATCTCCTCTCATTTGATTATTCGCCACCACCAACACCGCCATCCCGAAGACCTCCTTTCCACAGTCTCACTCCTCATTCCGATAATAGACGTCCTGTGTGTGACGAAACACTGTGATCGGCGACAGGGAATGATGAGGAGTGATGATGCGAGGCGAGGCGGGACGAGAGGCTGTGAGGCTGGAACGTAACCCGTGAGGCTGTCTCTGGGATGGGATCATCGGAGAAGGAGGAGATGAGGAGATGAGGAGATGAGGCGGGCACGTGCGCGTATGTTGAATGCGGTCTGGGATGGGAGGACGTAGATGAGGGAGGGAAGGGCAATACTACTGTCACTGCGAGACAAGATGCAAGTGGGAGCACGTGTGCGTTGGTTGGGGGTGTACCTGCAGTATCTCACGACTAAACGGGTGGTACGTTTAGTTGTGAGAATTGGCAGCGGCGTGCTTCCTGTAGGGAGACGACTGGGATGAGTGGGAGGTGGTGGTGGTGGTGGTGGTGGTGCCTGATTGAGAAGTGGAGTTGACTGTGATGGTGAAGTACTGTTAACGCCCTTATTATTAGCAGACAGGGCAGGCAGGCAGGGCAGGTTGACCCGTGTCTTGAGACAGCCAACTGAGACAAATGAAGATATTGACATATCCCTCAACTCAAACATGCCTCTCCTCGTCTAATCCGTACGTACAATCGATAGTAGAACATCAGACAATCGATAGCCTGACAGACAAGACAGACTGACAGACAGACAGACGACACTGCTGCCAGCAACCAATCCACTCACGCACCCCCCACGGAGAAGTTTTTCGTCGTGGGGGGCAACCACCAGCACAACAGCAGCACAGCACACCCTCAACCCCAATTCCGATACTGCACCCTCACACACCCAGCCTTCCCGCCATCGATCCCCCATCCCTCCCAGCAGCACGCACGCACGCCTCCTCCCCCCCTACCAGCCAATCAGCTCACAGCAGTGACACGATGGCTTCAAGCAGGGAAGGAAAAAAAATGCGACAGGGATACAGAGATGCCAGGATGGTTAGTTTTAGTTTCCGAGCATGCTTAGTTTTAGTACACTATACACCAAGATGTGCAGGGGGTGCTTAGTTGCTTAGTTTTAGCATCTGTGATGAACGGGGTGGGTAAGGCTGTCAGGCAGGATTTCGTGATGGGGGATGGGTGTGTAAGCGGAGGGGTCTGGATCTGGATGGATCTGGTGGGAAGAGATGGGGAGGGGACGGGGAGGGACGGCAGTGATGGCCAGGTGGGCGGCAGGGGGGAGGCTTCTGGTGTGTGTTTGGGGTGGAGTAGGTGATGGACTGGGAAATTGATGGGAGAGGGAGTGAGGAGGAGGAGAGTGAAGGGTAGGGTTTTGTGGATTGAGGGCGGGTGTCTCGGTTGTCCCGTCTGTCGAGTTTGTGATGTGTTGGAGGGAGTAGAGGAGAGGAGGGAGGATGGTGGAGGAGGGTAGAGGGTAGAGGGGAGGGAGTACGAGTACGAATATGAGTACTTACTTTCGTCTGCTATACTCTGCTGTTTTATAAGTACTGCTTAATCCATCTACGGCTGGCCCGGTCTGCCCAGTCATCTGCCCGTCTTACTCGTCCTTCCTTCCAATACTGCTATTCCCATCCATCTCTACATCCTCCCCCATATGGCATTGTACTGTTTCCCATGTACCTGCACAAACCTGCACATATATTTCCCTGTCCACCTATCCATCTTGCTTGTCTACCGCCCTATCCCATCCACTCCCATCCCCCTCCCAATCCCAATCCCAATCCCATCCACGGCTCTCCCCGTCCTACTCCCGCGTACCGTCCCTCGTCTGCCTCTCTACCGTCTTCCCCCCCGTCACCCGTCGAACCCCACTCTTCTTCGCCTACCCTACCGCCTACCGCCCACTCTTCTTCGCCATCCTTCATCGCCCTAACCACTCTAACCGCCTTCTAACCTCCCTCGTCCTCAAACATCCATCCTTCACCACCCTTCTTCATCGAGTACTCTTCTTCATCCTCCCTCCTACCCCCCCGTCCCCCAATCCCACCCACCCACCTACCTACCCCCCACCCCCACGGACAAGGATAAATCCGTACCGATCGAGTGGGATGCGCCACAAGGGTACTGTATCGTCGTACCTCCCAACCCTCTTCGAGTGAGTGACCTTCTCTTCCCGATCGATGAACGCTGGTCCACACACCCCCCATCGCCGTAAACAACGTGCCCACCAAAAGTCACACTCCCTCCCCCGAACACCCACCACCACTACCACCACCACCACCACCACCACACCCCAATCTCTACCTCCCCCAACACCGCCATCCACCCCCCATCTCCCTGTTTCACACCGGACTCCAAGTCCACCCCCCCCCTGCCCCCCAAAACCCGTCCCAGATCCCCACCCGGCGCCGCCGATCCCCCCCCAACCCACTCCAGTCCCTCATCCCTCCTCCTCCAAAAACCCACTGCACCACTAGCCTCTTTCCACCCACGGGGGGGGGGGGGTGCTCGATCTCTCTTCACGAACTACCTACACGGACGACGTGGGATGTCACAGTAGTCACAGAGCAGAGACCAGAGGAGAGGGGTGGCATATATACCCCTTGTGTCTCCATCTACCCCCCCCCCTCCTCCTCTTCTCCTCTCTCTTTCCTATTTCTATTCTTCGATATGTCCGCTTTTGTCGTCATTGGAACTGTGTTGTTTAAGAAGGGTATTACGAGTGTGAGACGGTTACCTCCTTGATTTTTGAGAAGAAGAGTGCTTTGTGCTATTGTCTGTCTATCACATCAACCAAACCCAATCAACCCAATCAACCACCAGCCAATCCATCATTCTCACTTTTCTCACCTCACCTCACCTCACCACCTACCTGTATCATCTCCAACCACTCACCCACCTCCCACAACACAACCACCAAACCGCAACCCTGGCTCTCACATCCCCCCTCCCCCCCTCCACCTGGGGCAGTAACACCAGCAGCAACACCAGCAGCAACACCAGCAGCAACACCAGCAGCGCCGGCAACACAAGCAACACCAGCAGCTGGTCCACCGCCGGACACCCCTACACAATGGACCTCCACGGCCTCATCCACTCTCACCCCCACCATCACCACGCACACGCCCACCACCAGCACGGCCAGGGACAGTCGTACGACCACCGTCTCCCCGCGGCGCAACCTTACACTTCCCTCCCTATCTCGTACGCTGCGAGTTCGTATATCGGTATTCCGCATCACCAGAACCACCAGCACCACCAGCACCAGCAGGGACACGGCCAGCAGCAACAGGGGGGGATCTACGATTTCCCCTTCTCCCATTCCCAGCAGCAGCAACAGCAGCAGGAGCAGCAATCGACATATCTCCGTCGCCACCAGGGGTATCAGAATCAGATGCCCACTTCCGCACCACAGCAGCAGCAACAGCAGAGTAGCTATCCCCACCAACAGCAGCAACAACAACAACCGCAGCAGCAACTCCCCCGCAGCTATCAAAGTGGAAACGCCCAGTCGATGTACGGGAAGACTACCGCGATTGCACCAGCGGATGACGGATGGGTACAGAAGCACCAGCAGCAGGTGGGGGAGTATCAGCAACAGCAGCAGGCACAGATGATGCAGGCGCAGGAGGTGGCGCAGAGTACGGATGTTGATGCGTTGATGAGGGCTATTCAAGCTAAACCCGCTGGTGACAACGGCAGTGGCAGTGAGGCGACTTCAGCCGAGAGGGCACCTGGCGGGGGCCGGGATGCGAGGGTGGAGAGCGAGAAGAGTTCCAGCAGGGGAGGAAATGGAGGTGTGAGTGCGAATGGGAGTGGAAATGGAGAGGATCCGAAGAAACGGTATGAATGCCATATTGGGGAGTGTCGGAAGGCGTTTTTTCAGAAGACGCATTTGGAGATTCATATTAGGGCGCATACGGGGGCGAAGCCATATGTACGTTTTTCCATCCCCCTCCCTGACAACTCCCTTCCCCACCAGACAACCACCAGCAAGAACCAGAACCAGAAGCAAAATCAGAAGACAGGCCACTAACGCAAAACAAACAGACATGCACCCACCCCTCCTGCAACCACGCCTTCTCCCAACTCGGCAACCTCAAGACCCACCTCCGTCGCCACACCGGCGAACGCCCCTTCGCCTGTCCCACATGCGGCAAAACCTTCGCCCAGCGCGGCAACGTGCGTGCGCACGCCGCTGTGCACGACGCTGGGGGGGCGGCGAAGAAGTTTGTTTGTAGATTGGATGGCTGCGGGAAGTGCTTCACGCAGTTGGGGAATCTGAAGAGCCATATGAATAAATTCCATGTTGAGACGTTGAGGGGGTTGACGGTTAGGTTTGGGGAGAGTGAGGCCGCGGGGGGTGGTGCGAGTGGTGGACAAGTGGGGGAGGGGGGGAAGGAGGGGGAGGAGGATGAGTTGTTGGAGTATTTCAGGAGTCTTTACCGCAACGCAAACAAGGGGATTAAGGGGCGCGGCAAAGGTCGCAAAGTCGCCTCCACCACCACCTCCCCCCCCTCCCTCAGCTCCTCAACCTCCTCCCTCGCCTCCCTCGCCTCCCTCCCTCTCTCCCCCCCCTCCTCGTCGACAGGGTCCTACACCGGCGGCATCCCCGCACACTTCGCCATGGGAGGGGGAATGGGGATGGGCGGCGGCGGGCTTGGGGGCATGGGAGGCGGACTCGGAGGTATGGGTGTGGAGATGGAGCTGTTTGATGGGAGTAGTTCTGGGATTGGGAGTCCGTGCGCTAGTAGTTTGGGGAGTTTGTATGAAGTCGGCGGAGGGGGGGGAGGGGGGTTTGAGGAGGAGGAGGGGGGGGAGTTGGCGTTTGGGGATAGGATGTATTGAGGGTCGTGATGGGTGGGATATATTGGTTTTTTTTTTACATATGGTACACAGTTACATATGGTTGGGGGGTTTTCTTTTGTTTGATGGCGGGGGTTCGGCTTGGTTGGTGGTGCGGGGGTTGGTGGGTGGGTGCAAGGTGGTTGAACTTTGGTGGTTGAACTTTTGAACTTTGGTGGTGTCCTCACGGACGATGAGACGATTTTCTTGTTTACATGTTATACCCCCTTTTTTGACGAGTCCACTTTTGTTTATAGATGCGTTTGCGTTTGGTTTATAGCATTGGAATTTAGTTGTGTACATATACCTATATATAGAACGTGTGTTTGTTAATACCCTCATGTCTATCTACGCCTGTACCTGTCCCTGTGTCTCTGACTGTATCTTTGAATAAAGGTGCTCTGATGTGCAGTGCCACATGGCATCTATGGTATACCTGCGACCAGCGTCGAGAGAGGAACCCGGAGTGGCCTCGATCGCTCTCCTCCTCTACCCGAGATTGGCCCCGCCCCTCTCTCCCTGCCATCCGATCGCATCATCCATCTGCCGAAACCCAAGGTTGGGTCGTGAGGAGAGACGCATTTCTTCAGCCGCCGTGAAGGGTGCTCACGAACAAAATATTATCCCCCGGCTGCACGAGGTAGGATTCTCCGCCCTCAAGTTCCCAATCAGCGTCGTTTATCAACACCAAAATCCCTGGGCGGCTATAAGGCGGATGTCAGCACGTGTTTCTCCGTCTTTGAGCAGGTTGATGGAGAGTAAGGGAGAAGGAAGGTAGGAAGGTATGGATGGGGGGAATGTGAATGTGAGTGGGGTGAAGAAAGAGGGTGAGGAGAGGAGGAGAATGTTAACTGGGTGGGAAGCTGTGCAGGACATCTCGTCTCCCAGGTCCACATCCCTTTCTTCTCCTTCAACCCTTCCCCATCGACCCATAGAATAAGACGGAGAGGTACATCGACTCCTCCCGCTCTCCTCAAAACTACCCTACACTTTGAAACTGATAACCAAAGAGAAAAGTGGACTTACACACCCTCCCCCTGAATGAACATCTCGCCCCCATCCCCCGCCATCATCTCCTTCGCCACCCACCTCACCAGCCCTGCTACATCCGTTGGTCTCCCCTCAAGCGTTGAAGGGATAGCGACTCTATGTATCCTCTTTGAAGAAGTCAGAGATTCCAGTCCACCTCTGGGATTGTGTTAGTTTTTCTGTTTTTCTGTTTTTCTTGGTTTTGGGAAGGGGGAAACGTGAGGGGGCGAGAGAGAAAATAAATCTCGAAAACGGTGGGAGAAGGGTTATAGAGAGAGAGAGAGAGAGAGAGCTGGAAAGGGAGAAGGGAAAAGAAGACAGCGAGTGACTGAGAAAGAGGGAGGAGAAAAACAAGATAGGGGAAGGGGGGGCACGTTAAGAATCGGAGAAAGAAAGAGAACTCACGTGAACTCAAGCACTACATCCATCACCCCGCCACTCGTCTCTGTCGTCGCCATATCTTCCTTCCTTCCCTTCCCAAACCCGTCTTACGGAGCTAACAATGCGCACGTAAACAGATATCCTATCCGCTTTGAAAAAATAGGCCGTGATCTGCAACCGTGCGTTTGTTTGTTGGCTGCGTAGTTGTAGTCTGCTGGTCCTCGATTTACACCACCCCGCTACGAATGGGCATGGTGGGGTGTAGAGATCACGTGACACGCCCTTTGGTCGTCGTGGGATTTTTGTTCTGATGTAAAGGGGGTTTTTTTTAAGGCGATAGTTTGGCAAGAATAGGAATAAGGGCCCGAGAGAGGGTTGTAGGTAGATATTCTGAAGGGGGCATTCATGGTTTATTTTTCACATTCACATCTTTGCATGGTGGTGTGGAATGGGAGATGGTAAAAACAAATCCATTTCCGTCTATCTCCCCCACCCCCTTTCCCGATCCAGTGCTGAGGTAGAAACGCAGAGGTGGGAGTTGAATAACCCCCCCCCCCAGCCTGCTGCCTCACCCAGATCTCAGATCCCAGATCTCAGACCGCCCCGCATACCCATCATGCCAACCAACAAGCCCGCAAGCCCAACCAGCGGACCAGCCAGCCAGCAAAACCGTGACCACCACACACATAGATCTCACACTTCACGACGCCGCCAACATATCATATCATATCATATCACAAATCACAGAAGGATGAACTCCCGCATCAACGAAACACCCAGACACTCAATCGCAAGAGCAAGCAAGACACTCAAGACACCTAAAGAGGAGAGAGAAAAACAGTCTTTTACCCCATCATCACGCCCTAATAAAAAAAACGACGATGCACCCCAGCTACTAGCCTACCCCCCATCCATCCCGGCCCATCCCGTCCATCCTGTCATAACATAGCTATCCCGCATGCGCAACCATTTACCCCCCCCCCACCCCCCCCCCCCCCCCCCACCATCCAGTCCTTGCATCTAATAGCACCAACCGCTCTTCCTCAAATTCATCACACTCCTAATCGCCAATTCTCAACTTTCCCTTGCTATCCCACCGTTTCCCATCAAGACAGCACAACGGCCCATAACCATCCATCCACCCCTCCCACCGAAAAAAAAAAAGTAAAATTGAAAAAAAGACGTCAAGAACCCCGAACCGATCCCGCACGCAAACGCAACCGTTAAGCCATGTATCCCAGATCCCCCCTTGGAAAAAGCAAGCGCAAGCGCCCCCCACACACGCCGAGGTTGAGCAAAAACGAATAGACAATAAAGCCACATCAACTAACAGCCGGCAACCAAGGACAATGGCGACAGTGACAGCGACGAAAGTAACACGACGACGACGATGGCGAGGAAACACAGGACAAAAAAGAGCACATGACCACCGCTCTTCCAAGGTCTGATTTGGCGTCGTCCCAGCGCGGAATTTTCTTTTTGGCTTTAAGACTTTAAGAAAGAGGAAAAAATCAAGTGCGTTGCGTTGTTTAATTCGTATTCCGGCATCGTTGAAGGCGATCGAGCGAGTGAGGGGGGGTATGGCGTGCATAAGCGGCGTTAATCGAGGCGTCGGCGTGTATGTAGTAGTCTTTCCATCCCGAGGATCCGAGGGAATACCAGTCTGATTGGCATTGCGAGTTGCGAGAACGAGACGCCATTGTTGTTGCCATAGAAACGAAAAAGAAAAATCATAAAAGGAAGAAAAAGAGCTAAGCTGAGCTTTGCGCGGTCCGAGGGGGTCATGTTATGCGGATCAAAAAACAAAAAAAGGTTGTCTAACAAAAAAGCGCTTTGAAGAAATGAAGAGGGAGGCTGAGGAGGACGCGGGGTGCCATGTGCACGACGAGGGGACAAAGATATGTGGGCGAGCAGCAGGCTGTGTAGGGGGTAGGACGAGACGAAGACGAGACGACTGGGGCGATTGCGAGAGCGAGAGTGAGTGAGTTGCGATGATGTTATTTCCATTTTCCTGCGTGATTCGGGGGGAATCGAGAGAATTGATTGAATTGCCAAGTTCCCCATTGGAACTACCCATTCCCAAACACCCCGCCCAACCAAAGGTCCATCCGCGGCGACGTAACCAGCCCCCAAAGAACCTAAGCAAGCAACCCATTCATTCATTCATTCCCGATTCATAATTTTTTTGTCCATAAACCAGACCCCCGCGCAACCACAACCACCATCATCGAGTTCTCCAGATCCAGGTCCAGATCCAGATTTTTGTTCACAGGCTCTTTCTTCTCTCTCCCCCCTTATCTCAGATGCCGCAGCCTCTCTCCCCACCAAAGGCTGCGCCGCCTCTCTCCCAAAAGGTATTTGTGCGTTGTCCATCGATCGAAAGGGGTGGGTGGGGTAGCCGACGTTTTTATATTGATTTCAATGCTCCGGGGGGTACTTTAGGTATTGTGGTTATTGTTGTATATGGAGAGGAGAGGAGAGGAGGCGACGGGACGCGGGCGAAGGCGTGATTTTCATAAACGTCGTTTCTGAGGCGCGGGCCTTCAGTCGAGGCGGGCCATCATCTCCTCTTTCGGCATGGGCGTGAGGTGGTCGATGTCGAGGCCCTTAGCGGCGAGCACGGAGCGCACGTGGGCCGGGACGAGGCGGTGGTTGAGGTGTGGGGCGATGGAGAGTTCTGGAGGGAGGGGTTAGCAAATGCCTATAAAAGGTGGTTACAAGACTTACCATGACGGGAGAAGTCGAAGAGGACGGGCATCTCCTTGATCGGGCCGTTGGGGTGGCGCGAGTCTGGCAGACGCGTGGTAGGGTCGCGCAGCTCGTCGAAGA
The DNA here is from genome assembly GCA_001662585.1 of Pseudogymnoascus sp. WSF 3629. NCBI lineage: Eukaryota > Fungi > Ascomycota > Leotiomycetes > Thelebolales > Thelebolaceae > Pseudogymnoascus > Pseudogymnoascus sp. WSF 3629. Next base: position 295,573 of record KV454570.1, read on the forward strand.
ATGGGTGCACCATGGCGTCGACGGACGACAGACGCTCGGTAGGTGTGTACTCGAGCAGGCGAGAGATGAGATCGATGGCGTTGGCGTCAGCCTTGCGGAAGACCTTGTTGAATGGGTGTGGCTTGATCTGCGGGAACTTGTGCTCCATGTAGTTCGGGTTCATGGTGCGGATCTGGTCGCGGGTCGGCGTGCCCAGCACCTTGATGATCTCGACGAGCTGGTCGATACCTGACTCGCCAGGGAACAGGGGCTGGCCCAGCATGAGCTCCGCCATCACGCAGCCAGTAGACCATACATCTATATATAACTGTTAGTCGGATCTCACAAAAACGTCAAAAAGTATATTATGTGGGTATTGCTTACCAATCTTGGTCGTGTAATTCGTCGCTCCAAAGATCAGTTCCGGCGCCCTGTAGTACCGCGAGCAGATGTACGAGACGTTTGGCTCGTTCTCAACCAATATCTTGGCGCTACCGAAATCGCAGAGCTTCAACACGCCGGTGCTGGGGTCCAGCAGCAGATTTTGTGGCTTGATGTCGCGGTGACAGATTCCCTGGGAGTGGATGTACGCCAGGGCGCGGAACAGCTGGTAGGTGTAGAGCTTGACCTCAAGGATGGGCATGGTCGTCTTCATCTTGTTGAAGTACCTCGACGCGCGGTAGACGGTCTCGGGGACGAACTCCTGCACCAGGTTCAGGTAGACCTCATCTTTCTGCGAGGGAGGGGGTCAGCAAGGCAGAAACAGCGAAAAATAAATTATGGGTGAGCTCTTACCCTCTCGCCGTTTGAGTAGTAGAAGGCCTTCAGCTCTACGATATTCGGGTGTCGGACAATGCGCATAATCTGCAGTTCACGGTTCTACACAACAACAACCAGTTAGCTCACTTGCCCGCAGTAAAAGAGCTGATATGCATGCCTTGAAGCGCTTGTCTTGCAAAACCCTCTTGATGGCCGCATCCTCACCCGAAGGTGACAACTTGGTCTGGAAGACGACACCGAAGGAGCCATTGCCGACAATCTTGCATTGTGTGTACTGCATATCCCTCGTCTCGCCCGTAACGCCGTCCTGGACCTTTTCGCGAATAACCTCTGCAAGATAGGTGTTAGTGGTGGGGGCTCGAGAGGAAATATAGCTATGCAGAGAGATGACGTTGTGATCTTACCTCCCATCCTCAGGCTCGAGAAGGCGGCGGGCCGATTTTGCGACATGGCGGAGGGCCGAGGTAGGTGGGCGTCGGGAACGGGGTGAGCGGAGCTGAAGCTAGGTGTAAGGTGGTGAGAGTAAGGGTGGTAATAGATCGGGTGTGTTGCTTGAATCCGTGGTGGGCAATTGAGGTAGTTTCGAGGTTGGGTGGTGAATATGTTTGAAGATGATGATGTCCAGGTGCGCAAGATGGAATTACTGGGATGAGGGTGCAATTTGGTAACGTGACAAGCAGAGGAGGGGGGTGTGGTAGATGTAGTTTTAGGAGTGGTTAGGTTGGAAAGAGTAGTAGAGAAAGGGTAGAGAGTGGGTGTGGTTTTGGATGTTTTGGTGGTGGTTGGGGGGGTGTGGTGGGTATTTTGGATTGTTGGTGGGTTGTGGTGGTGGTGGAGGTGGTGGTAGAGGTGGTGGAGGTGGTGGTGGTGATGTTAGAGTACTTTTGTAGGGTGATGGTGTGGGTTTGGAGGTGTGTTGCTGTGGTGGAGATGGAGGTGGTGGTGGTTGTGGTTGTGGTGGTTTTGTGGTGGTGGAGGTGATTGAAAGAACGGGAGGGATGTGTTGGTAGTAAGGTGGGTTTCGCAGGTCGACTATTCCTCACTAAACCCGCTCTGGTTGGTGGGAGTTGAGACAGGCGCAAGGCTTAGTTGGGACTGTATTTGTTGGTACAAGGAAGGTACTTCGTAGTGCAAGTACTCGGACTGTACTGTACAGCAGGTGGAGAGAGAACTGCAAGTACTTGAACCCGAGTAAGGAGAGGAAGATAGTAAGGCAGAAGAGTATCAGAGAGAGTATCAGAGTATCAGATTTGAAGCTGATATAATCGGGTGTGTATAGACGAGTGAGTGAGTGAGCTTTGGCAGAGGGGAAAAAAGGTTCTTAGTTCCGTCGTAGTGGTGGTGAAGGGAAGTGAGTGAGTGGCTGTGGTAGTCCGATGAGCAGAGCCGTAGCGTACGTATTGTAGTAGAGTAGAGTAAAATGGTCTCGGGGGTTTTTTGCTGGGAATCGGCTTCGGTTATTGTTGTATGTATGGGCTTGGTGGGTTAGGCTGGATATGGAGGTGGGTATGGTTATGGGTAAGGGTAAAAAGTATACCCTTAGGAGTATTGTGTATACCTCTAGGTTGTAAGAGGTAGTGAGAGTAGTGGGATTATAGTCAAGTGTAGTGCAGAGTAGTGCAGATGTGTAAATTATTTGAGGGGAAAGAAGGAGGGAGAGAGAGGGATGATGATGATATGGAGGAAGGGGATAGGCTGGGATATGTTGGGATGAATTGACGGGCGGGGGACGGAGCGAGATCGATTTGGGTGAGAGTGTGGAGAGGTATTTTTTTTATTTGGAGCAAGATGGAACCCCGTTAACCGTATATTATTGAAGGTAAGTAAGTAAGGTACTGGTGCTGTCGGTTTCGGGTGAGAAGGGGGGGATGAGAAAAGGGAGAAAGCGAGGAGAAAACGTGAAGGTTTGCTGCACTGGGAGTACAGTACTAGACCGACTATACGGTACTATACCATCTATACGATAGTACTTCTCTTCGTCGGTGGAGGGAAGTGGATGAAGGGATTGGTGAAGTAAGGAAGGTTATGGTGACGATCAGCTTGAAGAGTGGGAACAATCGTGGTAAAGCAGTGGGAAGAGCAGTCGTGGTTGTGGTTTTGGGTGGAGGTGTGAGAGGTGCGAGAGGTGGGATATGCCTCCGTCAGGTACCTCTGCTGTGGCAATGCAGTACAAAGAGTACGTGGAATGGACATACATACCACAGATCACACACCAGCACAGCACAGTACACTCATTGTACACCTCACAACAAGGTACAGTTGCAGTAACTGTACTGTACATACAATATATCCACCTCACACGGCACACAAATATTTAGTAGTAGTAGTAGTGTTATTTAGCTAGGAGTACACCAAAACACACAAGTACACCTCCCAAGCACACGTAGAAACAGAAACAGAAATGGGGGAGATTTGGGGGGGGGGGGATTCCCACACATTCCCACGAGATGGGAAAGAAAACGGAGAGTGGGGAATGGAGACAAAAAAGAGGGGGAGGGGAAAAGAGGAGAGAGGAGGAGGAGGAGAGGAGGGGAAGATGGCACACGCAGCACTGTACTCCTGGTGGTGCGTGTACTGCTCTGGGTGGTGAAGAGTGGTAAAGGTGGGTGGCAGGTGGATGGCAAAGGTGGGCCAGGGAAGAAGCTGGGATGCTCACGCGCTCCCTTTTTTCAAAGCGAGTGAAGCGCTTGCTTGTCCGGTACAGTACAGTACAGGACAGGAATCTGTATGCCTGCCTTGCCTTGCCTTGCCTGAGTGACTGACTTCCAGCGGCGGCACGAAGCTAGGGGGTTACGGTCTTGACCATACGAAGTGCTGTACGCCTGCCTGGCTGTACGATTACTTCTCTTCCCATGCCCTGTGGTCGGATTTAACGTTGGCGATGACGATTGGAAGGGCCAGTGGCGAGCCTGTGGGAGGCCGCCGTGAGTGCTGACTTGCATGCCATGTACGTGCCACTGCATGGATGCGCATTTATATATATCTCTCACGGCCTGACAATCAAATGTCGCGGCGGTACAGTAGACCAGTAGGCAGGAGAGTATCATAATCATAGACGAGGGAGACACACACACACACACAGGAAGTATGCCTGAAGATGCCTCAGATATGCAAAACGCTGTGGCGCACTCACTCACTCAGCATATGTTGTCTCTGTTGGCTCCTGTACAACTCCATACACCACATTTCACACACAAATTCCTGCACTCCGTCTGACCAAGTGGAGCAGAGACGCACGTAGAGGGTATACCACTCATCCGGGACGGAATGCAGAAAAAGGCACAAACACACCAGACACCAGCCAGACAGCGAGGCCGACCACCCAGCCGACGACTCCGACTCTTGCCCATCATTTTTCCCTGTGACGAGACGACGAGGGGGAAGTTTGGGAGGGGCGGAGGGGGCGGGACACAGCTCGACCTTGGCCGCCGCCCAGAGGTACAAGAACAGTACTCCCCAGCCCGTACACAGCTCCATCTCCACCCCGCCAGCGAATGGAGTGGCTGGCAAGCAAAGCGGGGCTCAAGGCAAGCTTGCCTGGGATGGCGCTGAGGAGGAGGTGACCCCAGCGATCGTCTGAGCATCTTAGTGTGGCGGCGTAAAACTGGACAGGGTTGGATGACAGCTCTCTGTAATTAGTAGCTTGGTCCTGGTCCGGTATATGCTCGTAATCATCATCACAGGTCTTGGAGTTGGATGGAGGGAAGCAGGGACTGAGCTGGGCGGCTTCGGATAATTGTTGTTCGGCGCTGTGCCATGCGTGTGGCTATGATGCAGGTCGTACTACGGTGGTTTGGTACTGTACGTGCACCAACTGAAGCTACGCCGCTCCTTCCCTCCCGCCTTGAGAGCCCTTTCAGGGTGCGCCGGAAGGGGTCCCATCACGCATCAACCTCCATCCACCCCCTCGCAAATCCCAGTGACTCCCTCCAACAACTGACCACAAAGCCTGGCGCGAATCAAGAGCCGGAAACGCATCGCGGGATCGGGGGCGAGGTTGAAAGAGGGTTGCGCGCCTGGCCCTTCCCGATTGGCACCCAGCTGATCTGAAATCTCGCTCGCTCGCCACAATGGGACGCCGCAGGATCTGTAGGAATAATTACGTCCCGGCGCGGGATTAATGGCCTGGGCCAGCGCCGGCCTTGCGCCTCTTGTGTCACCCCACTGCTGCAGGACATGATGCACCAGCTCTGTTTGCTTGTTCCTCTTCCTGGTCCTCCTGGGGGGCTTTTGGACAGTTAGCGTGGAGAAGGGCGTCATAGATGTGTTTGTTGGAATGTGGGTTACTTGTGCTGTAGTTATTTTTAACGTTCGTTTGTCCTACGGAAACCCGGGAGTGGAGGGACTTGGGACGTTGACGTTGACGTTGTCAGATTGAGTGGAATGGCGGCCGGCCAGGCGGCCAGCCAGAGCTATTCGCCCTGCACCTCGAGGAATCGGGCAAAGCGTCAGCGGCGCCAATGGGTGGATAGCGCTATGTCTTGCGCCTATTGAGAGAGAAAAATAAGTCTGGTCATGGGACGGCTCACACGAGTTCAGACTTCTTCATTCACGCCCTTATTATTGTTCCATCCAGGGCCCGTGAGACAAAGACTCAGCGGAGGGTCGGTTGTCTCAGTAAACGAGCGATAGTCTCTTGCTAGCCATGTCTTGCCTCGCGCGGAATCCAGTAGAATCGCACGACGTCGAAAATCGAAAAAAGGGTGTGCCTGGCAAGCTCTCCTTCCGCGGCTTTGGTTGGAGTTCTTCGATCGCGCGCGCATGCAGACGTTGGTAGCCTTGCATTCTACAGGCCACTCGATTCGACAATGATGAGGTCTGCATCCAACAACAGTTTTCCAACAGCTCCAAACTGTCAAGCCCAAGCCCCCCCTTCCACCATGCCCCATCCTGTCCCATCACATCCCATCAGGAGTCGGCTAAACCCTTTGCATATGGCTCATAGGAGCAATGCCATGTGTCCCCAATAACGCCGCGACATTCCTGTGCGATGGGATGCGGGCGGTGGTCTGCCCAAGCGACAGGGGCGCCGGGCCCGCACACAGCGTCATTGATCGGCAGCGATGGAACCCCTACGGTGGGATTGTCGAGGAAATGGCTGGATAACAACTAATCAGCTAATCAGCTCCCTCGTTTCTGAGGCTCCCCCTGTGAACTAGGTCGGAATCGATGTCCAAGGTCGGTTTTGATCCTGGACAATTGCCAAGTCGGACATTGGAGCAAACAAATCAGCGGTCCGTGTTTACGAAGCCGGTCGGTCACCTTTCGCTAGGTCCTCGCCGCCGCTAACCACATAGTTCGCGCACAATGGGAAATTCAAATGGATGGTATATACGAAGGTAGTGAGGCTATTGAAAAGCGTTGTATATATGTTTGCATTGCATTTACCTGCATGCTTGGTGTTGGTGTGGTTGCTTATAGATGCTTACTGGGGAATAATCCCTCTACCCCTCCTGGTTCACAACAGCAAAGCAAGCATCAAGCAAGCAAGCAAAACAAGAAGCCTGAGGTGTTACTACTGTTGTTACTGCTGCTACGACTCTACTACTGCACGGCATGCACGCACGCACCACCCCAAAACAGCCGATTCGCACACCCACAGACCCACCCAATCACGGGGCCGCCCCATCCTGCAAATACGTCAACGCCCACAGGCACAAGCCGCTAAGACTCGCTCCGCTCCCACGCACGTCCTCGCACTACAGAGAGGACGAGTACTTTCGGGGTACACAGCGCAGTACACAGCAATAGTAAAATACTGTACGCTGGTACATACGACATACAAACATTCAGTACAAAAACACGCATCTACGGCGGCCATCAGCATCACCTACTACCACTGCCACCACTAAACTGCCACTGCCACCACTACCATTACCACCACCACGACACGACCGCCCATCCGGCCAGCGGGGGTGCCGCCCTCACTGCGATGCAGCCAGCCCGATGCAGTCGAATATAGTTCTGGGACATTCCAAAGACGGCTACCTGCAACCCGTGCGTGACCCTTGGGGCTGAAAAGAATAAACGCACAGAACACTGCAAGTTATGAGTAAGTAGGTACTCTGCGTAAGGGCGTGGCGGGAAGGAGGGTACGATTACGGAGGGTTGGGAAGGAACTGCTGAGGGCGTTGGGATGGGGTTCCAATATTGGATTGCGCCGGTGGCACGGCGGATCCGTGGCGTCGCCGCCCCATGCGAGCTAGCGGCGCGGATAGGGGGCTCGTGACCGCCCCGCCCGTGTGCGCTGATGCACCCTCGCCAGTTCCTCATCCGTCGTCGGGGCTTCGTGTGCGATGGATGGGGGGGAGGGATGGGAGGAGGCGGAGTGGACGCAGCGGAGGAGGGCGGCCCTGGCCTGCGTGTACGTGTACTGTACGTACAGAGTACCGTTAATTGCTACTCTACTACTGTACCCGTACAGCACAGGATGCATAAGCCGGACGCGCGAATGTATCTCATGGGCAAGGGGGAGCCAATAATAACACGTGAGGAATGCAGGTAGGTGAGGGTGAGGCGTCGATTGTTAAGCGCCGGAGCCTGTGATAAAAGGATGGGCTTCAACTATCACCACTGACTGCATTCCTGGCCAGATCCGGGGAAAACAGGCACGGTAGGCAAGGAAAGGAATCCCCGGCCCCTTCGCCCCGGTGCTATGCCAATATCTAAATCCCCCATCCCCCCCTCATCCCCTTCACCCTCCAACGGCGCTTAGCACAACCACTCACAACCCCTTCGCCAGCACCTCAAACCACACACCCGCACACCCAGCAACAGTCCCCCCTCCCGCAGCAACCAACAAGCTGTATCGTATCGTATCTACGTACGTACGACACCCTCCCCTCACAAACTCTCCGCTCCAAACCGCCCCCCCTTCCCTCCCCTCAAGATCCCAAACCTGCGCCCACCCGCCCGTTTCGCTGCCGACATGTGAGCCCCGTGTGTTACAGCGTCGCACTGGAATGCGGGCTCACCTCTATCTAGCGAGCGCGCGCGCGTGGTGTCACGGCCGGGGGGTGCGTTCTACAGCATCAGTATCAAAGCCCGTGCCAGTGCGAGTGCCAGTGCCGCCCCATGCCGACTCTGGCCTGCCTGTCTACATTCAAGGGGGTGGTCTCAAATCCCGAGGACTGCAGTTTGTTATTTATTTTGGGAGCGCCGACCACGCGTGATGGGGAGGGGGAGGGGGGTGAGATAGTTATTCCCGGGCCGTTTCCATAGCATCCCCGATATCCAGAGGGCTGGGAGGAGCTGGGATTGGAAAGCTTCCTGCGCTGCGCTGCGGAGGATGAAGGATGTACTGTACCTACAGCACGTATTGTGTATCACCCCCCTCCCCCCAATCCCCGTTTCCTCACCAGAGAAAAAAATCCTCACATCACACTCACTCACCTACCTCCCCCCCTACGCCCCGTGCACCTTGCCCATCCTCCTCGTAACCCCCCCATGGGAGCGAGCCACCGACGCCTCGTCCCTTTCCCGGCCCTCCCCGTCCCCCCAAGCCACCCCGTACGGTAATAGTAAGTAATCCAGTACCACAACCGCCCACCCCGAAACACACATAACACACCCCCCATCCCCCAGCATCCCATTCGAGCGTCCTGCATCGCGATAAACCAGGTGAGAATGAAAATCTTTGCGCTGCACTGCACGCACGCCGCGCACGGGGCGGGGGGTGGCGCCGGTTAGGTGGCGGGCAGGACAGGGCTGTGAGGGCTGGGGGATGGAGTGGGGGGGTTGCCGCTGTAAGCGGGTTAAAGAGGTATCACGTGTAGGCGGCGATCTGGGCTTGGAGGGGATGAGTGAGGGGGGTTGGGGATAGTGAGATGGGGTGAGAATGGTGACGATGGATGCGGTGAGTGCCGTGGGTATGGCCTGTTGCCAGGCTAGGGGCGGGGAGTGAGAATCGATCATCCCAGCCGCGTGTTCAAGCGTCTCTATCCTATCGGCCACCACACAGTCCCTCTCCCCTGCGATCGAGATCGTAATCCCCCTCTCACCGGGTGTGTGGATAGATCGGTCTCGCCCTCCGCGCCACGGACCGGTGAACCCCCAGCCAACATCCTCAGCGCCAGCAGGCCACGCCGTGTTTCGGATACCCTCAATCTTCGGCGCGGCACGCACAACGTGGCGCGCCGCCGAGGAGAATCTAGATCGCGGAACGCCGGGAGGACACGAGGTGTAGAACCGTACTATCGACGCCAGACTCAGACGGGAGAAGGTCGCGAGGCGGCAGGCGCCACCAACAGGCTGGTTTGAGACATGAAGAGGGCGAGGCTGGGCTGGGCTGACGAGAGCGAAGGGGGGATAGGGAAGGGATCCGCGGCGTGTGAGGGAGCGGCTGCGGGTGTGTCCCGATGGGGAAGGGGGTGAGGTGGTTGGTCTCGGGAGTGGGATTGGTGGTGGACCGATGGATGGATGGACGGTCGGGGTCGGGGTCGGTGAGAGAGAGGGCGGGGAGTCGGTGTGCAAGGCTGGGCGGGAGGGGGAGGAAGTGGATGCTACGGTGAGTAGGGGGTGGTGATGAGGCGTGCATGCTTGAGCGGTCACTGGAGTTAGCAAGGCTGGGCCACGTAGAAATTGTGGTTGTGGGCCCAGGTACCATCACATCCTGATGCAGAGGCACTCAATATCCAGAGGCAATGTTTCGTTGCTATTCGTACAAGTATCTATCTACAAGCCGCACAGCACCCCCCGCCGCCTCAGCCCATCCATGACGCGTAGAGCACAAGAGTAAGAGAGAGAGTAAGAGAACAAAAAAAGGACCGCAGGCACGCGCGCGGGCCCACCATAAACGTAAAGCTAGTATACAACCGAAGATTCGAGAGCGTGCGTGCCGGCCCGTCCGTGTCAGTCTATTGAGGAAGATGGAAAATGTGTCGTCAACCCGTCCGTATCCCGTATGCAAGCCCTGATTAACCGAAACTAAGAGACAAGAAATGGATGATGGTGGTACGAGCGCGCGCGCCTTGCGATGTTTTTGCGAGGTAGGCGAGAGGCGGCGAAGGGGGTTTTTTTATAATAAGACAGGTTGAGAAGGCGGTGGTGGGTGGCCGCTATATGAAGAGTTGGTTGTCGAGGTGTGGATGAACGAGGGCGAGGAGAGTTGTGCGGAAGGGGAGGTGGGGGGTGCGCTTAGAATGGGATTTGAGCCATTGGCTGTCCCTGGGAGAGTTCTTGCTGCTCCTGGAGCTCCTCGTTGCTGGCCTCGATGGAGACGGAGAGACCTATCTTGGCTTGTTGCTGTGGGGGAGGCGGTTAGCATATGCATTTATTGGGTAAGAAAGGAGTCAGGAAGGGATCAACTAACCTTGAAGTGATCCATATCAGCGGCGAAGGTGATCTGAACTGGTGGTGCAACACGCTTCTCCCACAGGCAGCTGAGCTTGCCGGTCGAGTCAACCTGTGCCCTGAAAGTAGACATGTGGAAAGCGTATTTCGCGCCAACAGTCGTGACGCCCTCCTTGCTTGGTCCTCCCATCATGGGGTTTCCGCCCTGGAGGGCGAGGTTGAGATCAACACCGGCCTCGACCTTCTCGGATAGCCTCCTCCAGTACGATGTTTGAAGGACACCCTGTGCTTGGAGCTGAGCAGACGCGATCCAGTCGCTGCCCTTGTACTTGGCGCAGTATGAGATCGCGGTCTCTGGGCCCTGGTTCAGGGCTGCGCGCTGCCAGACACCCTCGAGGCCGAGAGCAAGGCTGGGGGTAACAGATTGGAGGTAGCTGGCGATGAAGATACCGGTAAGGCCACCCTCGATGATCGATGGGTTGACGGTCTTGAGGGATGCAGTGAAGTCGCTGCCGACGTACTCGTTATCGATTTGTGCCATTGTCTGGCTCTGGCCGGGTGCAATTTGGATGTTTGTCTTCGTAGTTAATTGAGGGCTCCAGCGGTAGTTGGCGCGTGCCATCAGTTGACCTTCATTGTCAACGTTTCCCTGGAGGAAGACCTATAAAAATCGTCAGCATCATGTCATCAGAGTCGCCATCTTGACAACTAAATGCTAATTATCGTATCAACATACCTTGCCTGTGCCGTAAAGGGCAGCAAATGTGTATGGGGGAAGCCCCTGTGATCCCATGGCAAAGGCATGGGAAACTTGGAATAATGGCGCAACGCTGAACGCCTTCGTGAGATCCGCACGTAGACCAGTGAAGGTATAGTTTGTGAGGAACACCTCCCTTTGGACCTCCTTCGCAATGTTATCCACGGTACCCGGGTTCGATAGCCCCAAAGCCTCTCTCCTGGCGGAAAAGCTTTGGTAGGAATCTAACAGGGCGTTGGTGATGGCATTGTTCTTGAGGAACGCCAGAGGCGACTCCTTCTCCAGCCCAATGGAAGACATTATCGCACAGCTGAAAATTAAAAGAGGGGGGTGGAAGGGCGCGGTCCGAGGTGGTCGTTGGATAGAAGCGGGTGGTCGTAATATGCTCCGGCCTTGAGGTCGTCAATATCTTTTTCTCAAGGAGATGACTGTTGTGGCCTGAGGCGCCAAGGCCAACGAAGTCAGACCGAACGTGTGTGGCGTATTTACTAAAGAGCTAATCGTCTCTATCTTATCGGGTAGTTCATTTGATAGCTCGACCATGGCAAAAGTAACCCCATTGACCTCATAGATTCCTCATTTATAAACAAACGCCAGCTGCCTGTCTTCAAATTGTTTGTGTTATTCGTCTTGTGAGTTCTTTCACCAATTTGCATTCTTGGTACTAATGGCCGTGAAGTTACCGCACAAAGGGCAATATAACGCCCTATAATAAGCAAGTCATCGCCCTTCTGAGCATGAACCACGCCTACAACTCCTTATAGACTTGGTCAATTGCCGTTTGGGGATCGGTCCTACTTCAAACTTTGCTTACTTGGGCTTTGCCTTCTAAAGAGGCCTATTGCTCTGTTATAGAAACTAGTGTCGTCATCTAGCGCCTGACAGGGGCTGAAGGCACTGTAACCATGGACACGTTACTGTGAGTTATTTTCAATCATTCACTTAACTCTTTCTTTACTTTGGATGCCCCAATGACACTGTCTGTGTTTGCCTCTTTTGTCCTGGGCATGGTTCTGGTTAAGAATTTTCCTTCAAAGTGGCCAAGCCTATATCACTTCGGCTGAGATCTTGGCTGTTCCAAATGGCCTTCTCGGGGCTGCTTTGGCGCAGGAACCATGATCTTGAATGATAAAGGCTACCCTCTTACGTCTAGGATAGAGTAGAATGATAGTCATTGGATCTAGCAAGGACCGCTGCGTGTTATGTTACTAACATAGACACAGCACTGCAGAGATAGCAGCGAGTTCTCCAAGGTACCGGAGAAGGTCAAGCACTTTTATCGACGGCGTCCACGATCTTCCAGATGAGACCGAGAAAACCGAATTGGCACCGGCCCAGCTTTATAGCACGATGTCTGGTCGGCTCTTTCACTCCGGTAGAATTGTCATCGTACTAGTTGGGCCTCCTGCTCGTGGGAAGACGTGAGCTCATTCTGCCAATGATTCGTTGCTATAGCTAACCTACCAGACATATTTCTGTTTCCCTGGCTAGATACTTGAGATGGTGAGTTTAACACATGCTATGCAAGCATTTCCATACTAAACTAAATATAGGTTGGGCGTGAAGACCAGAATATTCCATTTGGGTGATTACCGCCGTGCTACTCTTGAACCTGGCAAGGAGCTTCCAGAAGATTACTTCTTCATCCGTGCGTCTCCTGAATCTGTTCTTTTGCGTCAGAGAATTCTCAAGAGGTGCCGTGGAGACATCTATAACTGGCTCAACCATGAGAATGGCCAGGTTGCGATTTATGACGCGGTCAACCCCCTGGCGTCCGGTCGACGTTCTCTAGCAAAAGAGTTTGCAAAGCATGATGTACAGGTAGGTCTCCATAGATTACGATGCCTGTCCCGCTTTATTGTCGAATAATCTAACCCAGAATAGACATTGTTTCTTGAATCATATGTGACAGACGAGTCGATTCTCGAGGAAAATGCTCGTAGCGTTAAGATCTCATCACCAGACGTAAGGCAATTTCCCATCTCGTTTATGTATTAATGCTAATTCAAGGAAGTTTGCGAATTGGGACCCAAACGATGCTGCCAAAGAGTATCTGAGGAGAATTCTCACCAGAATTCCCGACTTCCAGACCATGGCGGAAAACGAACTTAACTTTGTGAAGTTAATTAACGCCGGTCAAAGAATTGAGACAAATAACGTGAACTTTGGCTACCTCTCCATGAGAGTTGTGTTTTATTTAATGAACTTACACAACAAGAGCAAGAGGACATTCTTTGTCCGGGCAGGCACCTCGCGAGAGGAGGACTCTTTTAAGGCCGATGCACACCTATCCCCCGAAGGCAAGGAATATTCAAACATTATGGGAGAAACACTCTTAAAGCATAGGGAGAAGGACCATGAGGCTTATCTCGAAGCTGGCGGTACTGAAGTCGACCTGAAGCCCCTGATCGTGTGGAGTTCGACTCGGAGGAGAACTGTTGAGACAGCTGACTTCTTTGGGAATCATGGATACACAGTCACCCAGAGGCCTCAGTTGAGCCAACTAAACCCAGGCGTCTGTGAGAAGATGCCAGAGGAGGCACTTCGCGCACAGTACCCTGAAGAAGTTGCGAAACATGAGATTGACCCATACCACCACCGTTATCCGCGTGCTGAGGTAAGATCTATACCCTACATGCATCGGCTCATATTAATATTCTATAGTCATACCACGATGTCGCTGTTCGAATGGAGCCGATCATCCTGGAGCTAGAGCGCGAGAAGAGTGACCTCCTTATCATTGCACATGAATCTGTCCTCCGAGTCTTGTACGGATATCTGATGGCCTGCGACGCAATGGCTATTCCCAAACTTCGATTCCCTCGCGATGAGATTATTGAGGTCAGCCAACAGCTCCCCCTTTGTCAAATAGTTGCTAACTCGTCCGCAGATTGTACCCGCAAGCTACCAGAACGAAGCCAGGCGAATCCACATTTCCAATCTGCCACCTCATATCATCCCCTCCTCACCCGAAGACCTGAAGCTTCCAGTTGTCATGAGTGGCATTGTCACTCCGAGCTCTGGCATAGGGTCTCCAGCTGAACCGATCAAGGCGAACCTTCATAACAATACCCTAAGAAGGATCCACGAAGGGGCCGTTAAGATTGTGGCCCCCGAGGAAGCGAAAGACTCACTTCACGATACAATTCTCAAATCATTCGATAAAAAGACCCTTGAAAGGCTCGAGGACGATAAAATCACGCGCTAATTTCTTATGGGATGAACGTTGCTGGTTCTTTATGATGAGATGTTGAGAGACTGTATACGCACCTAGTCCACATATGTCCATTCGCGCATTAGGCGCGCCATTACACCATAACGGAGTCTCTAGCTACAAGGCTGTAAAGAGAACAAAATTGCTTGGGATAGGTTTTTGGATTATAATTAGTTTAGTAATTACTTTAGAGTCACACGTCAAATATTACTAGTATTACACGCGTGGAGTGGGTTTTGATACGTCAGTTTATATTGAAGACAGAGAGCAGTCTAAGTGCGTATGGCCGCTATCAGTCTAGACAAAGTTGACATTATCAAAGCTCTCTGCCACTCTATACTTCTCCAGCTCAGCACTCGGGACCTCTGCATTTCCAGGCCGCACCGTAAGCACTGTCTTGATCCCCGCCTTGTCCGCAGCCTCGACTTCCTTGACGTTATCACTGAAGAATACCCAAGCGTCGGCATTGATTTCAACTCCCTTCTTCCTTTCCTCCTCCAGGATCTTCTTGTAGCTGCTCTCCTCGTTCTTCATTCCAGCATTAACAGTGTCGTACCACCCCTCGATGAATTCCCTCAAATCACCTCCCTTCTCGGTTTCTGTTGTGTATTGAAGTAATAACTTTTGTGCCGCGACGGATCCAGAGCTGTAGATAAGGATTTTCTTCCCCTGAGCGTGCCATTTCCGGATCGCAGGTGCAACATCAGGAAATAGAGGACAGCGTAATGCGCCTGATTGGTAACCTGTGAGCCAGAGATGTCCTTGCAAAGATTTTAGATATGCGATCTTGACGTCTTTGGCCATAAGGTCCTGGACGTGCGATAGGAGTGCCGAGGGGCTGCCCCGATGTTCAGCCGGGAAGGCGTCACGGAAGGGTGCGAAAGATGGGGAGTCCCATGATGTCTCGAGAACTCCGGGAAGGGATTCTAGAGCGTAGGGAAACTAAAAAGGTCAGTACGAGGAACATTAGGGGTGCACAAAAGTGGTAATCTGATATGGACGGAGAAGCCAAAGGAAACGGCGCCAAAAGTGATATCCGAGATGACTTCGTAAACTTGAAAACAAAGATGAGATCTCAAATAGAGGAAAGCTTTTTCAAAATGCTCCATACGTGAAGGGAAGAACCACAGTGCGTAACACGTCGACGCTCAAGAAAAGGTAATAAAGCCCGGCTTACCAAAACATCTTTGACGAATGATATCGGGCATATTGTCCCCTCTGGTGACGGGTTAGCCTTCTGATTTCTTGGGCAGCTAGGCAAATCAAATATTATTTTAATTTCCCTATCTCTCATAAAAAACTTACCAATATCCAGAATCACTCCCTGAATCCCAGGAACGTCCATCTTTCCTGTACCTACGGCCATTCTGCCTCTTCTGAGCAGTTGAGAACAGTGAAAAAGGACCATAAATTCTATTCCCTTTAACAGAAAGATATCAGTAATAGCTCATTGCCACATATCGTGTATAGATATACACCATGTAAACTGCAATCGCGGAAACGGGCCTTCACGCGGAATGTCTTGGAGGGGTAACGGAGTAGCGGGGTATGCACCTCCTGTCTGCTCACAACGTACTTTTGCTTTATGGACGACTTGATCCTTTAGCAGCCTAAAATTGAAGCAGTGCCACTGAATTCCGTATTATTAGGTATTATGGCTAAAAGTGTAGAGGCAATGAGGCCGATTGTTTGCACTGTATTTCTACCCATCTAACCTCGTGTTGGGCCTGTGATTGGTGCATCCCTAAAATATTGATTATGTAAGGCATCGAGACACAGCCCCAAGCGAAGAGACACCACCTTATTTATCTATCCCCCCCCTCAGTCTCGACTTCATACCCCTCAGTGATCATTCACTGATACTAAGTCTACTCAAAACCTTGAGTTCAACCACAACGGGTCATAAGGGCCCGTAAAAAGCAATTCCGACTTGCCCCCTTCCAACATCAGAACCATGTGCGCACCGTGTCTTTCCCAGACCTTCTACTTCCAACCGCAACAGCTCGCTGTTGTCGTCGAGCCTCCATGGCAGCAACTTGTCGTATAGACAAGACCAGCGCCAACAACAACAGCCTTACTTGGCTACAGATACCACTCAGAACCTTTTCTCTCCCGAGCTCAATACAAATCTACTCTACGCTCCTTCACCCCACCTTATCGATCCCGTATACTCGGGCACACCATTCTTTAGCTATTTTCAAAGTCCAGCCTCCGAACAAGTTGATTGGTTTCAAAATGACAATTCTGTCACCGAAGGTGGCCTGGTGCCACAGCCGGGATACCATGTTTCTTTCGATGACCAAGCCTTTCACGACCCTACTTCCATTATAGACCCCTTCGCATTCGATGGTAGCGCTACCTACCAGTCAGTCATGACCACGCCTCGCAACCAAAACGGCCTAGATACTCCTCCGGAGGCCCCCGAGAATCCTTTGGAGCCTGTATCATATGCATATCAAGGTCAGCCTCTAAAAGCATGGAACGTTCTGGTCATATCTAACATATATCTAGAAGACTTCTCACAGCACTCATTACAGACAGTCGCCAACAGCCCTTCTCCATTTTCACAGTCAATCTCATCAGACTCCCCGGCCCACATGCCCACAACCAAATCCACCACCTCTCCCGGCTCCACCATGTCCACTGCAACCACAGCCACCACCCAGCCCAACTCCGCAATCAGAAAGCGCAAACTGAACACCCTCGCCGCTCGCCGGTACCGCCAAAAGCGCGTTGACCAAGTCACCGAGCTGGAAACGGCGCTGAAGAATACGCAGCGCGAACGAGACGACCTGAGTGTTCGGGTTGCGCGGTTGGAAGGCGAGTTGGGAGCGTTGCGACAGATGTTGAATTCGGGGAAGTAGTGCTAGTAGTGTTGGTTATGGTTAGCCAAGGAACAAATGGAGTTTGACAAGTGTATGTTAGGATATAGGGGCACGTCGACGGTAATTCAAACGATGTCGGTTGCTATTGGTCAAGTTCCAGTTTTTGAAATGGAATCAGATTGGCAAAATAGTGTTTTTTTCATAATATGTGACCGTGCGGTGTCCTGGTGGGGAGATGAATGGGGGTTTGGCAGAGTTGCTTTACTTACTTCATGAAGCTTGCAATCGCGCCATTTATCATACACGGCTTACTGCCAATTAATTCTACGGTTTACGATCATTATATACTATTCAATTGAGCGTTATTCTATCTATCTTCGCATTCTACACCGCGCGAAGTTCAAATCATTCAGTATCACAATGGGCCATAATGAGTCGAGATGCGAATACACCCAAATCATGATAGTCGGTATCCCCCTTCATTATCCTCAGAACCCTCAGCGACACTCGAATCGTTTGGTACGGCCATCATGTATCATAATGAGTCGAAGTGGGCGAACAGAAATGTTCGAGTAACCCCCTTACTCCCTGTTCTCGGTTGAACGAGCTGACTGCGTGGAACACTCAGAATGACTCATGCTTGCATACTCAGGACCTAAACCTCTCAATCAACAACAGCTTCGAGACCTCCGAGGTTTATAACAGGCACTGAAGGATTCCGGCCAACGCGCTCGAATTTATGTGCCAAAATTCTCTCTCGCAACTTCTTGTGGCGCCCCGTTCTGGTCGCTCTGAGCGCTCTACGTGAGAATCTTGACCCATCGGTCTCACAACGCTCTTTCGACTCCGCATCGAGAACTGGAATGAATCACAACAATTGCTCCACCAACGCCTACACCAATCTCTACATATAGCATTCCGGAGCTTTCCGCAACTTCTTGCTGGAAAGTCGGGCCACCCAGCGAAGACGAACATAATATCATCCAGCTCACTCATTATCACCATGGTTCATTCACGAAACAGACACGGGCCAGGAGCAAATATATCATTGAAATGGGGTATTTGAAGTGACATAAATGGCTTGTCATATGGGATAAAACATATTCGTAGATCTGCTGAAATCACATAGTTATGCCTCCCCTTTCAAAATACCTAGCATCTCTTCCGACTGTATTCGACGAGGGTGGCCAACTGGCAGTACCCCTTCTTGAATCTTCACCACATGCTCCATGAGCTCTATCGCCTTCTTCACTTGCCCATCCGCATAATATGCTTGTGCGAGCATGTGCTGCGACGCGAGCCGGTTAGGGTGAGCAACAGACAACACCTCTTCTCGAGTCTTCACCACATACTCTAAGAGCTCTATCGCCTCTTCAACTCGTTCCTCATTCGTAAGATATGCGTACGCGAGCATGTGCTGCGACGCGAGACGGTCAGGGTGAGTAACAGACAACACCTCTTCTCGAGTCTTCACCACATGCTCTAAGAGCTCTATCGCCTCTTCAACCGACCCGTTATTCGTGAGATATGCTTGTGCGAGCTTATGCTGCGACGCGAGACGGTCAGGGTGAGTAACAGGCAGCATCTCTTTTAGAGTCTTCACAAGTTGCTCTAAGAGCTCTATTGCCTTTTCCACTTGGATCCCATTCGTAATATATGCATCGGCAAGAATGTGTAATGATTTGAGTCGCCGGAAGTGAGTAAGAGGCAGGGCCTCTTCAATCTTCACAACTTTCTGTGAGAGCTCTGTCGCCTTTTCCACTTGCCCATTCATACAATATGCAACTGCGAGCACTTGCTGTGATATGATCCAGTTATAGTGGGTAATAGGAAGGGTCTCGTCTAACAACTTCCCTACATACTCTAGGAGCTCTATCCCCTTCTCCATTTGCCCATTCTCAAGATATGCGCGTGCGACAGTGTGCTGTGCTACGAGCCGGAGTCTCTTCCCGAACCTTCACTACGTGCTCTAGGAGCTCTATCCCCTTCTCTATTTGCCCATTCGCAAGGTATGCCCTTGAGAGAATCTGCTGTGACCCAAGCCGTCTATAGTGAGCAATAGGCAGGGCCTCTTCCTGAATCTTCACTACGTGCTCTAGGAGCTCTGTCGCCTTCTCGACTTGTCCATTATCAAGATATTCCCCTGCGAGTTGTTCTTGTAACTCAAGCCGCTTAAAGTTAGCAATAGGCAGGGCCTCTTCTCGAATCTTCGTCGCGTACTCTAGGAGCTTTATCGCCTCCTCAACTTGCCCATCCGCACTAAGTGCATCTGCGAGTTGGAGCTGTGACTCCAGCCGGATAGGGTGACCAACAGGTAGGACCCCTTTGTGAAGATTCCCAATTTTCAGTCGTAGTTTAAGGCCATTCCTAAGATCCCCGAGACTTTCTAGGTTCCCTGCATATAGCTCGTATATTGGGAAGAACTCCATTGATGGCTCGTCACATGTGATTGCAAGAGTGTCGAATATATCATGAAGAAGATTGTTAAGTTTAGAGTCATCCCGATTCATCTCAAGGTTCCGGGCACAACTGAAAAAAATTGAGAACACCATGGCCTTTGGTCCGAGAGAGAATGCTGTCTTAACTTCTATATTATTGAGCAAAGACTGAAGATGCAGTAGGAGATCTCTATGCTCATCATTATCGCCAATGGATAGTGCAACAATACAGGCAGCGGCAATCCTGGCTTTGCGTTGCTGGCCCAACTCATGGCGGTCTTTGGCCCAGGCGTGAGCTAGCGGGTGCATAGATAGAACAGGTGATCCACCAGCTGCATTGCTCTGCACGATGAAGGAAAGCGAAACAAGCAAATAGCTCGCTTTGTTGAGACGGTGGGGGTCCCATTCGTCGGTCTCAACTTCAACAAATTCTGGAAACTGTAAAGCGTGCCATCGATAGAGATCTCCTGCGTCCGCCTCTGTGTCACTAACGTTGAGAACTTCTCTGGAGTGTTTCCATGCATTTTCGAATATCTGAATCGGGAAAGCACTTGAATGTAGCATTGAAAGTATCCCAAGCAAACGTAGAGCATCTCTAGCATCCTCACTCTCAGAATTCTCCAAAGTCTGGGCAGATGCTTCAAAGGTCGCATAAACGTCACCATACCTTGACTGGGCCTGCGAAGGTCGATATGTAAGGAGTTGTTTGCGATGTTTTCTATAGACTTCGGGGTACTGGTCTAGACGGCAGTAGCCTTTAGCAATGTATGTCCCCGCCTGGATTAGTGCAAGGGTATGTGAACCAATGAGTTTAGCAATCTCCTCTGCTTGTTGATCGACAGATGGCCATAGTTCCTCGGCAATATTTGCTGCTCTGAGTAGAAGCTGTTTGGATAGGCCAATATTAAGGCTCGTGAGTACTTCTGAGCCAACTGTGCTGTATTGACTGCAGTCAGAAATACGAGATGTCACGAGTACCACACCTCGAGACCCTGATGGTAGGTATGCTTGATAGTCGACCCCCGGATCGTCAGCGTTGTCCAGAATAAGGAGCCAGTTATGCTTTGTGTTTGCAAGTAATCGACGTGCATCATCAACACTCTTGGCTGAGGATCCGAATGACGCCACAGCGGAAATAAAGTCATTTTTTGCTGTAGACTCGCTATCAACATCGATCCAGAACACGCCCCAAAAACTGCCGTTGTCAGTTAAGTCCGGGATCCATAATTTAGTCCAACAAGGGAGCTCACTCTTCCCGCAATATATTCGCTACTTGCAAACAGATTTCAGTTTTTCCCATGCCTCCAAGGCCGGTAATTACAAATACCTTCTGTTTCCCGGCATGCTGAGCACCGTCATCTTGTAAGGCCGCTTTGATCCTATCGATAATCTCGGAGCGCCCAATAAATAGTTTATTGATACCACGGGGAACTAGCCAATGCTTGTTTCCAGCTGCTTCACCCCCTTTCAAACCAAAAAAAGTCAGCCAAAGTATCTAGGAGAAGATCCCGTACCAATAAGTCAGTACCTTTCGTCTTGAATCGATTGGTCACCATTGAAGGTCCATTATTGACCATTCTCTGTATTTCAGGGAGCACCAAAGCATAATTCTCATCATTTGTGCCACTGAACTTGTTAAGCCCAGAGTGATCGGTGTGTAAAAATATCATTCGCCTTCCGCTTAAAGTAGCCGACGAGGCAGTTACGACCTTCATATAGTTAACGGGAGAGGTTAATGTGTAAATAAGAAAGAGATACAAACCCGAGTCTTGAACAGGGTGTAATCAGCGTCCGTATCTTCGTAGAAGCACACGAAGTCCCATTCGCCGTGGCTATCACAGAATTCTTTCGGCAGAGACTGTAAGTTTGTATTATCTTTTTGTAGCAACTCTAACAGAGAAAGATCACCCCCGGTCACCTGTGCCAGCCGTTTTCCAAGAACTGCTGCGCTGCTTCCTTGGAAAGGTGCCCCAAGGAAGATTACACCCGATACTGAGAGACGAAGCTCCTGGAAATCTCGGTTCAATGCCGCAATAACGAGGGCCTTTGTGCAGTTTAGTCAGTAAGTGAGACCCTCGCCGCAGAATGGCGTTCAACAGACCTGTTGAATGACAAGCCCTCCGAGGCTGTGACCAATTAAGACCAGTGGTCTTTGACGTTCCTATCGTTGCTCTTAATTTAGGGACACTGTTATCAGATGAAAATAGCTGAGCATCTCACATCTGGTTTCTGCCTGTGCTGGAACAATACGTTTAGGAACTGTTCAGCTAATTGGCGCAAGGTAGTCTTGACCCCTTTGCCGGATTTGTAGCTATAGGTGGCAACCCGCGCATTCGTAAATGATGGCACGAGTAGGTCTCGAGGCCACATAAACTCAACGGGCTCATTGTGCCCGTCTTGTTTTGGGGCTTTTTTATCTTTCCTGGTCCATAGCTTATCCACAAGTTTCCTCGACGGTTTACTTTCTGGGGCTTGCTCTTTCTTGACCCAGGTGAAGAACGGGTCAGAGCCTATCCCTGGACACCGACGATACTATGACGAGTTGGCAGGTTACATGCTGGTGTTTGTAGGCTGACTTACTCCACTTCTGTTGTGGACCCTGCCGGAGCACCCGTAGACCATATATTAAGGCCGTGAGCCTTAACCGTCTCTTTCGTACAAGCCATGATCAACAGCCACAAGAAAGTAGAGATATATCACAGTATAGGACCGAGTTGACAGTGCAGTTTTACATGACTGACTTTTTAAGCACGTTGAGTTCATAAGGCGGGACATTCGTAATGGGCGCATCCTTCAACTATATTTAGCCTCAAAGTTACAACCGCCAAGTCATCATGCACATTGGAGTCGTTTAAGCGCGGTATTTTGTATACGGGATGAAAACGTGACGAAAACTTTCAGCTGAACTGTACTGTATGATGATACAAATAGGATTTGGTCAGTGCGCAGCCTGTAACGATAGACGCGTACATGATTGGCGACCAAAAGTCTTGTAGATCACTATCCACATGTCGAAGAAACACCGTGGTAATATCACGATATATAATTTCTCGTACTGTGCCGCTTCTAGTTTCACATCGATCAATTACAATTGACGGGAGGGCCTCAAGGGCTATAACTTTCCCTGCGTGACGTCCTTCCTCGATGGACAATTGGTGTTGAAACATAGTCCGTGAAGGATGTCGGACAGTCTTTCAGCAATATGGACGTGGCTTTACCAATATAACGGCGCCCTCATAGTATGCGTTGTGATATCAACTTACGGGCTTTCTATCGGCAGGCCTATGCTGCAAAGTAAGCATCCTATCACTGCATCTTCCGGTCCACCAATGCTAATACGCCACAGCTGGTGCAGTGCAGTTACCAAATGCTGAAGTCCTACGATTTGCCTTTCCTCTTTCGACCACACTACTACAGCAATTGATTGCGAGCATTTTTATACTTTTGAGCGGTTGCATTCTCTTCTTCCTACAGCCGGTCCAACGAACATGGCTATCGGCATTTTATAAACCTATACCCCCAACCGACACCAGGCTAGACGACTACTCCGGTGCCGAGAATACCAGAGAAGTCCTGCACCCAGCATGGGACCCGAATGATGCTCGAAGAATCGTTGCGTTGGCTGGGATAATTGCAACTGAATATGCTCTGACCAGCTACGCTTTTTGCTTTGCTCCGTTGGAGATATATATCATTTTTCGTTCACTGGTTCTTCCGATATCGATATTGATATCAAAACTCGTGTTCTCAAATCAAGAGACCTTCCCAGTGGCGGGGAAGACATACCCATCACTTTTGCTGTCATTAGGGACAGTCGTGGCGGCATATCGGCATGATCTCCCCTGGCCATCCGATGCTGTTTGGTGCGCATTTCTTTCATCCATATTTGGAGCCATTTGGCCGGTTTTTACACAGTATGCCTTTGTAAGTACACCAGTGCCAGAGAACAACAGCAGGCATACTGGTGGTTATTTTGAGCTTCCAAGAGGCTCGAAACTGCAAGACATTCCACAGAGCATCTTTACCTTTTGGAAGTATATCTGCTGCGTATCATTGTCATGCGTAGCCCTCTTATTTGCTGCAGTTCTTATCTCAACAGAGTTACAACAAGTTTCTCGAAACTTCTATATCAGCGGCGTACTCTTTCCATGGCTCCTACTCCAGATACAAGTTGGCTTCTTTCGATTTATCTTTTTCTCCAGCACACTTTTGCTCATACGTGCAACCTGTGCGACTACTGCCAATTTTGTCATTGTTCTAGCATACGCGTCACAAATGACTATCCTAACATTCTCAAGCTTGTTGTCTTCGCAGAAGATTGGGATCACTGTCTGCATTGCTTCCGGAGTTTGGTTCTTAAAGGACCATAGGCAATCCTTGGGTACTCTCTTTTATTGGTTAGAGAAGCCGTCGCTTCCTCGGAACAAAGAATATTTCAAGTTCTTCACTCTCCGGCGTATTCTCATAACAGCTATAGTTATGGTATCCTGCCACATTGGTTTCCAAATCCGAGGCTTCTATAGGACAGAAGCCCAATCCCCTCTTTTTTCCCCTCCAACGCCAGATCATGACGCCTACCTTGGTCCACGTGCTAGACCAGATATATTGGCGAACCTAGACCTCTTGGTGGATGAATGCCGAGGACCTTACGAGAAACCAGAAAAGTTACGGGACGTCCGAAGGTGTATCGACTACCTAGCTACCCGGCAAGATACATATTTCCAGGTTCCGGAGGCAGGCCAAGCAGTAACTGCTACAGTTTCTAAACAAGGTTCTGATGATTCAAACTGCGGAGGTCCCATCATTCTATACCATGTCTGGTGGTCTGGACCACCATCATGGCGCACAGAACTCTTCATAAAATCCTACTTTTACACTCAGAGACTTGCTTGCTCTAGGCTTTGGATCTGGATAAACGTCGATCATCACCCTGGTGCCTTAACAAACTGGATCAAGCATCCAAGCTTTGCAAAGTTCCTCTCATTCATCGACACTGGCGAAATCGCGCTGAAGGAGTGGCGGCTCCCCTCCCGTGTTCCTATCTCCCCAACCATCGATCCTCTCGACAGAGCACGCTACTACGAACAACCTGGCAAGCCAAACTCCCAGGGCGAGGTTTTTGTTGCAGATTCTATCATCCGAGATGCTTCAGGGCAGGAGTATATTCAATTTTACAAACCAGGCGATCAAACCCAACTCACGTTCTATACCGTCGCTTCTTCTGATGCTGCACGCCTCATCATCCTTCATCTCCATGGAGGCGTGTATCTCGACGTTGATATGCTGCTTCTACGCGACATGCGTCCTCTCCTGCTACCTGGTCGCCCGTTCTCAGAGCGCTGGGGCGCACATGCCGACCCGACACTGTACAACAACGCCCTGGTGGCTCTCCCTGCGAACTCAAGCATGTCATCCTATCTACTAACAAGCGGGACGCGGATGGGGCTAATGTATCACTTTATGATCCTGGGTAGAATGATGGTTAGTGAAGGCCGTAACGAGGTCGACGCTAAGAACGGCCTGCTGAAACTCGAGAGCGCGTTCTTTGACCCTCCGTGGCCTGCTATGGATGGCATGGCGACAGGGAGGTGTTTGGTGCCGTGTTTGAAGAGCTGGAGTGATGTCTTTAAAGCCCGTATCTCAGAGGATGAGTGGAGTGCGTATGATGGAGAGATGGCGCCCGTGTCGGAGCATGGAAACAACCGAACGATGGAGAATTTCTTTCGCGGTGCATGGGCGTACCATATGCATAATCAGGTATGTTCTAGCAGAATATTCAAGCTAATGACACAAGGGAGCTGACGGTGGATAGTGGAATGCTGTGTACGAGCAAGGGTCCTGGATAGATGTCATTGCGAGGGGTCACGATAGGTTTTTTGCTGGAGCTGGAACGAATGCATATGGGGAGAAGTGGACTAGAAAGATACTTTCGCAATATGGAACTGAGAGTTGAGATACGTGTTCTCTCCAAATCTACCCGGAAACACAGATTTGAACTTTAAGACCCAGGTTGCTGTGTAGGATATGTATTATCATGTAATGAAGATTCGAGGTTATCGGAGTGGAAGGAGGGGTATAATTTAATAATAATATTAGGCACACAAAATTACTTTGATTTCCATGTCCACCGAGAGAATATAGAGGCTTTAATTGTGGCTCTTACAGCTGTAGCTATCTATAGTATCCAAATTTGCCAAGCTATCTACCACGTTTCGAGCCTCCACATATCACTTCCAATGGCACCACCAAGGCATCGACTTTAAGACAGCGTAGTGATGGCCCCCTTCAGCAGGTGGTGCAGGTTGCACCGCAGCATTTCCAGCACTTGGTGTACGCAGCACCAGTCTTGCCTTGACTCTTGCAGGTATTCCAGCAAGACTCGACGATAGGACCAGCGGGGCAGGTACGGGCTATAGGTTCAAGTTAGCCAAGGAAAACATTAAGCTACGAAAAGATGGTATAATTACCCTCAAGGACTGCAGCTGCGGCTGGTTCAACAACTGGTTCAGCAGCCGGAGCGGCAACGACGAGCCCAATAACAAGGACGATGGTGGCAGCGGAGAACTTCATTTTAGTTGTTGTTTATTGGGATTTGGCTTCAAGAATGATATTTGTATTGTATTGGCGATTGATGCTCTGAGAACTTGGCTGTCACCACTCCTTAAGGGGAAATCATCACTCTTTTACACACCTCCACCCCAGGTAATAGGGATCACTGCCAGTTGCAATATTGAAGCCGACGCGGCACGCAGGAAAGGAGGAAACGGCTAAGACCACGGAATGGTTTAGGCTGAAATGATGAAGCCAACCACTTTGTTGACAATATAGAAATTAGGATGTAAAGAAGAAAACCTGAGCATAAGATGATGAAGACTACATGAGATGGCGTCAAAACATATGTGATTCTTGCTGGCTAATATGAATTATGCATGTCTAAGAATGCTTGGGTGCCATCAGTCACTGGCCAATGTTCAGTCAATGTCAAAGACGAAGTTAAGCATGAACTAAGAACTTGCGCGGAATCATACTTTACCCCGCGAATTTTACTGTCAGAGGTCCAATTGTTGCCCCGTAGACCGTCGCCAAATAACATACATCCCGACTGTTAAAAGGCGATGGCTTACTAGGGGCTTTCAACCCCGCAAAGTCTAATCAACCCCTGAGGCTTAGAGCAACAGTCATTTAACCGCAGTGGTATATCGATATCTGGCATGCCCTCAACTTCTTCATTGCCAACAACTATCCTTTTCATGTATGAATGAAATTTAGTAATGTATTCCAGTGACAACGTGGTAATTAGCCAGATGGCTAAATACCAAGAACCACCGCAGAATTGAGAGAATTTCCCGTCCGCATGTACAACGGAAGGAAACCAGCGAAATTTGAGATAAATATAGTAATACGAAAGGAAACGGCCAAAGAGCCTTCGAATCAATTAAGATGGCACTTATCTGCTCAAGATGCCGCCAAGACAAGCCACAGGGGTAGGATACGGCACCATATGCCACCACAGGGCGCTTACATGTACGATATCCACGTTCTACCAAGGCAAACTATCACAGAAACCCCTTTACGCTCAGGTTGTGGAATCCTCTTGACAACGTGACGTCGTTGAAGTTTGTATGGTTGAAGCGACAGGGGCCCCTGACTGCAAAGCACGCTAGTCCGGCTCCCAAACCCATGGCACTTCATCTGACTCCTGAGGGCGCAAACAGATAGATTCTTTACCCGTGGATGGATATCTTGTTTTAATCAGAATAAATTGTTGGCCATCTCATGCGATATTGTAAACATTATAAGCCTCGGGCAGGTTAATTGTTGATGGATTCCATGGATGCCACACATGCCGATAAAGGGCTGGCCCGAAAGAGGAGACGCAACAGGCCCCCTGTTTCCTGCAACCACTGCCGGATCAGAAAGTAAGAAGGCTCTTGAGAAATCCGAGGGGCTAGATACCTCCCATTTCCACTTATTCATATGCAGCATACGCGATACTAACTGTGTCGTACCAGACTGAAGTGCAATCGCGTGCAACCATGCGGGGCTTGCTCCAAATCTGGAGATGCCTCCACATGCCACTTTGAGTCCCGCGGCGCCAACAGAGACGAACAAATCGTCATGGATAGAACCACGAAAAATGCTTTGACTGCTCGTATTAACAAGCTAGAGTCCATTTTGCGGTCTGTCATGGGAGCCAAAGACCAAACCCCTCAGTCCGATGACTCGAGTCACGTGGAAGACCAGGAATTTGATGGCATTACTGAGTCTTTAGGGGCTATGAAAGTTGATAAGTCGAATAATACCGAGTACCTTGGTTCTTCACACTGGGTATCAATATTGGCTGAGGTTAGCTTCAACTCCTCTGAGCAAGAAACCCATTATATCGTTGCTTAATTGGCTTACTCCTCTATCAGATTGACGAAATCCGTATGTTCTTTGCGTCAAACCACGAAGACTACGAGCGCAATGCCTTAAAATATAAGGAGCGTTCATGGGATGCCAAAGGCAGATCGGGCCTCCTTCGTGGGACAGGCATAAAAGTTGGTCAAGAAGAGCTCGTGGCTCAATTACCTCCGAGAGCTGTAGTCGACATACTTGTTGATCGTTACTTCAGTGTTTATGCCTGGATAATGCGTATGTTGTCCTAGCCGCCTTGTCCGACCACTGCTGATACTCAACAGCTATAATACACGAACGCACATTTCGGAAAGAGGTGAGCTTCCATTTCCGAGCTCGTTAGCGTTTGATGCCTAATAAGTCCGCATTAGTATCAAGCTTATTGGGATGATCCTACACAACGGCGGGTCGTGTGGCTTGGGCTTCTATTCGCCATGTTGCATCTAGCAGAACTATCCTATGGAAACTCGAGTGAAATGCCTCCTATTTTAGCTGATGCCCTTCGCACGCCTTGGGAGTTTGGAAAACGCACGGTTGAATGCCTCATAGCGGCAGACTATACCAACCCCGTGCATTACACCATTGAAACTCTGATATTATATATCCAAGTCGAATGGATGACCGCCCAAGATACTGGCATGGAAGGCTATCTGGTGCTTGGCGTCACCATCCGTCTGGCCATGCGAATGGGAATACATCGCAATGCAAGCGACCATCGAAGGCTCAGTCCGTTTCTGGGAGAAATGCGTAGTCGACTCTGGGCCGTCATACTCCGCACCGATCTACTCTACTCATTCAAGCTATCATTTCCCACCACAATTCGCAGATGCGACTATACCTGCGCGATGCCACGAAATATTTCCGATGACGACTTCGACGATACTACAACCGAGCTCCCACCTTCAGAGGCTTTGGAGGAAGCAACAGAGGCATCTTACACAATAGTCAAAGGAAGGCTCATACTTGTTCTTGGGGATATCATTGAACTCATAGGATCGCGTACTAAAATCACGCGCGAAGACCTCCAAAAACACGACGAAGCTCTTTTAGAAGCCAGAGAACTGATACCTCGGTATCTCCGTGTCCAACCATTTACCCCCACAGCCAGCAACACTGTCACTGCGAAGCTACAGCGATCACGCATCGACGTCGACAGCGTGTATCATCTAGGCCGCTGTCTCCTGTACCGAAAGTTCGTACCACAAGCCCGTCGTTACCCAGCAGCGATCGAATACCGCGATAACTGCATAGACGCCGCCATGACCTTGCTAAGCCATCAAGCTGCACTAGCCTTGGACCACGGTGCTACCTGTCCGCGAAACATCCAGAAACGACACTTTTACAGACTGACGACGAACGACTTCTTCCTTGCTGCGATTATAGTCGCGCTGGACCTATATGCCGAAGTTGAGCACGGCGCCAGTGGCCATATTTCAAGTGGCGCCTCTCGTTGGGGCTCTAGTCGAAAATTTGAGATGGTGAATGCGCTGGAGACAGCCATTGGGTTTTGGAGGCTTGGAAAGGATGAGTCTGCAGATGCTGCCAAGGCGTATGGAGTGTTCTCGTTCGTGTTGGATAAAGTAAAGGCAACGCAATGGCCAGTTGCGGAAGGAGTAGATACGAAGGTTCAATTGAACAATGACGCTGTGCGTCATCTGGAGCCGGTAGTCCTGCCGCAGGAGCGAGTCACAGAGATAGTGCCAGATGTTACGGGCTTTGAATGGGTAAGATACAGCGCCACCCTCTTCAACTTGAGGTTGGCAACTAGATTACTGACATTTTTCTCTTCAGGGCATGTGGAATGGCAATTGGAACGCTGTCGACGATTACTCGACACTCCTCCAGTGGCCGCCAGTAAGCACTTTTGACAACAATGCAGTATTACAGTAAGGGGCCACTGGTACGCAGGTTCCCCTGGCCATTCTGGGAGAAGAATTTTGGCCACCGGGATAATTTCCCAAGCGCAGCACCGGGACAAGCGCCGATCCTACGACAGAGAAATGAGGCGTTCCTGGATTCTAGCATTGATCACACGGCAAGGGGGAGTGACTAGGCGCTTCCTCGCCTTGCAGCACAGATTCAGGCGCAAGCGAGGAGGCTGAATAACGGCAGTGCATATCAACCGCCGCCAACAGCAATGCCAACGGCTACTGAAGGATTGGTCAGCGAGCACGAGTACCACGAGGTTTATAGAGATCACAGGATCTTGGCCGACTGTTTCGGACCCTGAAGGCTGGGATATTTCCCGAGTGATGGGCTGGGTGAGACATCGCTATCTTAGCATGACCTCTATTTAAAGACATGGATCAATCTAGAGCTCTTATATATCGGTTAGAAAATATGGATGGGGTCTTTAATACAACATACTACGCTCTGAGGTTTGCTACGGCCCGCTGCTCCCATGGTTTAGTGTCATTTTATATATCTAGAGCACGAGTGCTGCAAATTTTATAGATGTCATAAGGTCGTGGCTGATGTTTCAGACCCTGAAGGCTGGGAAATTTTATGAATGATGGGAGGGAGGGTAAGACATGGATGTCTTACAATGACCTTTGATTCGAAGATAAATTTTACGGAAATTATATATTGAAGAATAAAGATGGCTGGGATGTTTACTTTATTCTACTGTTCTCCGAGATTGACTGCAGATTAATGATCTAATGACTTTATACCTCATGTATCAGATCTATGCACCAGGACACAAGACGCTTCCACCGAGCCCATTATCAGTCACCACACAAGGTCCAGATATAGTCTGCATAGTCATTCACAGCTAATATACACGGTTACAAGTCAAGCAAACAGCCCGAAACTAATCATCCTCGAAGTCCGATCACCCCTCTCTTCGGCACCTCCCTCCTACCCCTTTCCCCGCTCCCTCTCCTGACATCCCGCCGCTCCCCTCCTTCCCCCCATCCCCTTCTGGCCCTGCTACCCCATTGTGGTGTTTAGCTTCCGCGGACTGTTGGAAGGTGGGTAAAGCTGGCTCTATAGAATGGGCAGAAGTAGGCACGCAATAGTGCTACTCATTTTTTGCTCACCGAGACCAATTGCTTTGGCACTGCCGCGGGGCGTTTGTATAGCTTTCTGACATGGCGATAACGGCGGGTATCTAGAGAATGCGGGGTGCAGCAGGCTGATTTAGAGTGTGGCATTCGGCCATTGAAGTGTTAGTAAGTTTCTTTCCCAGTCCTACTTTCTTCGTCTCAGGAATTTATAAAACTCATCTAAGAATTATATTTATATTATATTTGAAATAATATAATAATGCCTCACCACATGGAGAATAATTCGATACAAACCCAATACCCGAATCCCCGAGCCTATTTTCGAACTTGATACTCCCCAGAGGCATCTAGAATGTAAAAATAACAGGCTGAATATTTCTCGAAACGAACCAAGTTTCATGAGTTCTCACACATATTGCCCCGTGTCATCCGCCTTGGCGGCACGCGAGTACTGTGACCTTCATATGTCATGTGATTAAATGTTTTTATATTTTCTCTCTGTTGCATCTCTCATCGATAGAAGGAAATTCCAGAAGACGCAGTCTTCCTTTGAAACTTACCATCCTACCCAACCTACCTCAAAAACATGCTCGTAAATAACCCAACCACGTGATATAAAACCCCACCCTCATCACGTGCACAATATCAAGAGTATGTCTCAAAATCTCACAAAATCCCCAAAATCAGCGACGACGAGCCAGCAGCCCACCACGGCGGCGGCGGTCAGACCCAAAAGCAGCAGAAATGAAGCGCATCCCATCGTCCCTCCCATGAAAAAACTCTTCACATCCCCCAACCTCCTCCCCCCACTACACCCCGTTTAACGATCCGCGCCGTTTCTCAACATGGCACCACAACCGACAGCTCATCTCTCACCTCGCACCCCAATTGAGCGGTGAACGCGTCCGCTCCCACGTGTTTAGGTCCGTAAAGCGACTGGTGCCCCCCATCCCCCCCTCGGCAACACGTAAAGAATCGCGTCTTCCCTCGACACACTGTTTGTGTCCAACCCCGAAGAAAACTCTGTCGGTAGAGGGAAAATTCGTATTAGGCAAGCGTTGCTCGTCCTCTGACGGGCCTTACGCTGAGAAAGGGAAGGAGGTGTGGATGAAAAGGGCTCGATAGTGCAGATGCAGGCTGAGATTAACGTAGCGGTGAGCGCACGCTAACGGGGATGTGTATGGGTGTGTACAGCGGGAGGTAGGGCGGGAGGAGAGCATCGCATTGGCCCACAGCGGGGCCGCGCGCGCGAGATGGGCTGGGGAGAGCTGGTGTGGAGTTTGTTTATGCGGTTTGTGTGGAGGGATGGGGATTTGAAGGGGTTGTTTACTATGGGATCGCATTGAGCGGTCTGGAAAAGGGATTTGAGAAAGGAGTGAAGAGTTTTCTTTTGGGGTGGGTATTGGATATCAGGATGCGATGTTGGTTGTTGGATATCGCATTGAGGGTAGCCCGTTAAATCTATTATTTCTGGTGCTGGGTACACGGTCGTCGCAAAGTTGAAGTTGAAGAAAGTTAAACGGCCACGATGTCTCACCGCCGCCCTCCTCATCGTGAATGACCCAGCACCACATCCATCCTCCTTGCGTGCTCCTGTTGTTCACCAGCCATCATCCGGCCTCAATCCCCAATCGAGTAATTCAAACCCTCAACCACCAGACGCCGCCAGTCACGCCTCAGGAACCACCTGCGAACGCCTCTGAGGCCTGTCTCGGGTTTGCATGCCCGGGTTGCGGCGTAACGGCGTCGGTCTGGAACAGCAGTATACAGTACTGACTGATTACCCCGGACTCACTGTGGTAAAACTGATGCACCGTACCTGTCAGTCTATCTGTTTGTTATTGTTACGGTTGTTATGGTGGTGGTGCTGCCGGTGGTGGAGCTGGTCGTCGTCGTGGTCATGGCCAGCCATCCCTCGAGACACCACCAGCCACGTAGCGGATATGACCTGTCAGAGTCCACCAGTGCGTGTCACGACACCACACGAGGACCCCTTCCAAACCCCCGCCCCCGCACTGGCAAACAAAACGCTGCTTCAACACCCACCAGCCACTCGCTCAACTCACCTCTCTCCCTCTCAACTCCATTACGGCATATCTAACGGAGTCGAGAGTGAGTGAGATGGCTGACTGGCAGTCTGGCTGGACAAGCCCGACGTTGGCAAACCACCCACCCACCACACTGCATGTCAGGTACCCAAACAGCATGATCGCTGTCTTATCCTCCCTCCACGTATCTCCCTCCCCCTCCTGCATCCCTAGCCTCCCACCAACCACCCCATCCATTGGCCCCCCAATCCCGCCATTGCATACCCCCATCCCCATACCAATCCATCCGCATATGCTGCTGCACAACTGGGTTGGGTGGTTGGTAAAAACGGCATCCAGCAGCCAGGCGGGTCAAGTCCGCTCGCTGTGCGACGCTTGGAAGTGGGAATGGGAGAAGTCAAATCCCCATCTGGCAGTGGAGGGGATGTGATGTGGGTTTGTTGGCTGGGAAAGGTGGTTGGGCACGTGTACATGAACTTACCTTCCTTACTTACTGCCGCAGTACGATAGCGCGAGGTAAGTCAGCCCCTTGAATCCTTTGGGGCTTCCTGGCGCTTGGTAAGTTAAGCGGCAGAGAGGCCTCGTCAGTAGAAGCGGTTGGCACGGCATGTTGGATTTGGAATGAACGGCCTCGAAACGGTCTCTCGAGGCCAAGTTGAGGGTATGTAGCCTCTACACTGGCGGAAGTAGTACAGTACAGTACCCTCCTCATCATGCCATACCAAGAGAAACTGGGGAAGAGAAACACCAGAGTCAGTACCGCACCCTCGCGGCCGTAACGACTGATTAGCTTCCTTTATCACGCCGTCGTCGGGATCAGGGAAGGAGGCGGGTGAATCGGCTAAGAGGGATGAATTCCGCTGTAGAAGTACGAGTACAGCAGAAGAGGGAGTCGTAAAGCGGCAAAAACGCCATTCTGTTGAGGCATGAAACCCCAAACGAGCTGGTCATAGTCCTTTGTCGGCCCCAAGGGGACGAGTCGCTTGGCCGAGGTGGTGTGCGGCACGGGGGAGTCATTGGTTCGTCGCGTGTGCTGGGCTGAAGGTTATTTGGACTCTTGGAGACGAGGAGGGGGACTAAACCAGTCTTATCCCTCTTAACTAATGCTAACTACTGCTGGTACTGTTAATACTGTGCTAAGCACTACATAAGTATGAAGCAGCACTCGCTCCAGAGCAGGTTTTGACCCGTCGTCGATCCCGCGATACACGATACGGCGATAGAGTTTGGTTGGAGCTTCTGGTCCCGTCTGGAGATAACGGGTTGGTTATCGAGGTTTGAGATCTATCCAGCCGAGGGAGGGATAAGGCACATGGAGGGGTAAGATGGATGGGGAGATGGTGGGATATGGAAACATCGGACCAGTTTAAGTCGTGATGCTTGATGCGAGATACTCTATCTGATGTGTTTGATCGTTGTTGAAGCGAACTCATGAAACGGCTCCTGGGCAAGGTAAAAGTCCCTGACTAAGGCGCCATGGTACATCGTTTCCTCACCCAGCGGCGCTGGGGAGGGGAAGTACCATTCCAGACTTCCCTCGTCAATGCCTTGAGAGTGCTCCTTATCGGGGGGGAAGAAGAGTGAAACAGCACCGACGTAGCACGGGATTCGCGGCCCCTACATAACGATAGTATAGTCCGTAGTACGAGTATAGCGTCTGTACTATGCCATGCTATACCTCTACGGTTCGAATCTTTGTACGGTACGACCAGTCGGGGCACAGGGAGAGAGGATGGCGCATTTCGGAGGGAGGAGTGAGTGAGACAATTTAGCCGTTCGTGACGATGGCACACGATCACCCCTTTTGAGGTAACTATTGACTCTCGACCGACCGACCCTAATGCCAGTATACAGTACGGACCTGCCGTCCAGAGGCGCCGCGGGGATCAGCCACCGATGCGCGCCCCAATGCCGTCCATGCCACGCAGCTAGCTGCTATAATTGACCATGTGGTCTGTTATGTCGAAATTTAAGATTGTGACAAACGCTCAACGGCGGTCGATTGGGGGGAGGGGGAGATCGATGGTGTTCAATGCGGTGGTTGGTGGCTGGTGGTTGGCAGTACGTACAATTAAGAGTTACAGTACACGGTCGCTGGGTGGTCAATGGGAGGGAGGGCGCTTCTCTTTGGCGCTCGGGGGAGTTGGACAGCCTGGCCTTGCTTGTGCTATTTCGGTGGTTTGATGATGTGATGCCCATGCCATGGCCTATGGAACTGCGCCGAGGTACTTCCCCACATTCTAGATGTCTCCTACCCGCGAAA
The DNA here is from genome assembly GCA_001662585.1 of Pseudogymnoascus sp. WSF 3629. Classification (NCBI taxonomy): domain Eukaryota; kingdom Fungi; phylum Ascomycota; class Leotiomycetes; order Thelebolales; family Thelebolaceae; genus Pseudogymnoascus; species Pseudogymnoascus sp. WSF 3629. Next base: position 330,573 of record KV454570.1, read on the forward strand.
CTTTGAATGGGAAGGATGGAAGGCGATTCAGGCGACGTATGGTAAGGAGGCAGAGGGAGGTATACGAGTACAGTACTCCGTACAGTTCACAGTTGCGAGTACGGAGGACGGGGTTCGCAGGTAACGGTTGGCTGATGACTCGCGCTCCTGATCTAGACGCGCTGGGCGGCCGGCTATCCGCCTCGTGTGGTTACGCAGCATTCGTCATCTAATTTTGGAATAACGGGGGAAGTAGTGAGATGCGTGAGATGTAAGGTAAGGGTGAATGAACATCGCCATCGATATTCGTAATAATCCGCTCGCTCGCTCGGAGACCAGAAAGACCCCGAAGATTCCATTTGCCGAGACTAGAGATTTATTGCTAATTGTAACCTTGCACGGTCTCTCGTTTGTTGGGAGACCCTTCGAGTGTCTTCTATGTCTTGGAATAGACGAAGTGTGGTATGGACGGGTGGTGTATGCGCATGATACCTCTGCCTCTCCTGCCACTCGTTGGTCTTTGCTTGGGCTTTGTATTGCCAAGCCATGGGTGGTGGTTGTATGGTGGTGTTTGGTGTGGATGCCATGTTTAGGGAGAAGAGGCAGGAAGGCTGCATAAGATTGCTTCACAAATCCAGCCAACCAGGTGTCTGCCGCTAGGATTAATCGGGGGTATTGACAGAGATATGTACTCTTCCCCAGCCCGTCAGTGCAGATTTATGTGTAGAAGGTGGTGGAATAGTACTTAGTATTAACCCGTGGATTTCGATTGTGAAAGCGGCAACAGGTCGTGTCTCACGTTGCTGAGCTAAGGTGGTCGATCGGGGTTCATCGATTGGTCTCCAGACTCTGAGGGGGGACGTGCATTGAGCCAAATGCGTCATGTCACACTTGCTGCCTCGACAACTGGGAGGTGTACGTGGAAGTACGTACATTAGAGTACAGTAGAGTAGATTAGAGTACAGTAGTTTGTGTTGTGCTGGACACGGTCAGGACCAACCGTTTGGGGTACGGGGGTACTTTTGGGACAAAGTGTACACCTGTAATCAATCTCAGGCAATCTCAGGTATTCTCAGGCAATCACAGGTGTAAACACTGGTATGGAGTGTGTATGGGTTGCTCCAGGAGGTAAAGTAAACAAGCAAGGGAAGGGATTGAAGGGAGGAAAGGGTCTCTGATGATGAAGAATGGCCTCAGAGTGACGAATTGGCACATGAAGAATGCATGTTCGACATCATCGATGGGATGATTGTAATCTATTACACGAATTGATGCTGATTGTACTTGTAGAGCTCTGTTTGTGTGTTGCTGTAGTGTATTTCCCCTATTCCCCTCTTCCCCTCATGTTTGTACTGTAAACCAGCCGGAGATGAGGTCGAGGTGGTCTTGAGTCGTCTCGGTCTGGTCTGGTGTGGTTCAAGTCTCGGCCTCTCCCTTGGTCTCGTGTCCATAAACTCCGACCGTCCACCTTCATATTTACACGGTTGGTATGGTGACGGCCTCCCAAATCAACACGGGAGGGGCATGTACTCCCTACAGTAACTTTGACTGGCGGGTACCTCACCCAAAAATGGAAGATTGGCGGTTGCTCCAGCACCTTCTACACCTTTTGCCAGCGTGCCACCCTCCGACCACGCTAGTGCTCAGCCTGCGTTAGCGCTTCTTTGACCGCCACCAATTCCCAGCATTGCCCACCCATTCCCACCCTTTTGTACCGTTCCCGCATGTATTCTTGCCTCAGGCACTCATTACCTCGCAATCCGCGGCGTCAAGTCAAGTACACCCTGATATCCCCGTCCATGACTGACCCCATTTCCTCTCCATCCGACCATCCTCCTCTTGCTTTCTTCCTTCCCTCATCATATCACAACTTCATCTCATCTTCCATATAGGACTGGACGCAGCTCGATTTCGTGCACGCAGTTGCTCACCCATCCTCCTCTTTCTCCTCTTCGCTCTTCACCCCAATCTCACTCTCGACCATCCGACTCATCCCTCAATCGCCACCTAGAACCTCGACCCCCCAATCAACCACTTGTTGAGACAGACCACCAGCGAGGAATCAACAACACCACAACAAACAACATCCTCGACATCCTTTGTGTCACAGCAATCGAATCTCTTTCATCGCTCTGCTCGATAATTCAAAGCCGCAACTGTTCAGCATAAACCCGGTTTTGCTTCGTCTTGCTCCGAGGCTCCACGCGTACTCCACCATCAAGGTTGCCGAACAAGTTCGTGAACACGGCGGCCGAAGAGTCACATCTTCGACTACCTGTTCTAACAATCAACTTCGTCAGCTGATGACTGCCGCACTGCTATCAGCCTCCTTATAAAAGCCTGCTGGCTCATTCTCCCCAACGATCTCGTCGACCGCACCATCGATCGAGTCATACCTCCCCAACTCGTCAGCTCAGTGCTACCTTCCGCCATCACCACCATCTACCGGCCACCTATTCACGGCTGCCTTCGATTCTCCCAGGACAACCAACATCTTCGTTGATTGACCTACTCCCGTTCGCCACTACTTCTTTGTTGGATTCGACATCCTCCAGCAAGCCAAACACCACTCTTTTTTCGAAACTTCCATCACTCGTCGAACCCCGTTCGAAGTTCATCCGATTTCCCATGTCATTATAACGATATATATTATTTTTTTTCCTTTCCGGACACTCGTCCACCTGTCGACCTTCATCCGTTTACGATCAATCGATCACTTCTCTTTTGTTACCAGCAATTCGATACCACCCCATGAGCCACTGACACTATACGATACGGAGTTTCAACTTTTTTTTCCCTCTCTTCAATACTATACGGAGCATTATTATCTCAAGCAACACTATCAATCACCTCCAGCACCATCCTTTGCATCACCACGTCTTGTCCGCCTTACATTCAGCATAAGACTGCCATCCACCACCTTGTTTCAACAGACAAAAGCATTCGACTTCATATTGCCCTCGTTAGGCTGATACGTTAAGAATCGTTTGGTGTATACTACAATCAATCACCTCTCTCCATTAATCTCAACTATCCCCATACCCTTCTCAACCTCGACGGCTACCACCTACAAAATGGACTGCTTAAGAGATAACTTCTACGATGGCTTGGTTCTCGACGGCCGGTTCCAGACCGTCTCGCCTTTGAACCATGGCTCATTTGGCATGGTTTTCCTGGCGAACGACCTGCTCACCGGCGAGAACGTTGCCATCAAGTGCCTCACCAAGAAGTCCGCCGCCAAAGATGTGGAGTCCAGCTTTGCCATCGATGAGAAGTCTGAGGAACTCGCTTGCCACAACATTCTCGGCGATCACAAGAACACTGTCAATCTCATTCATTCTTTCGAGACGGACAACCACGTCTACCTAGTCCTAGAGTTTTGCTCCAATGGCGATTTGTACGAAGCTATTCGCACTGGTTGCGGCCCACTAGAAACTGAGCACGTCCGGGATTTCATGATCCAGTTAATCGACGCGGTCGAATACATCCACTCCAAGGGGATGTACCACCGTGACATCAAGCCCGAGAACATCTTCCTCATGAAAGATGGCAGCATGAAGCTCGGCGACTTTGGGCTGGCAACCAAGGACACCTGGTCATACGAGACTACTGTTGGTAGTGACCGCTACATGGCCCCAGAACAATATGACTCAGCTGGCGCTGGATATTCGCCAGCTCAGGCTGATATTTGGGCCATCGGCATCATTTTGCTTAACATTTTGTTCTCTCGCAACCCTTTTACGACACCAACTGAAGCCGACCCACTTTTCCTCGACTTCTCCCGGGACAACCAGGCGCTCTTCGATGTCTTCGCAGACATGTCCCAGGACACCTTCGAAGTCATTCTTAACTGCATGAGCTTGGACCCCAAGAAGCGTTCCCTCCAAGGCGCTCGTGATGCCATCGACCGTGTCGTCAGCTTCACCGTCTCGGATGAGCTCGAGGATGACTACCACACCATCTCTCGCAAGCCCATTGCCAGTGCCAACCGCGAGCCTCTCCGCACCCCAACCATCAAGACGCCTCAGATCGAACTCTCCAGCGCCTTCCCATGGGCAAAGGCCTTGCATGCCAGCCCACCTCAGCCAATCCGCCAATTGTCCATCATCCCGGACACGGAGAGCTACACCGAGGATCTGTTCCCCAAGTCCGAGGAAAGCGCCAAGGATTGGTTTTCAATTGGTGCTCAGACTTCTTCGATGGCATCTGCTATGAACTCGTCGCTCGGAGGCTCTGTCTTCTCATTGGCTAACAGCCGTCCTATGATGAAGAGGTTCCCTTACTTGGCACCCATCTCCGGCTCTCTGCCAATCAATGTTACGAAGCAAAAGGCTATGTCTTCTGTCTTCGGCAAGAAGGAGATGGTTTCCAAGAGCTGGAGCGACATGTACGATGAGGAGTTTGAAGAGGAAGAGCAGGATCATCAATTCAGCAGACAGGCCCAGAACGCTCGCACTTTCAGCCACGACGAGATCAAGCTCGAGGAGGATGAGACTGCTGCTCAGTTCAGCGATGACGAGGAGGAGCTTGTACTTTCAACCAAGAGCTCTTCAGATGTAAATATCAAACCAACTGTCAACGAAGTCGAGTCCGACCAAGAGAACATCAGCGATATCGATGGCGACAATGTCAACGATGGATTCTTCTTCCAGAATTCATCTCCCGCCGCCAAGAATTCAGCGGAGCTGTACTCTCCACCATGCAAGCGCAAGTCGAACCCCATGGACAAATGGGCCGCACTTGGTGCTCGTCGCCGAGCATACACTGGAAACAGCGCGGAGAAGGGCCCGGAGATCTGGCGCGGCAAGCGATCTGTAGGAATGGCATCATCAGCAACAACTGCGAGTTCCGGATTCGGAGCTCTAGGCGTTTTGGATTACAAGCCGGCGGCGACCGGCAATGCGCACAAGGCAAAGGATGCATCCTGGCTCCGCAAGGATACTCATCACAACACACCAATCTTTTCGCGAACGACGGCAGTATATCATAACCGCACACCTGCTAGGGAGCAGGAGAATGTAGATTATACTGCCAAGGAGGTTTATCGCAAGGATAACCTCGGAGACCTTGAGTGGGTTGGGGGCTGGGGCGACAGTGTCGCCGGCCTCCAATTGTAGTTTGGCTCTCTCTACCTTCCGAACGACGACCCCTTTTTTTTATATTATCATTCTTATACGTTTCAACCATACATATCAACAACACACACACACAACCTTAACCCCCAACAACGGACGTCACCAAATATTTCAACACACCCAAAAAAAAATCTCACATATCTCCACTCTTTGAAAACGCCACCAAACAACCCAAAAAACGAGATCACACAAAACCACACCAAAAAAAACACTGTTTTCAGAGAACTGGTCCTTTTTGAGATTTTTTAGTACAGCACACACTTATATTGACGAACCGTTGCGCGCGGGGGATTAGGGGAGGACACACCAAATATGGATGGGAGCAAATTGTGAATAGGAATGGGAGTTTGAATATAGGGGCAATAGGCAAATAGGGAAGGGAAGGAATGGCGCCGTCGATGGACTTGATGTCTGGGCCATTTGGGACTTGGCTTAAACTCGCGATTCTGTGTATAGATTCCCCTTTGCGGGGAGACGTGGAAATACCAGAAATTACCCGCTTATATCATTGTCTTGTCTACTGTGATGTGATTGTATGTGTTTATGATTATGATTATGTATGTGTATGGTATGTGTACGTGTATGTGAATGATGTATGTGATTATATATGTCCATATTCTATCCCCCATCCGTATAGCATCCTCTATCGCCAACCAACTCCCTCCCAATTCCCAAAACAAACCCCCTACGCCTCCTCCCCCCACCTACCTCCCCTCCAACCCCCCCTCCCTCAACCTCTCAACCAACCCCCCCACCTCCTCCATCTCCCCCACCTCCCCCCGTTCAACCATCCCGACCACCCCCTCATTAACCCCAACCCCCACCCCCATCTCCCCTCCCCTCCGGACAATCCACCCATTAATATACCCCACCTCCGTCCCCCTCCCCCCCTCAACATCCTGTAACATCGAACTCCGATTCCCCCTCGTCGCCTCACACACTCTCTCTACCATCTTCCCCAATCTCTCAGCACTAAAGCGCTCTATCGTCTCTTCGTCAAGCGGGAGGGGGTCGAGAGAGGACAGGTGCGCGAGGATCACCGCACTCGTCTCCTCCACCAATGCCTCCCTTACCGGCGTTAGAGAGGGGTTGAGAACGCCGCCATTCGGTATGCGGAATATAGCAGTAAGAGGGTTTACCACCGCATTCGCAACTAATTTCTCCAACATAACATTCAACAGCTCATCCCCCCCCACCTCCGTCGCTGCCAACACCTCAGAGGACAAAATTGTATCAACAAACCTCCTCGCCCCTTCCCCGAGCGCAGAACCAGGTGCGACGGGACCGATTTTTAGATCCGCCACCCCGGCGTGCGTGGCGCTGAATTGACCGGTTGAGAAGACGCCGTGTGTGACTATTGCTGAGAGGTATGACGGTTTCCCGCCTCCCCCTCCCCCCGAGGAAGAGGGGAAAAGGGAGTCGACTTCTTCCACGGCACCAATCCCATTCTGGGTAAACAAAATCGTCGACCCCGCCGACAGTCTCGGGAGAAGAGGCGTGATCGCCGCAGCAGTAGAAGGTGATTTCGTGGTCAGGATGAGGTGCGTTATCGCCGGCCCGTGGGGGGAGATGAGTGAGAGTTCCAGTGGGGGAGAAGGGAGGGGTGTGCCGTGCCGGGTTAGGGTCAGGGTGACTGGGGAGGAGGGGAGGAGGGAGGGGCGGTGCGTTAGCAGTGTGAGGGTGGGGGGGGAGGGGGGAGTGGAGAGGGAGTGCGCGAAGAGTTTGGCGAGGTTGCCGAGGCCGAGGATGTGGATGTGAGGGGTTGGTGGGGGGGGCATTGCTTGGTTTGGTGGTGGGTTGGAGGTTGAGGAGGTGAAGCGGTGGGGTGATGATCCAGAGCTCTGCTGGCGTGGTGAGGAGGGCATCTGAGAGGTGAGTGGTCGGGTGTGAGTTGCTGACGGCCAGGTAAGGCGGGATAGGGCCCGTAATCCGTAAATGCCCCGTCTAGGAGCCATGCACAATCTCTTCACCTCTTAACGCAGATATGACCCAAGATGTCTGTTGATGCACCTCCCACGTTGTCAACGAGTCAACCAGACACACAAGCGGCCGCGTTAGCTCCAGGTACCCCACGTTCGCGCAGGGACCCACATAGCTTAATTCGATCTTTCCGTGATAAGGGATTGAGATAAGGATTGAGGTCTGACGACATCACGCAAAACATCGATTTCTTTCGATCACCCTAATGCATTCATGGCGGATAGTAGTGTTAATAGCGAGGCAGTGAAGACGCAGCTGATTGAAGATGAGATCGCGGAGTTGAAACGGAAACTTCAAGATGCGGAGGAGAGGTTGAGCGCTGTCACGGACGCAACTCCACGCGCTATCCCTTCCCAACCAGCCGTCTCTGACAATGGTCTCTCCCCCTCCTCTCCTCCCACTCTTCCAGAACACACAAAACTAACTCACAAACACAGTCTACAACCCTACAACATCCTCCCACTTCCTCCTCCTCCTCGCCGACTCCGCCCTCCCCCTCGGCTCCTTCGCCTTCAGCTCCGGCCTCGAATCCTACCTCTCCCACACCCGCCCCCCCTCCTTCCCCACCTTCCTAACCCTCTCCCTCTCCTCCCACGCCTCCGCCACCCTCCCCTTCGTCCTCGCAGGCCACCGGCACCCCTCGCGCCTTCTCGAGCTCGACGACGCCCTCGATGCAGCGATCATGTGTACCGTTGGCCGCCGAGCCTCAGTGGCCCAGGGACGCGCGCTATTGAGTATCTGGGACCGCGCGTTTAGCGATGCAGTTCCGCTGTCTCCTGATGCTTCGGAGGAGACATTAAAAGTCCTCAAAAACTTCTCAACCCTCCTAAAATCCGCAAACGCAAGCACCGACGACCTCCCCCCCGCCTCCGCCCACCTCGCCCCCCTCTTCGGCGTCATCGCTCGCATAACGGGCGTAGAGGAGCAAGAAATGGCATACGTGTACATGCTCTCGCACGTCAAGGCGCTGTTGTCTGCGGCGGTGAGAGCGAGTGTTTTTGGGCCGTATCAGGCGCAGAAGTTGTTGGCGAGTCGGGAGGTGCAGAGGGGGATTGAGGGGGTGATTAGGGGGAATTGGGGGAAGGGGGTGGAGGATGCGGGACAGACGGTGCCGGTGGTGGATTTGTGGATTGGGAGGCATGAGTTGTTGTATTCGAGGATTTTTAATAGTTAGGTAGGGAAGGGGGAGAGGGGGTTGTGTGTATTATTATTAACGTTTGGGTGGGGGTGGGGGGAATTCAGATTGTTATTGAGGTTGTGTGCTCTGTGGATGGGTTGAGAGACTAGTTGAGTTGATGATGGATAGTTTAGGGTAGTTCTTTCTTCTTCTAATGCTGGCGCAAACAGTACCTTCTAGTTTAAAGGCTTCCTGCATGTCCCCGTTCGTTCACCCCAGTCTCAACCGGTGAACACCAGTCTCAATATTTAACAACAATTCAAAGCAAGAGTTCTCGCAGAGGTAGTACCACACAATTTCTTCATACAATCAAGAGTGTGACACGAAAACGCAGCCTGGTATAAGGCTGGCCCCACGGCTGCAAGTCCAACAACATCAAAAATCTGCATTGCCTCATTGGTCCGTGGAGGCCGCATCTGAGGCCTAGGTTAAGATAACGACATCAGTCTGTGTTGGACATCGATATCATCGACGACATTCCCACTTCGATCACAACCAGGAAGACAAAGCAGTTTTGAGCATTAATAGTGTCAATATGGCGATACCCTTTCAAACCTTTCAAACCTTTCCAACCTTCCAAACCTTCCAACAGGCCGTCACTGCCATGGGCTTCGCCGCCCTCAACGTCACAGAAGTTCCAACTGTGGTCCTCGAATGGATAGCCGCTCACCCCGGCCAAACCGCCTTACTCGTCGTTAACGGCGTTCTGATCTTCACTCCCGCCGCTCTCACTGGACCTCTCCTCGCACAACTCGGGTTCGGCGCCGCCGGCCCTGTTAGTGGTAAGTTGATTCCACACTTGCGGTTCACAGAAACGTCGGGTTTTTAATCAGATTAGGCTCCGTCGCGGCTTGGCTTCAGTCGGCGCTGGGGAATGTCGGGGCAAAGAGTCTCTTTGCATATATACAGAGTGCGGGGATGGGTGGGTATGGGGTTGCTGCTGTTAATGGGGCGGCGCAGGCTATTGCGGTTATTTCAGGGGGGGTTGCCTCGATGTGGTCTGGCTTTGGTAGGCGTGGGTAGCGGGGGGTGGATAGGGAAATAATCGATGGGCTCCCTTCACTGTGATCTGATCTCCATGATGATGTGTCGGGCGGTCGTAGTTTGAGCATATTTTGCCCTTGAGCTATCTAGATGGACTTCTTGCCAAGATGCAGCGCTATTATAGTTGCTGATAAACATGGTATCAACGTTGATATGGTTTTCCATTTCCCATTTCACCGTTAACATTTGTCGACTACAACATCTATGGAGGACTACGATAACTGAAATATAGATGTGCTTACCGTTAAAACATCCTGAGAAGCACTTGGGGTCTTGAAATGTTGGACCGGAGCAAGCATTCCAGAAGAATGGGGTTATATGGAAATCCTTTGGGTGCTTGGCTCTCGTGGCTGCACTAGGAGAGCAAAGTCCATTGCTGAAGCAGATATCGTCTGCGTAGCAACAGGAGCTGACTTCGGCATCCGGTTCACATGGGAAGAACGCTTCGCTCTGTAGGCCTGTCACATCATAGCATATTGTAGATTGCGCAAATGGGACTTGGGACAACAGGCACAAGAGAAGGACGATGGCGCGAAGAGAAATCGGTACAGACTGAGGTGAACTAGCCGAACTCATCTCGGGATGGCGAGAATTGCTGTTCAATTAATTGTGAAGTGAGGGATATGTAGGGCATTTTAAAGAGTGGAGAGCAGTTTCCTTGAGAGGAGCTGAGTCTGTACCTGAGGAGGGTTTGATCCTTCCGTACTTACGACCAGCCAACCGCCAATGAACACTCATTTCCAAGATAGGTGTGTCGGATTGCGGTTTTACGAAGTGCTTATGTGCCACTATAGGATTTTAGGTACAGCGAGGCTGGCCTAAAGGATCCGTTGAATGGCGCCATTGGTACAGGCGGGGGGGTAAGCGCCGAGCTAAGCGCCGGGGCAAGCGCCACATAATGACAGCGTATCGGGTGCGAGAAATGTTGGGTAAACGGCGGGGAGACAGCTGGAGAAGGCGCTGCTGGTTTATACAGCTCGAAGGCAGCGACAGGTGGTGTGCGCGCCTTTCCCGAGCATGTGGGCGCCAAACTCGGGATTTCCTATGGAAATTTATAAGTTTAAGTGAATAAATAAATTAAAAATGTATGTTTATAATCTAGGACGGAATGTATTTAAACTGGCATGATTTTATCGCCACTAAGATGCCAGAAAAGCCCTTATAGGGAAACATAGAAAGGAATAACGTTTCACTTCATCAGAATTTAAACAAGTCTTCGTTGTAGTAAATTTCTAGAACCACAGTATTTATATGTTTTGGTGAGGGTACGCCTAGACGAGGCTGAGCTGTCACCCGCAAGGCTACCATTGTGCCTTGCGCTAGTGTGGCCCGACCCGCGACTTCCCAACTCAATCCCTGTCCGTTCACGAGAGTAAACAAAAGATCCCAAAACCGACGCCGATTTGAGAAAACACCACCACGTCGCCCCTCAACCCCTCATATTGCCCTGGGATATGAGTTGCTCCTTGCAATCCTAACAGAGAGAAACAATTTATACGCGAAATATGCTTGGTTGGTGGCTGGGAAAAAGCGGCGAGGAGACGCGTCGAGAGGGTATGTCACAAAGAAACTCGCCCATTCCTTTCACAACAGGCGAATAAACTAACGCAAAAGCACAATAGACGGCCAGGAACCACCCGAAACCCCAGCTCCAGTATTTGCAGCGAGAGCGTTCAAAAGTGCCCTCTTTGGCACTCCTGCACCAGCCAGCGACGACACTTACTTTGAACAAATTGCCAAGTCAACAAACATGCCGGCCCCAAAACAAAATCTGAGGACTGATATATCGAGCCCGTCGAAAGGAATTTTGATGACCCCAGGAACAGCGAGGAGTCGGAAATCAGTCTCGTTTGGCGCAACTGTCAAAGACAAGGAGGTGAAGCCAAACAGCGCCAGTGGCATCCCAGATGAATGCCCAGGGAAATTCCCCAGTCCTTTTGTGAATGGGGCTGCTACCAAGCAAGATGGGAGATCGCTGAGGCGAACTGCGCTGACGAAGACTTTGGAGAATGTGAGGGATACAAAGAGGAGGAGAACGGAGGGGTCGAAAACGCACAATTCCGTTCTTGATACTCCACAATCGCTGCTGGAGTTGGATATAAAGACAGGCCTAACAGCGCCCCAAATACTGGAAAGCTCACAACGGAACGAGGACCAACCCAGGCCCTACTCGAGAGATATGGACGACTTCGACGGCGACGTGACCATCGATCTCAACGAGCCACATTCGCAGTCGGGCCGCTATTGGAAATCAGAGTACGAGAAATACAATGAGGATGCGAGGGCTCAGATGACAAAGCTTGTAAAGTACAAGCAAATGGCCAAATCATACGCCAAGAAGAAGGACGAAGAGGCGATTGATCTCGGAAGCAAGCTCAAGGAAGCGCAGAAGAGGGCATTGGAGATGGAAGATAGGATTGCTGAACTCGTTGCTCAAATTGCCGACGGATGCTTAAATGGGATTGACGACGACTCACCTACCATGATGAAGAACCTTGCTAGGCAGACTGCGCTTGCGGTCCAGTATCGAAGTCAAGTCGACGAGTTTAGGGATGTATTGAGGGACCGAGATCAACAACAAGAAGGTGGAAATGGAGAGATTAAGAAGCCCTCAGGCGACCTCAAGAGCGAAGTACAACGTCTGCGACTAGACCTTTCCAAGTCACAAAGGGAGGAATCGAAGCTTCGTGACGAAAATACCAAATTGTCACGGGACCTGGAGAAGGCAAACGAGAAACTCAGCCAAAGTGAGAAGCGGCGGCAAGCTTTAGAATCGTTGAGCCATGATCAAGCACAATTATTACAAGGTCTTCAGACTAAGTACGACAACCTCAAAGAATCGGCGAAAGCACAACGCGGAGATGCGGAACATCTCCTCAAGAAGCGCCACGACCAAGTTTCAGAGTTGAAAAAGGAGATGGCTGAACTGAAAGAGAAACTCGCTGCATCGAGAGTCGAACGAAGCCCTCTGGTGTCTGAGAAGGGAACTGGAGACAAACGTGTCGCTATCTCGAACGATGGAGACCTCAGGTCAACCAAGACTCAGTTCAGATCGACTTTACAAGATGGGAATGCGATGGTAGGACAGGACGTAATGCCTCAGGTACGGAATACGAGCAGGAGAGAACAAGAAGCTAGTAAGCCGTGCGAAATCTACGAAGATCCACAGGATCGTGAGAAGCCGATTCTCGCCGGCTCTACGCTGCAACGAAGAAGATCAGCGACGGCGCGAGCCCAAACATCTCTTGACGGACCAAAACATATGAGGTCAAAGTCTGATGCACTTGGAGAGATTGGGATAAATAAGAGTGCCTCGCATACACCAGAAACGCTTCCGCCTGCATCGGATTTCAGTCTACGTGAACGGTTCGCGAAACTCGCAGTGGACTCCACTAAGAAAAACCATTCTCTTCCAGGGCCATTTTCAGGCCATGGGCTGCGACGAACGCCTTCTCAGAAGCAAGCTGTGTCAGAACTCCCACCAACCATGGACAGCACCGCACAGGAAACTTCTGTACCAGCTGCAGTTCGCCCGCGATCCATTGCACACTTGGAGGGAGTCAGACCAGGCATTATGCCGGCGAGTAGAATGTCAAGTATGGCAAGCACGAGGTCAAGGACAACACTGGACCCAGAGAGGGCAGCAGCAGCGAAGGCACGACTGGATCTGAGGAATGCAGAGAAGCGAAGGGCAAAGGACAGAAAGGAGAACATGGTTATGTAACCGGCGCTTAATGGTTTTTGATTGGGATTATACATCATTTTAGGGCGCAAAACGTTGTCAGGAGAGGGTGGCGGTGGCGTTTTTATTGGTCAGGATCTGAGCGGGCCGCATTCTTTAGGGCGTTGAAGTACTGAAGAAGAAACTTCATACTGCATGTATTTGCTTCAGGAATAAGATGTAATTATTTGATGAATTCGTATTAATTTTGAGTATATAAACTGTGAAAATAGTCCGAGGACGCCTAGAATTTGTTATATTTGTAGAGTACCTTGGCAAGGCTGACGTTTGCTGATTTGAAGGGGGCATGTTTGTCCTGTTTGATGCGGCGAGGCCGTCGGTACTCGGCCCCACCGATAGCGATAATCAGGCTGGTCGCGGCACGGATAGTCAGCAGTTTCGGGCAGCAGCCACAGACCACTCGACCATTTGACGTAGCCTTGCTGATTCCAGATCCTCCGAGATTCAACTTCTTTTGTGTTTAACAGTCTCTTTTACTTTCTCTCCAATACTCGGTGTGAAATTTTGCCCTCGCCTGTCACTCTTTCGCTCGCTAGTTGACTCTTACAAAAGAGACAACCTGATCTGACTTGGACCCTTGATCCGCTTTCGACAGATCAACCAACACATTCACCTGGGTGCCACTTTGGTGGCGGATTCTTCTACGACAGGACTCGATCTTTCATACGGCGTACGGCTTTGACTTTGTCATAAACTCGACTATACCCTCAGCGAGAATTCACCCTCGCCGTTTTCAGCATTCAAGATGGCGAAAACTCGCCTCATGAATGAACTGCAGGCGTTGCAGAAAGAGAAATGGTGTACCGTGGAGGTACGAATCCTTGACACTCTGGCCCTCGAACAATATGCTGACAATCTTTGAAGCCCTGCGGTGGATCAAACATCTTCAAATGGACGGTTGGCCTCATGGTCGTGAACTCGGACAGTTACTACGACGGCGGCTACTTCAAGGTATGCAACATCACACATGAACATCCGATTATGAGCGTCAGCTAACAACTTCACAACAGGCTCAGATGTCCTTCCCCTCGAACTACCCCATGAGCCCGCCCTCATTCAAATTCTTGCGTCCAATCTACCACCCGAACATCTACCCCGACGGCAGAATCTGCATATCGATCCTTCACCCCGCCGGAGAAGACGAAATGTCCGGCGAGTCCGCGACAGAGCGTTGGACATCAGTGCAGAGCGTGGAGTCCGTTCTCCGCTCTATTCTGTTGCTCATGGATGACCCCGAGGTCTCGTCACCGGCCAATGTCGACGCTGGCGTGCTATACCGCAACGACCGTGCTGCCTACATCGCTAAGGCTCATGCCGATGTTGAGAAGAGCAAGACTGATATCCCGGAGGGTTTTGTCCTTCCTACGACCTTGGTGGATGCTCCGCCGCAGAAGTTCAACGATGATGATGGCTTCTGGAACGAGAGTGATGGCGAGGACGACTTTGGAGGCAGCGACAGCTCGGGAGAAGACGCTGAGATGAACGACGATTTTGATGAGGACGAAGATGCAGATGGAGATCAAGAGTTTGAGGATAGCGATGAGGACCCAGCCGTTGCTAAGAAGGAGTAAATGGGCGCTCGGCGACTGCAACTGTGGAAGTTATATTATATACTCGACCAACCGCAACAACAACATGATCCTCCACACACGTCGTACGATCGACTATTGCTCAGGCCACCAACATGGACCCGAGTTTTACGGAGGCATATTCCCTTTTCTTTTATTTATTTCAAGGCGCACAAATTATATCGGCAAGATAGGCGGACCTTTGTCGTCATACTAGGAGGCGCTTTCTATGCATATTGATGGCCAGGTGTTATCGGCGGCATAGGACGGTGTGGTGTGGTTTGGCGCATGGGCGGAGTTATACGTCAGCAGGAGAATATGGAGCATTAGATCAGAACGCGAGAGAAATATTATATGTTAATATCTGACGTAAATTTGAAGGCTGTGGCGAATGTGGATATGTTGAGAGAGTCTGGGCCGTTCTTGGATAATTTGCCAAGGCGCCGGAATGAATGTGGCTATGCGATGAAGAACTGTGCGCCGGACTTTTATATTGACTTATATTCACGAAATACGAGTTCTAATCTCTTCTTATGAAACCCTGAAACAATCCGTTGCAAATCTTGTTGAACGCGACGACTATTCGCACTGTCCGTCTGAGCGCATCTAAAAATACTCCATGTCACGTGACCGATGATGCTATTGATGTGCAAGCCCCTGTCGGTCGTTCAAGGTACACAGCAGCTGAAATCTTATCGGCCATCGACCTACTGCATGTGCCGGCCCACTCGTAGATCTCCGCATCCCACCAAGGTCAAACGGAACGGCATAAAAATACGAGCTACGCCTCCTCTCTCCATACTACGCCCTAAAAATGCCTCGTACTCTTTTCTTGTGATCGTGATATTCACCCCCCCCATGGCAGGCCCTTTGTTATCCCTTTATTCAATTCTATACTGAGCTCTGGTTCTCTGGTTTGTGTGTGATTTCCCCTTGCTTAAGCTATTGTGGGTTTAAGCCTGGACACGGACAGAGAGAGACCCACGACGGCTGAACGCCGGTACCGTTTGTTGATTTCGGGACGCGAAGCTGAGCAGAACTTGACGTTTGGTCAATCCCCATCTGACACGAAACGGATTGAGGTTATCTGGATCCGACATTGCCAAACAGTCATAGTTGTTTGTGCTTGAGCTTTGCCCTGAGTCCAGCTTTGGCTCACAGTGGAACGCCACCAGTGACACAGAGACCGTGGCTACTTGGCCGTCCACCGACTGGTCGCCCAACAGTCTGGAGCTTCCCATCCTCTAGACCTCCTGGATTACATTGCCTTCTGAATGTATGGTATGGGGGAAAGAGTATAGGGATTGCATGTCTCTTGACAGCCCGACCGTATACTGGTTGCAACATCACACCCGTGAGGGATTGGCCCACCCCTAGATTATAAGTCCTCTTAATGCCAACCTAATATAACAATGGTATCCAGTTCAGGGGGCAGCAATGGCACGCAGACTTCCTCAAATCGGTTCTCCAGGGCGAAACTGTCCTCTCTTACGCCACTGATCACAAAACAAAAAGATGACACTAAACCGGCGGAACGCAAGAGGTTCACGAGCCACTCACCTGTACCACGCCAGGGCTCTCCTATGGGCCGTGATTCACAGCTAGATGGTTCGCCGGCTTCAGTGAGTGGGGGGACCCAGATTTCATCGTCAACTCGGCAACGTCTGCACAGGTACAGACCTGGTTCGACATTTGGGTCTCTTGGAAGGAAATCGATCTTGTCTGTGGATGAGGCCTCTGTGGCGAGTAGTGAGGCAATGGAGAAGTCTTCCATTGACATCTCATCTGAAGAGGTGGGCTTTGCATTTCACAAAGATGGACAGCAGTTGCTGTATCATGGGCAGGTGCAGACAACTATTGGTTTGTTTCGGAAGAAGAAAGAATATCTTGCCCTCACAGATACCCACTTGATAAGGTTCAAGAGTCTTTCCAGAGCGCTGGAAGCGTTCCCAACGATATCAAGGGCGAACAGACGATACTCTGGAACAAGGCACTCGTCGACGGCTTCGATCGGATCATTGCATGAGATCCAGTCCTTGAACTCAAGGTCAAGCAGCGATGGGGACAATGGAATTCTCCTGAACCAGATTGTGGCAGCATACAGGGTTGAAGGCGGCAGGCCGTACTTCATAACGGAAGTCGTATACCTGGACGAGGCAACAAGTAGTGTCGGCTCGATCCAGCTTATGCTCCAAGACCCCCGAGAAGCAGATCTATGGCACACCTCCATCCGAGCCGCTGCCCAGAAAGCGAAACTGATGGCAGACGAGCCATTTCCTCCACGGACCATCAGCTACATCCGACGCCTACTTGAAGCGTCGCAGGACTATGATGAGAACTACTTCAAGATATACCGAGTGGTTCGACGGCCAGCTAACAAAGCCCCTGGCAAATCTTCCGAGGACTTTTCCAAGCTGAGCTCGACTGCATGTTATCTTGTGATAGGTATCAACCTGTTGCATTTGATTTCCCTGCCGGATTTCCACGAGTCTCCATCACGTCCTATGAACGTCAAGGCAAATAAAAATAGCTACGGTTTGGTTTCACTGGTGACTATGGAAATAAACAACAGCGATGACGCCTTGGAGCTGGGGTTCCGCATTCCACTCGAGAAAGCGGTCACTATTTCCTTGGCGGCGTCTCAGGGCCCGGATATTGGACGTGATATCTTCAGATCAATACTCTACCTCAAGCCGCAGTGGCTGGACTATACTTTCCTGTATAGTGGGCCGAAAGAAGTACTCGATGATTCGAATGTCGATTTTGGCCCCACCGAGGACAATGGGGCGTTTGATAGAACGTTAATCGCGTACTGTCTTGCTTATGGCTGCAATCCGAGTAACATTAGGTATACAATTGGCTATGAGGTTGAAGATTCACCAGAGTTCCTCCTCTTGCCGCCGTCTGACTCAAGACGATACAGCACACACGAGCTTCTGGCAATATTCCGAGCATTGCGGTACAATGAGTCGTTCAGATCAATGTCCTTCGCTGGGATAGATCTAGAATGTCTTCATGGAACAGTCGACGAGTACGGAAAGGATCATATTGCTTTGAAGTCTCGATCAGGGATTCCGATCAGGAAATACTTCGATATAGTCCCTGATGGAAGGTCCTTGCTTTACCAGGAAGTGCAGGCTTTGGCTTTGAAAACATACAAAACACGGCGGATGAACTTTGGTGATACTCTCCCGAGGAGACGGCCACGAGATACATACGAGGAAGAAGAAGGTACACCTAAAGACCCGGGATGTGAAATTGCAGCTGGGATTTTACCCCTATGCCGAGCACAACTCACAAATGTTGACTGGATAGTCTTCAGTGGCATTGAACTTGGCGAGACCGACCTGGAAGAGATTGCTCCCGCATTACATGAGAGACTCTGCCATTTCAGGTCGTTCGAGGTCGCACGGTGTGGGCTGACTGACCGAGGCCTTCAAGTTTTCCTGAACAATTTGGAGAAGCAAAACGCAACCCTGGAGTGTATCAATATAGCTGACAACCCAGGGCGCCTGAACCTGGCGGATTTCCCCATTACTATGAGTCGATTCTCCCAAATCAGAAAGTTGGACCTATCACGGGTAACCAGCACGTCTGGAGACGAGCCCCTGATAGCTGCTGAGGTCATGTTGGCCTGGAAGCTTCAGGAGCTCGTCTTGACAGGTGTTCCAGTAAGTAGCCAGCATATTCCACAATCCGAGAACACACTTACTAACTATTCTAGATAAATGACCAGACTCTCGATGCAATCTCAACCTACCTCCATAGCGACATGTCAAACTCTCTCCACTTGCTACAAATGGATCAGTGTAATCTCACTGGAACCCAAGTGGCTGTTCTCATGCGGACTATGTGCCATGTGCCAGGAGAAGGAAGAGACATGCAGCTGCACATAAGTGCAAATAGACTCGAGAAAGGCAACAGCGATATTGCCTCAGCTATCAAAGATTGTCTGACACCATCCCATGTCACCATGCGGATGGTGGAGTACCAATCGGAAGCTCACTTCAGACAACTTTTGGAGGCCTTGCGGGAAAATACTACGATAAAATGCTTGGACATTTCCAAGGCCTCGCTTCCATACGATGCTGGAGAGGATACATGCATTGCTCTTCAGCGTGTTTTCGAAGAAAATAGCACACTTGAGGAGCTGGATATCTCTGGAGAGTACGCACATCTTGAAATCGCGCGCTTCGGAATTGGGCTTAACCATGCTCTGACGGGGTTGAAGAAGAACAACGCCCTCAAAGTTCTCAAACTCGAATATCAAAACCTCGGCCTCGAAGGCGCCAACACACTTTCTTCAGTCATTGAGGGTAACGACACACTCACCCATATATATTGCGAGCACAACAACATTAACCTCCAGGGCTTCACGGTTCTTGTTAACGCGCTTGCCAAGAATTTTACTGTTCTCAGTCTGCCCGTGATGCAGGATGATCAGAACGAAGCTGTCAAACGCATGAGACATATCATCTCTGATGCTCACAGTGCCGCCAAAGGAGAAAGTGGAGCGAAACACGCTGTCCGGAAAACGCTGACTACACTTGGAGTCCATATGAAGGAGAAGGACAATCCCATACCCACGGCGCAGGATATTGACCAGGCAATACAAATCCTAAATTCGAGATGGGCGAAGCAAAAGGACCGTCTCCTGGAGCTATTGCAGAGGAACTTAAATATTACCCAGGGCCTGGAAACGAGGAGCTTGTACGAAGATGATGCGGAAATGAGCAAGCTTATGCGGCCGATGACCGCTGGGAGCGATTCAATTATTATGGATGCCGTTATGCGAAATACCACGCCCAGATTCGAGAGGGTAGGCCATACAGACGGATATTTTGACAAAAGGTCAATGGATGACAACCCGAGGGCCGATGGTAGCCCTGTGGCGAAGTCGCATAAACGAGAGAGGTCGCTCTCGGAACTTACAGCTAAACTTGGGGTGTTCGATTTCGAGGTTAGCGATGATTGAAAGTAGGGATTTGATGGGACGGAGTAATTGGAAGAGTATATTGTATTGCAAAGGGAATGGGGAAAGGCGATTTAAGAAGCCT
This sequence comes from Pseudogymnoascus sp. WSF 3629, assembly GCA_001662585.1. NCBI lineage: Eukaryota > Fungi > Ascomycota > Leotiomycetes > Thelebolales > Thelebolaceae > Pseudogymnoascus > Pseudogymnoascus sp. WSF 3629. The sequence goes on from KV454570.1 coordinate 350,255, forward strand.
GTTGGATTTTTTTGGACATAGCCGCCTTGTCGGTGCTGCATTTTAAGGGAGCGTAGGGTTAAGCGCGGGAAGCTTTGGAACGTCACTCAGCGGTAATGGGGGTTGTGCAATGGATCGTGTAGCTTATTGGTGAACACAGAGAAGAAGTATTGAAGCTTCATCCTCAGCTCAAGTGTCCTCTGAGTATCTCTGACATGCGATATTAACATTGATGTATTCTGACAAGCTCAAAGCTTATTACCCATAAGCCCTTCATATAAGCCATCCCCCAAACCTAGCCCAAACAGCGCCGAAATGCAATTATCCCAACTCCCAATAATACAAAACTCCACCCCAGCCAAGCATATACATGAAGCCAAGTCCATCCTCCTCCTTCCCCCAATCCAGCCCCTCAGCCCCTCAACCCAATCCACCCCACATCCCCCTCACCCTCCTCGCCAACTGCAAATCCTTCGGCTGAATCGTCACCCTCTTCGCATGAATAGCGCACAAATTCGTATCCTCAAACAAATGCACCAAAAACGCCTCCGCCGCCTCCTGCAACGCCTGAATCGCCTGACTCTGCCACCTCAGCTCCTGATTCCTCGGCACGAGCGTCATCGCAATCTCCCTCACCAGCCGCGAGAACGGGAGCTTCGACATCAACAGGTCGGTCGAGCGCTGGTAACGTCGGATTTCTTGTAATGCGACGGTGCCGGGGCGGTAGCGATGCTTTTTCCGATGCGGGATGGGGTCGCCGGGCTCGACGGTGTTGAAGGACATGCGCTTGCCGGCGGTGGTGGTGGTGGTTTTGCCGCTGTAGGATTTGCGGATCCCCCCGCTGGAGGGGTGGGCTTCGCGCCGCGCGAGCTTTTGAGGCATTGTGGGTGTGCGCTTTGGGGGTTGTGAGGTTGGAGGTGATGTGTTGGTGGGAGGTCGCGATGTGAGCGTCGCAAGGCCCGTCGAAAATGGGGAGGTTGGGCGGGGAAAACGCGTTGGTAATTCCGGCAATGAGGCGGGTTATTCGAGGTTTTGTTGCGATTATCGTAGATGTAGCGTTGGCAAACTCGAATTATGCACCGTAATTGCGCCGAGTGCCGAGGTGGTGGTGAGATCGCGAAATTGGAGATAAAAGTTGGATTTCGTTGTGTTGATTGACGCGATTTCGTGTGAAGTGGATTTCCAATGCCCATGGCACCTCTGCCCCACATGACAGGGATCAATACAGTGCGTCCGTCCCTGTGGCTGTGCTTCCCGCTACCCCATCATCCACAGTGAACTGAACGCCACTATCTCGTTGACGCCAGATAAAGGACAGCTCTATGAGATCCAGCCTCCAACAACCACTTTCCATGAACAACAGCACATAACAAAGGAAAACACACGATATATCCTAGAAACACCCTCATATATTACGCCAGATGCTCTGCTGATCCAAGCACGACCTCAAGCATCAATAGCTCAAGCCGCGACCCCGACATCGCCACATTTATCAGTCGACACCGCCCAACATGGACCAAATGATGGGTGGCGGGGATGGAGGACTCGGCGGACAAGCCGGGTTCCCCCTCGAAGCATGGTTTTGGGAAATGCCCGTCTGCACACGCCTCTGGACCACCGCGACAGTCCTCACGAGCGTCCTCGTCCAATGCGACATCTTCAGCCCACTCAAGCTCTTCTACAGCTACCGCGCCGTCTTCTACAAGCACCAGGTACATCCCCCTACCCCTCCCCCTCCCCCTCCACCACCAGCAAACCCAGAACATAAGACTAACCCCCCTCCCACAGCTCTGGCGCCTCGCAACAACCTTCCTCTACTTCGGCCCCCTCTCCCTCGACCTCGTCTTCCACGTCTTCTTCATGCAGCGCTACTCCCGCCTCCTCGAAGAATCCTCCGGCCGCTCCCCCGCCCACTTCTCCTGGCTCCTCCTCTACTCCTGCGTCTGCCTCATAGCACTCTCCCCCTTCGTCTCCATGCCCTTCCTCGGCCACCCTCTGTCCAGCACACTCGTCTACATCTGGTCGCGGCGGAACCCGGATACGCGGCTCTCGTTTCTCGGATTGCTGGTGTTCACCGCGCCGTACTTGCCGTGGGTGTTGATGGGGTTTAGTTTTGTGCTGCATGGCACGGTGCCGAAGGATGAGATTATGGGGGTGGTGGTGGGACATGTGTGGTACTTTTTTACGGATGTGTATCCGCCACTGCATGGGGGGTATAAGCCGCTGGACCCGCCGGCGTGGTGGAGGAGGTTGATTGAGGGGAGGAGGGATGAGGTGGAGGAGACGGTGGGGGAGATTGAGGTGCCGCCTGGAGCGCCGGTGCTGGCGCCGCCGTTGGCGGGGGCGGAGGGGAGGTGATGGGGGGTCGTTGTACGTGTGTTAGCATTTGGGATCCTGAGGATGGTCTTTGGGTATTGCATTGGTGGAGTTTTGGGGAATTAGATACCGGGCTTGTTGGCCATGGCAACATCGGGCATAAAATTGTAGCGTTATCTTGAATCAATCAAGTTGATTCACTCTCTCATTAGTGAAGATAGTTGAGATAGCTGAGAATTGCTATGCTATGGATTTATTGTGGCAGCAACTGTCGATTTTATTGACAGTATTCAGTTACTGAAGGGGAATGCAATACCACTAGAACCCAATGATTCCAATAATACTAGCGAGTTGCTATTGAGGAGAAACTGGTTGCCAGAGTGCATCTACTGTAGAGAAGATGTTGAGTTACTGAGATGGTTAAATCCCTGACTAGAGCAAAATTACTCTGACGCCAGTATCCAGTTACCAACAGAGACAAATCTCCATTCAGATCCAAATCACTCCAACAACATTATCCATTTACCATCATCAATCAACCCAGAACTCTATACTAAAAAAGGGAGACTCTGGCAGAGAAACCTACGATCATCATCACAATCACAGCCCCTCACAACAACATCCACAAAACTCAAAGCATGGAAGGATAAAGTAATTGATATTAATAAGCCGCCCTCCGTAAAACAGGCCGCTACAGATTCTTTATCTCCCCAATTGTTTTTTTAATAATTTTCTCTCTCTCTCTCCTCCCCCTGTCCGTCCCGCTGTCGAGACTTCGCTCTAGTCTCACATCTCCTCCGCCACCGCTTCCTTTCCTCCCCCCCTCCCCTTGCTGTACCTCTCACCCCATGGGTAACCCCTCGCAACAACTAAAGAAAACCATCTCTCGCAGAATGTGCCGTGCATCTCACCCCGCCTCGCAACTGCAAATAATACCTCCCCCCCCCCCACCAAACCTCATAAAAGAGCCCATCCTCCCATCCTCCCATCCCTCCCAAGCTAAAGATTGAAAAAAGAAGAAGCAAAACCCGGCCGCTAGAACATATATATCTGCCCCCGCCCATGCCGCTATCGCTCGCTCTCAAAACAACGAGCAAACCCAACCCCGAAGAAAATCATGACTGTAATAATCCACAGCAACGCAAGCAGGGCTGTCGAGGCACCACAGCAGCAGCAGCCCCAGAAACAGGAAAAGGGGAGAGGTTCCCTCGTGATGCTAACAAGACACAAATGTTAAATAAAACACAAGAGGTCTGAAGAAACGCCCGCCGCCCGCCGATGTGAAATGGAAATCCCACCAACACCCTGCCACCCAATCCCGCCACCCCTTCTCTATCATTTGATCGTGGTTCGACATGTAAAGTAAGTTGATTCCATAAAAACGCCTATTAGGCCCACCGCCGAAAACAGGAGTGAAGCCGGCTGTCTAATAATGCGGGCTGGACGCCACCGGGATTCCGGAATCAGAGACCCCTGACCCGGCTGAGGGTTCGAGTTTGAGGATGCGGCGGAGGCTGTCCTCCATGGTTCGTATGTCCGAGTTATTCATGTGCGATGGTGTAGATACAGATGGTGACACAGCCGCGTTGGGAGGTGGTGCTTGGTTGTTAAAGGCAAGGTTGCTGCCTGCGACTTGGCGGCAAGCGGAATTCTCTTTGAAATTATACGACGGGGAGTTTTGGAAGATAGAGTTATCCATCCTCTCCGGCGGCGTCTTGGTGGGTGTGACTTCTTGACGAAGCCCGGAAGTGCGAGGGGTATTTCTGGTTGCGCTGCCGTAACCGGGTCCATCGTTAATATAAGGGAACCCGTTCTGGCGATGCTGCTGGGGAGAAGAATATGAATTGTTCCGGGGCCCGGATGGGGAACTTTGTTGCACGGTAGCGCGGTTGGGAGTCGGCGATTGCTGTCCTGGAAAGGGGGGTTCAGGTGCACGACCATTCGCGTAAGCTGGTGGCTTTTGGCCGGAGAATAAAAATGATTTCAGAGCTTCAGAGCGGTCCGTGGTCTTTTGTTGATCAGCTGAACTTGCAGATGGTGAATTAACAAGCGATGGAGTTGATCGAGCAGCATTGATTCGCTCGCTGTAAGGCGTGGAGAAGGCGGGGCCGTATGGCTTCCCCGGAGTGCCATCTAATTCCATAGCAAACATGCTGCTAGCTGAGCCACCTGCAAATTTGGGGTTGTTGTTGCGACCTTGGTTGTTCGCGGCTGGTGTTCTATAGTCATTTGGCGGTGGGCCGGCTGGGGGTTGAAATGGCCCCACGGCTGAATTGGCACTTCGAGCTCTAGCCTTCTCTTCCCTATCTGCATTGAAGAAGAAGTCTAATGGAGACTCCTTCTGTCGTTGTTCAGCGATCCGAGCCTTGATAATAGGAGGTGGCGATGAGTCACTGGAGCTGGAATTGCTCTCGTCGGCTCTCCCACCAGAAATCTTGATGCTTGGTGATTCAGGAACCGACTTGGAAAAAAAGCTAGGCATAGGCAAAGCTGACGGTGCTGGGGAGGCATGAAAGGTTGGGCCTGCATAAGCCGCCGCATTTGGTGTTGAGATGGGTTTAGACACTGACGACGGATGTCCAGTAGGTTGGATAGGCTTCGCCCTCGCGGCAGCGGGAGTAACTGTGGTGTTCTTCGCACGGTCACGGTTATTGCCTCTAGATTTAGGCTTCGCACTGCTTCCAGGGCCCATATTGGCCCCTGGAGTCTTGTCGATCTTGCCGTTTGGGGCCTTCTGCGGCGTCCTGGGCGGCGTCGTTGGTTGTCCGTAGTTTGTCGAAGAACGTGAGTTATCTGCATGGACTTGGTTGTTGTAGAAGTGAGGGTTTTGTGGATTGCGAGGCGCCTCTCCGGACGAAGAGACGTCGGCACTCTGGTTGTGGCGATGGCGGCGGGCCATCTGCGGGGTCAAACTCGACATGCTGGACCTGATAAATAAGCGGTCACTGTGCAGCCGAAGGAGGTAAATAGTACTTGATATAGACGATCTGGACGATAGACACCAGCCTTAGCAGGACAGTCGGACAGTCACTGACGAGACGTGTTGGGGGCAAGGCTCCTGAGGGGGGCTTAGCGGTTCGTTGGTGGCGGTTTATGTATTGAAGGTTGTGAGTCGCTGACGGTCGGGCGTTGTTGGGTCGAAGATTTGTATGTTGTGTATAGGTGAGAAAATGAAAGTGAAAGTGAGATGGTGGTCATTTCTTCGACTGCGGTAGGTAATGGTGGTGAATGTGTTGGAGGTTGTGTGTCAAGAGGTGAACGACGACCACCAAAGTGGTCGACGTCAAGGTAACTCATACTCGGTCGCCCACAATGGAGAGGCTGCGCTAAACTTGTTTAGGAGACGGAAACAGGGCGCGGGATATTCCATCGGCGTCTAATCATCCTGGGATTCCAGCCTTATCCGGACGAACCACAGTATTCAAGGGTTCAGTGGCTACTCATTCATATCGTTTGTTCCGAAAGAGACTCTACAGATTTTGAGTCTTTGAACCCTTTGAAGCTGAAGGATCTCGCCTCTCATACGCTAGGCCAAAATATACTCGAATCTGCTCAACCGTACTACCTCATTCGAATTAACCGCAAGGTCGCATCACATCAGCATATAAATAAAGCCTTGAACTCGAACTCGACTTCGACCTCAACGCTACAATGGCAGACGTAGATATGACTGACGCACCGTCAACTTCTGGAGCTGGGCCCGTCAGGAGAGCTGGTGGAGCCAAGGCCAAAGGACCAGCCGGAGATGGAGGGGTAGATGGCAAGAAGCGTTTTGAAGTCAAGAAGGTATGCAAGACTTGCGGGGGCCATATATGCTGATTTTGAAGCTGACTGAATATTACTAGTGGAACGCAGTCGCTTTGTGGGCATGGGACATTGTTGTCGACAACTGCGCTATTTGCAGAAACCACATCATGGATCTATGTATGTTGCCTTGACCGACTCTCCCGCACTCTCGACTGACACACAATAGGCATAGAATGTCAAGCAAATCAAGCATCAGCAACAAGTGAGGAGTGTACAGTGGCTTGGGGAATTTGCAACGTGAGTTTCTCCAGAAGACTGGTTTGAGAATATGATCTGACACTCTACATAGCACGCATTTCACTTCCACTGCATTTCCCGCTGGCTGAAGACCCGACAAGTCTGCCCCCTGGACAACAGAGACTGGGAGTTCCAAAAGTACGGCCGCTAAATCCTGCATCTGCTGGCACGATAGCAACATATCAGTCCGGGACTGCATATTCGACACTGACGACGGATGGTGGTATACACTCTTGGGCGAAACGAGAACAGATGATGCCCGCACGCGGCCGGGCGTGGATATCGACCGGGATATCGTAGACGTCAATGACTCTAATGACATGGCGTTTAATCAGTACTAGGCATAGAACATATCAAAAAATGAATGCAGCAGCTGCGGTGGAAATAATTTTGTTGTTTTTTGCTGCCTATAACCCAACCCGTTGACTCCTTCACACTCCCCCCAGTCCATCAAGTCGTGACATGCTTCCCATCCACCACGATCCCACCCGCCGCCTGCTGCGAGCCCGCTGCCCTTGCACCGCCCACTGGTAGCCACGGGACGGGGTTCCGGTTGAAGAAGGGCCACGGCGGGACGATGAGGACGAAGGCGAGGGCGGTCCCGCCGAGTCCAACGTAGAGCGCCAGTGTGATATCTTGGCGGACGAATCCAATAACAAACGCGATAGCCTACGTGAATAATAATTAGTAAAACCCATCACCAGCGATCCGGGAACGCGTACCCCCACTACAGCCAACACGACCGTGGCGAGCAGCTCGGATAGTCTTTGGCCCTCGAAGTCCTGAAGCGTGTTAGCATGCATGTCATTCTGTAATTGACGCCGGCTGGGAGTTAATGGGGATGGAACGTACAATCTGGCCCTCCGCAAGATCGCGAACCTTCTCGAGGATCTGGTCAGCCATGGCTTGGGTTTTTGGTTGGTGCTAACTTGGTCGAGATGAGAGTTGGCACCTTGCATCAACAAGGCCACAAACGAGGCTGAGAGGCAAGTTGATGTGGTGGCCTTTGGATGGGGACGATCACAAGGATTACACGTGACATGTCTTGGCGTGGGTGCGACTTTCTGAAACTGTTTGACGGGGTGGTAGGCAACATTTCATATTGGACGGAGTAGAGTACAGAGGACTCTGTGTAAAGGAGTCATTATCAAATGATGTTGTAAGAACAGTCCTTATGTCCCATCTAATGGCCCATAGAGACCTACGGAATGATATGAGTGAGACCAATACTGCCAGTAGCTGTTAGCTGTAGAGCTTACAAAAGTATGTAGAGTACAGAAGGATACCAGCAGGTTCCCGGCCCGTCCTACCAATAGTACGCCAGCCAAGGCCCAAGTGTCTTCATAGACGCCCAACACGCCGGTTTGACTGGCTGGAGGCAAATGCAAGGAAGAATTGGCAGCTTCTTCCATTGCCATGTTTATGTGCTAGGTAAGTATGGTATGATACGGGGGCGAGGAGGTGGTTCTGGCCGGCCGGTGTTGATTGTCACCCCACGGCTGGCTGGTGGCTCTGGTGGCTGGCTTATGAGGTAAATGCCTCAAGCGGGAGGAGAGGGGTATCAACGCCGTATGCACATGGGATTTGCAGTACACACGAACACACATTCACACACAAGACAGTACGTACGATGGTTTGAACTGTACAGTACTGTTGACTAGTATATGCACTGTCACTGCCGATGTAGGAGACGCCACAATCTCCTATAGTATGTGTATATTATACTCTTTCCATGGCCGTCGACCGATATAAATGCCATACCGTACATAGCATAACCCTTGTAGAGAGACTGACGTTGGTCCTGACGATCCAGTCTTCCAGTCTTCCAGTCTTCCAGGCTTTGTGACTGCTGTCGGCGACCCCGCTGTAGAGTGATGTAGAGGAACGGCTTAGAGCGATGACTCTGGCCGCAGCATACAATTTCCACTAGCCCATACCAAACTAAACCCCCCATTTATACCTAGAAAAAGGCTGGAAAGGCTGGAAAGGCTGAAAAGGCTGGTCATGGACCTGAAGAACTAAACAAAAGTCCAATACAAGTACTGTACCGTACTATCCAGTACTATCCAGTACTAAACTTTCGCTGTGGTACACCCCACCATCAGCCCTCCCCCTCCAATCACAACCCACCTTTTAGGGAAAACCTTGGCTGTGTCCTTGTGTGTACCGTCCGGGCCTTCATTTGCCGAATTTCTTTCACCAGACAAAACCAATCCACATCCCGCCTCTTGCACTATCTACTACCACAACAATAGCCACCAACTGCAAACTTTTGTTACGCAGCCAACAACTACAAAACCCCCAAGATATACGCAACTCAGAGTCCTTCTGAACCGCTGTTAAATAACTGCTTATCGTGCAAAGAAACACCCAGCTTCACCGCATCTGATACGTCTTTCAACACTTCGCACACAGCGATAAACTACACCGTCCGTTTGACAATAGTCACCACCTACCATACCACCACACCGATACGTTCAAGAACGCCACCATACTATCTCCTAGGGATTCTGATCTGGGTGGCTTGAGTTCCGTCGCTCTCTCCAACGCACTTTCTAGTTGACTACCGGCGCCTCGGCAGCCTTCCATATCGAAAACCACCAAATTGGCGGGACTCGTACTCCTCAAGTTTTCCTTCATCCGTCCGCTCCTCGGCCCAAAGTCCTGGGCCTACTGCGGAGGTGACAAGAAACCTCCGTAATTGGATTTTCCGAGCAAACGACAACACCACAACCAACTCTGCATACGAATAGACAACTCGAGCGTCCTACCGCAAGGGGTAGGGAACGATTATAAGCTGGCGCCCTAAACGAATTCGACGCTCAGGGACAACCTGTGCGGGGAGACATCTCTCACATTGTCACCTACGCAATAGGGGCGGTCGCTGCGACCCGCCTTGGAACGGAGAGAAAGGAGAGAAAGGAGAGAGAAAGTAGGGGAATATAGGGAGAATACGAAGATAAGAGACGGAAGAACGAGAAATACCGGAGACTAGGACAATTAAGAAAGCTACAGCAGCCAATATGTCGGACCAGGAGGACCTCTACGAGATGCACCGCGACGATACGCGGTACAGCACTCCCGTGCCTGAGCTTGATGACCATCGCCACCAGATGGCCTCCGTGCAGAGGCCAATTCGATCCAGACGAGGCACTATCGACACCTTGTATGGAGCTCAAGCGATGAACGAATCCGGGACAGACCTAGCATGGGTTGATGACGCCTTGGCTCGAACCGATACTCGCCGCGACTACGAGACAGCTATCGACGACGGAGAGGGAATCTCACCAACCCACCAGCGTAGCCGCAGGCCAACAGTCGAATCTAGAGCCCCTTCGCCGCCAAACTCGGTGAAGGCCTTCGCGGCTGCTCGCAGACGTGAGCGTGACCACTCCGTCGAGGCTGCTCAAAAGAAGCTCGGCGCCGATGACCGATCCCTCCACCGCACGGCTTCGCGCGTTAGCAAGGCGGCCAGCCAGCGCAGCAGACGCTATACCAATGAGACCGATGGCATCAGCATTGCTGATTCCATCCACAGCTCTGCTGCAGAGGATGTCTGCTTCCCGCAGTCCACTGCCAACTTCCCGCGTGACAAGAGGAAGCTGTACATCGACTTCGATTTCCTCGATAACTTCATTGCCGAAGAGGAGCGTGATCACACTCCGCCAAAGAACCAGCCTGCTCCGCGCACTGCCTTCAAGGATCTCAGATCCTCCGCGAGCATCTCCAAGTCCGCCATCGTCGACTCTGTCTCCGTCTCTGAGGAGAAGAAGGAAATGGATGATATCCTTGATGAGAAGGTTGGCAAGCCAGCCCCTGAGCACTATGATGGAAACCGCTTCAGCTTCTTCTCATCCGCGTGGGAGTCCACCATCCACGCTGCCGAATTCGGTGACCTGATCATGCCAGGCGAAGATGTCCGCAACCTCTTCTACCTCCCCGAGAACGAGGACGACGGCGTGTGGTGGCTGAACCTGAGCAACCCCACCGAAGAGGAGATCCGTGCCATCTGCAAGGCCTTCCAGATCCATCCCCTGACAATGGAGGATATCGAGAAGCAAGAGACTCGCGAGAAGATTGAGCTGTTCCCTGCTTACTACTTCGCGTGCTTCCGCTCGTTCAATACGGTTACGAACGAAGACGCCAATGGCGCCACCGAGCTCGAACCTTTCAATGTCTACGTTATCGTCTTCCGCGAGGGTACGCTTAGCTTCAGCTTCGCTCCCAACCGTCACGTAGGAGTTGTTCGCAAGAGAATTACAGCTTTGAAGGATTACGTTTCTCTCAGCAGCGACTGGATTTGCTACGCGCTCATGTAAGCTCCCACTTTACCCAGACATCTTTGAGTAGTAACTAACCCCCACAGCGATGACATCGTCGACTCCTTCGCCCCCCTCATCAACCAAATCGAATCCGAAACCGACACCATTGAAGACCAAGTCTTCGTCGCCCGCAGCGACGACATGCACGACTTCCTGCGCACCATCGGCAACGTCCGCAAGACCGTCATGGCGCTCATGAAGCTCCTCGGCGGCAAAGCCGACGTCCTCCGCGGCTTCACCAAGCGCTGCAACGAGAACTACAACGTCACGCCACGCATGGACATCGGGCTCTACCTCGGCGACATCCAGGACCACGTCGTCACCATGATGTCCAACCTGGGGCACTTTGAGAAGATGCTGAGTCGCTCGCATAGCAATTACCTCGCCCAGCTGTCCATTGATAATATCACCCAGGGCACGACTTCGAATAAGGTCCTCAGCAAGATCACGGTGCTCGCGTCGATTCTCGTCCCGCTCAATTTGGTGTGTGGTCTCTTCGGGATGAACGTCAAGGTCCCGTTCAGGGAAAGCGATGACCTGATTCCCTTCTTCGTCATCCTCTCTGGGCTGTTCATCTTCATCCTGCTCTCTCTCGCGCTGGCGAGGCGTATGCGCTTCATCTGATCTGATCTTGTCAATCTGTTTCTGTGTTTGTGTTTGTGTTGGGGTATGACCATTGAGGGAAAAGTAAACGTGCGACGGCATGGATGCGAGCAAGTCTTTGGATTATGCGTTACATCGGATGCGAGATTTTTTTCTTTGATGTGGACGGGGGCATTTTTTGTCTCCCTTTTATAACTTGGGTTGCTGTTTGATGTATCTCGCACTTGTCGAACCAGGTCTATATATGTATAGGCTTGTCTTGTTCTAGAGGTTAATTAAGGAGATGGGTTATAGTTGGAGAGGACCATAGATAGTCAACTGCTTTGAATAATACTTGGATTATATGATATACCTTTTTTTTTTGTCCTGTCGTGATGACTTTTGTGATTTTCAACTGTACTGCTTTAACGTTGCCTATCCCAATACCCCTGTAACACAACTGTGGCATCACGTGACTCAAATAATTCTTACCACCTCCAAGCCGTCATACCAACAATTTGCGCCTTGCCCAGAACCTCCATCACCCAAACCACAAACACACAACTCACAATCCCCAAGCCAATTGCCCAATTACCACACCTCCACCAAACAAACCCACCAACCTACCAAAAACCAAAAACCTCAAATCACAATGGACGCCAACGGAGAATTCGACGTCAACAGCTTGACCCAGCGCGACAAGCAGGAGCTGCAGCAGTTCATCCAGAATGAGACGCAGAAGAGCAAGTTGCAGCAGTGTATGTCCTCCTTCTCCCCCCCGTTCCCCCATTGCCCCTTCCCACTTCTTCCCCCCATCAATCCCTTCCGCTCCCTTCCCACTCCACCTCGTCCCTTCCTCCCCCTACCTGCATTACCCCCCTCAACCCGTGCGGACAGAGCGATTGCAGACGGGAAACAGAACACTAACGAGATATCTAGCCGTCCACAACCTCACAGACATCTGCTGGACCAAGTGCGTGACCGGCAGCATCAAGAGCGGGAAGCTGGATAAGAGCGAGGAGACGTGCGCGAGGAACTGTGTGGATCGGTTCTTGGATGCGAATTTCTTGGTTATTAAGCAGCTTGAGGGGATGAGGGGATAGATTATTGGGGATAGATGGGGAAGGGGAGGATGAGGGATGGGGAATTGGGAGATTGGGGATGGGTGTATTATTATGAGGGAGGGTGTGTTGATAGACAGGGCTGGATGGGAGGGTGTGGGATTGAATGGGATGGGGATGGGGATGGGGGTGTGTATTTTTATGGCAGAGTATGGGGGATGTTCCACTCTGGGATGAATAGACTTGATGAAAGGGTCGAATGGAGAGGATTGCAGCATATTAAGCACAATGTATCAGTCCACAGGACTTTACGAGTTAATACAACGAACCAGAGAATCACAATGGGTATAATTCATCAGCTGAAGAGTTTACGGGGCCTTGATACAATAAATCACATCACTTCACATCACTCCCAAAACAACACACCAGAATACATAGGTTTGCAAGTCTTGTCTGAATTTGATGATTCATTCATTCCCCCACGGAGAAGAAAACGCCTGGGTAACAATGCCCTTTCGATAGCACACCCGCTTAAATCGAAGTCCCCCGTAGCCACGAGAAGACCTCAGCCTGATAATGCCCGAACAAATATCATAATCCCTCCAATCCCTGCAAAAACCACAACCGAACCCGGCAGCACGTACTTAGACGATGGCGAGCTTGGTGGCGGCGATGTCGAGAGCATCGACATCTGGGGTCAGGCGAGCGAAGGCCTTCTTGGATCCATCAGGGCTGCATACCGCGTTAGTTTTAATCCTTACAGTGGGGATTGCTTGGGTCAAACATACCGGACAAGGGTGTTAATCTTGACAGTGTCAATATCGTAGAGCTTCTTAAGAGCCTCCTTGATCTGGCGCTTGTTGGCCTTGATGTTGACAATGAAGACGAGGGTGTTGTTCTCCTCAATCTTCTTCATCGCGCTCTCGGTGTTGAGAGGGTGGATGATGACCTGGTGCTCATCCAGGCGGGGCTGGTGAGGAATGCTCTTGCGGGGGTACTTGGGCGAGCGCGAGAGGATCAGGGTCTTCGGGCGGTGGAAGGTCGTCGAGAGACGGACCTTGCGGGCCTTGTGGGAGTGCACCTGTTGCGGTTGTCAGCCTGGAGGTCCTGGGGTGCGTTGTGAGGATGGTGGAGGGAGGAGAGAATACTTACGCCCTTGAGAGCGGCCTTTGCGGCTTCATTGGCCTTCTTGTTGCCCTTACCGGCCTTGGAGGCACCACCTAGTTACAACGCATCAGCATTCGCTCTTGTGAACTCGCAATAGCTGCTACTGCTTGTGTGCATTGTATGATATCCCTCCTCTTCGACGCCCGAAAAAAGATCAACAACGTGTTTATTTTTTCCATTTCGAAGAAAAGAAGTTTCGCTCCATCTTATCGGGCGTCGAGAAGAGTCGGGCTCATCGCATTGCCAGATCTGCAATAGCCGCCTGCTTGTGGAGAAGTAGATGGAAGTGTCATCGCATACCAGTCTTGCTAGGAGGGGCCATTTTGTCGAAGTTTGTCGGATTCGTTGTGGTCGAGAGAGAATCTTGAAGGTCGGAAGATATCTGCGCTGCGCCGGGGATTTTGCGCTTAGTCCGAATTTCTGTGTGCGCGCTAGCGACCCCATGCACCCTGTAAGCGAAAACTTCAGCATTCTTATCGCATTGGAGCTAGTGCTGAATATGGTCATTCTGCCAGACTCACCGCCAATTATTTAATTCGCGATGCTCGGTGGGGTTTAGAGAATTGATACCGCCGACGAATAAAGCTATTAACACGCTCAAATTATCCCGTGCAACTGTCAGTCAGGTTTTAGTGCAGCTCCAAGGTCACGTTCAAACTTGACGCCAACAAAGCGTGCATGGCAGTCTCCAAGAAAAAGAGTGGGAAACCCAAAAGCCTCTCCCACGGCAGACCACCCACCGTCAAACCACCTCCATCCCTCTCCAGCAAAGCCACTCGAACCCTCATCCGCGCCCACCACACCCTCGAAAAGCAAAAAGCCATTGCCCAAAAAGCCGGCGATGCCATCAAAGTCGCGGATCTAGAGAGACAGATCGCGAAACAGGGAGGGATTGAAAAGTACCAGACGGCAAGCTTGATAGGCCAGGGAAATGAGCGCGGGGGTGATAGCAGCAAGATATTGATGGATTGGTTGAAGCCGATACTGCCATCACTTAAAGCGAGGACTGGAGAGCAGAAACTGCGTCTGCTTGAGGTGGGCGCGCTGAGTACGACCAATGCATGCTCGAGGAGCGGACTCTTCGACACCGAGCGCATCGATTTAAACAGCCAGGCGCAAGGCATTACGCAGCAAGATTTCATGGAGAGGCCGCTGCCCAAGTTATCAAATGAGAAATTCGAAATCATCAGCCTGAGCTTGGTACTCAACTACGTACCGGACGCAGTTTCCAGAGGCGAGATGCTGAAGCGAACACTGCAATTTCTCAGGAGCCCACTTGGGGAGAGCGAAGAGGAGCTGCAGACCGTGTTCCCAGCGCTATTTTTGGTCTTGCCGGCACCATGTGTGTCGAATTCTCGATACATGGATGAGCCGAAGCTGGAGGCTATATTGACCAGCCTGGGCTATGCCAAGGTGCACAAGAAGTTGTCGAATAAGTTGGTGTATTATCTGTGGAGGGCAGTGGATTTGACGCCAAAGGCTAAGCGGGAGCAGTTCAAGAAGATTGAAGTCCGGGCTGGAGGGACGAGAAATAATTTTGCTATTATTTTGAAGTGATGGATGGCAGAAGGGGGATTAAATACTATCGCACAGCTGATCAAGTGCTGAGAGGTTGCTGCTAGTGTAAACGAAACAGATTTCTCAAATCGGCTTTGTATAAGATCTAAAATGCTTGTGAAAATGTTAACGAAGCTCTGAATTTGGACCGTATTGCCACCGCCAACTTCACCAAACCAAATATTGCCTATGCTTTGAAGAAACAAAACTGAATATATTCCAGGGCATATGCCACGTGTGTACTATAATGACTCGATATATTATACAATGCTATAACAACCCCTCGAAAATGCAGCAGATAGCCAACCGAATTAACCAAAACAAATATACCGAACAATAAATATTAACAAACAAAAAATGCACAAACACTTGCTCACTCCGCACCAATCCAAGACTTGGGCAAGAACGCAAAAATCGTCCCAATACCCGCAAGGATCAACGAAATAACAATCAGTACCCAATTCATGATCCTCTCCGCCCGCGGTATCTCATCCCCAAAGATCTTGAGATGGAACAGCAGCGGCAGGATGACACAGATCGCAAAGCACAAACAGGATCCCATGAACGCCATGATGCTATCGAAGGCGGGGAAAACGATTGCTAAGAAGACAAAGGAAATGATCACTATGACTCGTATCGCGATCTTCTGGACGCCGCGGCCGAACTTGGAGCACCCCACTAGGGAATCTTCGCCGGGGACTGTGCGTGAGTCGAGGCCGGTGAGCGCCTCGAGTGTTGCGACTATAGGTCGAGCGTTTAGAGGCAGTTTGGTGAGCGGGATGATAGCGATGAAGATGCAGAGAAGCACGGTTAATGACTGCGGGTATCCGCTGGTTCGGATGATATTGTTAGTCACGGAGTCGAGGACACCATCGCCGTACATGAGGTAGCCGGCAGTCGCTGTTAGGGCATCGAGTAAATACTAGAGGTCAAATCAGCTCCCGACCCAAAGACCATCTGATGTACCTTTTGGACTTACGGTGAATGAAAATGTAATCTTGAGGGCTGTGCCGTATCGGTGAGGATGCCTCATATCACGGTAGATCCTGAGGGTTCATTAGTTGTTGCCAAAATAAAGTAAATGGGATGCCACGAACGAGGGAAAGATTGCGTGGCCTCCAAAGGGCGCTGGAAAGGTCAGTCGATGCCTATCAAGAAGCAAATGGTATAATCATACAGATGAGAAGTCCCAAGGAGATTGGCAGAGTTAGCCAATTTTCGGGGAACATATACGTCGCCGCAGGCTGTCGAAGCGATCCAGGAGTTTCCGGCTTGATAAAACCATCGATGAAAACAATCAGAACAACTATCACATCGTTAGTTTTTAGAGTACGGATGTTTTGTTCGTCCACGCCCTCATGCCCAACTTACTGCAGAAGCAAGAAAAAATTCCCAAAATGCTAGTAAAGCTAAGCAAACGCAAAGGAACAAAATTCAGGGGTATCATCAGAAATCCACATATGATCTTCCATCCCACAACACCGACTCCTGGTATCAGAAGATCCAGGGTCTCTGCAAACAGCACAATCAACGCCACACAGGCGGCTAGAAGCTCAATAGAGAAGAGAATTCCAGTGGCGATCCGGGCTCTGTGGCCAAACTGCGAGAGTGTTAGCAACGATTTAGGACGGTGGTAAGATCCAGGACACGTACGGAAATGAATGCAAGGTCAGCAAACGTGATCAGACTTGCATCCACATCCATGCACTTCGCTAGAAGTTTGGCTGTATATGAAGTAACCAACGCCGCTACAGCTAAAAATATAGTTCCGCAGAGCCAACCAGCATATTTCATGCCCAGCGGCAAAGATAGGATACCAATGCCAATCAGGACGTTCGTTGAATTGAAGACTGTCTGTGGCAAGGTGGACTGGCCATCAATAACTAAAACAATTTTTCCATCTTGTTCAACCTCCTTAACAAGAAGCGGTGGCCTCTCTCCCTCAGGCAACTTATCACCAGCCTCCTGTTCCTGACGCCATAGAAGGCCAGCATGCACCATTGAGGACTCATTCACTGTTGAGCGAATGGTGCCGTAAGAGGTTCCATAGCTCCCAGGTAGCGGAAATAGAGAATCTCTTCCTCTTGGGCTGCCCCCTATGCTCCCAAAGTCTGAGCCACGCAGAGATTTGCGCGCTTCATCATGCCCTTGTAGCAGGGGCGAAACGACGCTGCTATCAGCACCCGCGCCGTCCTGTATAGCTTCATCCGAACCTCTGTGTAAGAAATGCTGCTGGAGGAGGGAGGCATGGCCACCGGTTCGAGGTTCGACTTCCGACCGCGAGAATCGTTGCTCTTCGGAGTCGGAAGCTAAGATAAAAGATGGCCGTTGGGGGGCGGCTTCGTGGAATACAGCGGCTCGCTGCCAGCTCCTGGCGAAGTTGTTTATAGAGTTGACGCCTCCAAATTCGCCTATTGCGTTCAAGTGCATGTTTATGGATGACCTGTAGTTCAAACGTCAATGTATGCTCTGCTGTACGGGAAGGTCACACGAGGACATGGCATGTGTACAGCTTCGAACTGAACAGCTTGCAGGATATCATCGACTACGTTTAAGGGTCCTCTATAAGTAGGACCCTAAATACGCCTAGTCCTTGGAATTTGAGGATACTCCACGATCCTACACATTGGAACTTACCGACGTCTTCGCAGTCCAGAGTCCTGCCCCGTTCGATCACCAGTGTCACTGGGGGACACATCCCTCTCGCTCTCGCCATCAAATCGGACGCTTCTCCTGCCAGCCGAGCTGCCAGAAGATCTGTAGGACGTGCCATACTGGTAGTCGTCCCAGTTTGTTGGATTTGGTGGGTTACGGCTCATGGCGTCGGCGTTGGTATCCGCGGCAAGAGATGTAGGATCGATCTAGTTGAATAGATGCATCAGAGATCAGTTATAACAGAGGCATCAAGTGCGTGAGAGAGTAGGCAAGGAAGCCAAGATAAGGATGTCAATATGAGTTATATGAGTTGCTAATAAGCTTCCCCAGCTCTTTCCGTTATCGAGATGCAATATGAAGCTTCACACTACAATGCCCTTGTACTCAACAATGTAAACAGGGTCTTGCTCCTTATCAGTTCAAGGGAGTTGCCCCACTAAGCTTTAAAGAATGGAGCAATATCATTGGCTGGGACGGAAGACATGGACCGGGAAACCCATGAACGATGCTGTCATGGGGTTTCACTAGATACCACTAGATCGCCGAGCGGTTGATATATTTTCCGATTTCGGACATATTCTCCGAGGGTTTGGATGGCAAAACTTGAAATTGAAGCTGCATGTATTACTGTATAGAGAATAATTAGAGACGGTGAAGCATCTTAGCTCATACGCTCTGCGCTGGCACAAGTTATCCTATTTACAAATCCCGCCATGAGCTGCAATGACGTTAAAATACACCATGAATCAGTACCAAAGAGCACATATTTGTGCGTTTCTCTGTAAATCCCTGTAAAGCCTTATATAACCACTTTCCTCCCCTCCCGACAAACAGAAAGACTAGTAAGAGAGACTCAAGAAACGAATAAATTAACCTAAAGTGAATCTGCCGTTCTTATATAAACCAGGTACTAGAGGTGAGACGACCAGTTCAGCTGCGGGGTTGTTCCTGACCCCTCCAACTAACTTCACGTGATACAGAAGCCCTTTTTTTGCAGCATTTAACCACCTTTCGCGCTCGCTTGGGTGCGTCCCACATAATTTACACCTGGTGGCCGACGACGCCACAATCCACGACCAAAACAACTCCGAAAAGTCGCGGCATCCGATCGCGAATACACGAGAGATTTTGTGACGCACATAATCTCGAATTCTCGCTCTCTTACTTCCGGTGGTTGAAGGACCCTTTTCGACATCATGTCCGACCCAGCGGCGAACGAGGCCGAGAAGAACATCGAGATTTGGAAGGTCAAGAAGCTCATCAGGCGTCTTGAAGCGGCCAGAGGAAATGGAACCTCCATGATTTCGCTGATTATCCGTACGTTGGATCTTCTCTGACAGTCGATCGCATCTCTGACAATACAACAGCTCCCAAGGATCAGGTTTCGCGTGCGGCGAAGATGTTGGCTGAAGAATATGTAGGCTTTGTCTTGCCACCATCATGGCTGTGTGTGTGCTAACAACTTCCCAGGGAACTGCCTCCAACATCAAGTCGCGTGTCAACAGACAATCCGTCCTGTCCGCCATTACGTCTACTCAGCAGAGGCTAAAGCTTTACAACAAGGTCCCGCCGAATGGATTGGTCGTGTACTGTGGTGAAATTTTGACGTCCGAAGGAAAGGAAAGGAAGGTCAATATCGATTTCGAGCCTTTCAGGCCCATCAACACCTCTCTGTATCTTTGCGACAACAAGTTCCACACGGAAGCCCTCGCGGAGTTGCTCGAGGATGATCAAAAGTTTGGATTCATTATTATGGACGGTAATGGAGCCTTGTTTGGTACCCTGAGTGGCAACACCAGAGACGTTGTGCACAAGTTCTCCGTCGATCTCCCCAAGAAGCACGGTCGTGGTGGTCAGTCCGCTCTCCGTTTCGCCCGTCTTCGTGAGGAGAAGCGTCACAATTATGTTCGCAAGGTCGCAGAATTGGCAGTGCAGAACTTTATTACCAACGACAAAGTCAACGTTGCCGGTATTATCTTGGCTGGTTCGGCCGATTTCAAGAACGACCTGAACCAGTCCGATTTGTTCGATGGAAGACTCCAGGTCAAGGTCATTAAGGTTGTCGATGTCTCCTACGGAGGCGAAAACGGCTTCAACCAGGCTATTGAGCTCTCGGCGGAGACGCTGAGCAACGTCAAGTTCATCCAGGAGAAGAAGCTTATCGGCAAATACTTCGAGGAGATTAGTCAGGATACTGGCCGTGTCTGCTACGGTATTGAAGATACACTCAAGGCGTTGGAACTGGGTGCTGTGGAGATCCTCATTGTCTTTGAGAATTTGGAAATCAACCGCTGGGAGCTTAAAGACTCCAACGGAGTCAAAGTCATTCTCCACACTACGAAGAAACAGGAAGCGGCCGACAGAGAACAATTCATGGACAAGGAGACTGGCCAAGAAATGGAAGTTGTCGAGCAGGTCTCCTTCCTCGAGTGGATTGCTGAGAAGTACAGAGACTTTGGCACCACACTTGAGTTCGTCTCCGATAGGTCCAGCGAAGGCAACCAGTTCGTCAAGGGATTCGGTGGCATTGGTGGTCTGCTTCGTTACAAGGTCAACTTTGAGCAGCTGGCTGAAGTCGACGAGGATGATGATGATTATTATGACGGTTTGTACCCTGCCTCAGCTTCTCGATGAACTACACTAACTCTCATCCCTAGATTGACAGTTTGATGCCCTCGCAGTGAGCGAGGAATCTAAACCAGAAACCCCGTCATCGCCTGCCCTGCCGCCGCGCGCTCCTGCTACGAAGCAGACGGCAGGTCAAGTTTCCATCAATCCTGGCCGCGGGCCGGTTGCCCAGGTGGTCCGGCCCAGTCCGCTACACTCCATGATGTTGGCTTAAGATGACAGTAAACAGGCTGAAAAAGGTAAGCCTACATGTGGTATGACAGATAGATGTTGCGCAGTGCTAACGTGTGGCAGACTTAATAGGACCTCCTTCGATTCAATAGGTGGTACTGGCAAGTTTACGACGGCTTGGGATGACTGGGATGAAGATCGCTTGCTCCATGAATTTGTTTTGATCGCAGGCGTCTTGTTTTGTGAATCATTAGCCCGTATTATATAGCAAGTCCTAGATTCTGCTGCTACGACAGTGGAATTATTCCGACTTAGCTTGCCAATAAAAAAGTTTACCATGACCATTCACGTTTGCCAATGAAACAACCCTTGCTTCCCCCAAAAATGACTATAATATGCACATTTCCTCAATAATACCAAGATCAACATCCACCATTCGCTTGCTAGCTGCCACTTGAACCGGGCCGTAGTTTCATACTAACGTTTTGTGCGCTGGACGATTTTCCCCATATATTGTCTGTGAATCAGCCGTTATCGCGATTGTCGCCGATTGCGCTATCGCTGGGGTAGTTTTCATATGGGCATCACAACCAAAACGACGTACTGAAAGATGACAAAGGAAAAGGTGGCCTTCCTTGGCCCAGTGTCCTCATATTCACATCAGGTAGGCTCAGTTTGACTTCCCTGCGGTACCTACATATAGCTAATCCCCTTGTGCCCCAGGCTACGCTGGGATGCTTCCCCGAAGCCGACTATGAACTTGTCCCTGTGGTGACAATTAGAGGTATAACGTCTGCCATCGGAAGATAGCTCCTTGATACTTATGGCAAAACAGATATCTTCGAAGCTGTGCAATCTGGAACAGCCTCACGAGGTGTGGTTCCCTTCGAAAACTCCACGAATGGCTCGGTAGTCTTCACGCTCGACCTCTTCGCGGACAGAGAGCTCTCATACCCCGACATGTCCGTGTGCGGCGAGATATATCAAGACGTCCATCACTGCCTCTTGGGACACAAGTCGAATTCTCTACCACAGGATACAGACGGCGCCTCCACACCGACGCCTGCTGTGCCCCAGCCATTGAAGCCGCGGACGAAGCCGCTATCGAGTTTAGACAAGATCCAACGGATATACTCCCACCCACAGGCCTTTGGGCAGTGCGAACTATTCCTAGGGGCCTACCTCAAGGGCATCGAGAGGATCGATGTTACTTCTACGAGCAAGGCAGCGGAGCTGGTAAAGGCAGACACAACTGGGACGAGCGCCGCTATCGCAAGCGAAGCAGCATCGGTTGTTCACAAGCTAGATGTGCTTGCGAGGAACATAGAAGATACAGTGGACAATACGACGCGATTCTTCGTCCTGAGAAAGGGCCTAGAGAACGACAAAGTGGACGACGCGGGTCTATTCGCCCAAGCTGGAGCTCATGAGAAGAGCTTGGTGTCATTCACGGTCGATCACAAATCCCCGGGAGCACTCGCGGATGCTTTGGACAGCTTTAAAAAGTACCAGCTGAACCTGACTAGTATTAATAGCCGGCCCAGCAGGATTCGGCCGTTCCAGTATATATTCTTCGTGGAGTTCGAGGGCAGCAAGCTCCACGATCCTCAGGGAGTTGTTAAGGGTGCTTTTGAGCTTCTTGACAAGGCTGCGCAGAGCTGGAGATGGCTAGGAAGCTGGACAGACCAGTTATCTGCGAAAATGGGTGCAAGATCATGATTATATAGGCTAAAAGTAGATTCCAATGAAGCTGGTTGTTCATTTGTACTGTGCCTCGGACGGGTTGTGTCGGCATATGCACGGACCATTAGTCGTCTCCCAAGGTTGCCGAACACCAGGAACCTTATCATTCAGATAAAATGTCTGAACGATACTGAAAAGTGATCATCTTGGGCATTGACGCCTGCAACAACAGACTATGGCGTCTTGGCTCAAAAGGCCCGATGTAATAAAAGCACACCAACGCGCAATTCGACCCCTCCATGCAATCTCTGACTCCGGCAAGCACGCAAGAGGCTCTGGTGTATGCCGGCGTCTGAAATCTAGGCCTCCAAACGCCATCTACGACAAACTAAGGCATGACAAGTCAAGCCCGTATAGACTCCTCGAGATAGCCTTGGCCAAATTCCTTCCCGATTCTGTCAACCGCACACTTCCGAACCAAGCATTGACACCTGCTTGGCACCTACCTGCTGGATATCACCTCGTCTTCTTCCCTCCGCCAACGGCGAGCCTCCTCGCCGATGGCACCGACGAAATGCACTTCCCCGGCAAGCCGTGGGTACGGCGCATGTGGGCTGGGGGAAAGATAGAATTCAGGATCGACGACAGGCGCAAATACGTCACCTCCAAACTCCGCCAACACAATTCGGTGCGCTGCCGCGAACAGATAAAGGATGCCGTGGTTAAAGGCAGTGTCGGGAATGAGAAGGTCTGGGTTGAAATTAGGAGGGCTATAGGAAGAGCCTCTCGGAAAAATGAATTGTCTGCGGCGGAGGTTGTAGACCAGGCGGCCATTATTGAGAGCAGGAATTTGGTTTTCATGCCCGCAAAGACACCTGAGGCGGCAATCGACGATGTTTCTAAGCCGACTCGAATCATAAAACGTGAGCGCAAAGTCATCCTCTACCCTAGATGCTATTTGGATATCGTCACTGACCATTCTACCTTAGCTATAATCAAGCCCGACTTCAGTGTATCCATGGTGCCCGACGCCAACCTGTTGTTCCGCTTCTCAGCATTAACTTTCAACGCGCACCGCATCCATCTAGACCGCGAATACGCACGCACGGTAGAGGGGTTCCGGAACCTTGTCGTACATGGGCCGCTTTCCATCCTCCTGATGCTGAAGGTGCTCAGTTCGCAGATGGGGAACTCGGAGACGGGAATCCCACAGATGGTTAAGAGTATCACTTATAAGAATTTGACGCCGCTTTTTGCGGACGAGAAGATGACGATCTGTGTCCGGCGACAGCCTCAAGCAGGCGCGGCTTCTACGAAAGTCAATGATGCCGAAACACTGATAAAGGCGGACAATACACCAGAACAGGTGGGCAGCATACTTGCGGAGGCTGATAGTACACCAGCAGAGGCGGATAGCATACGAGCTGTGGCTGACAGTGGGATTACAAAGTGGGATGTCTGGATCGAGAATGCAGAGGGCGGCTATGCCGTTAAAGGCACCGCGGAAACGGTGGCTGCTGGATACGTCAGTCCATCGGATCTGAAGAAGCAGGTCCGCTTCGTTAGTGACGCAAAGTCTAGCAGTGGACTCCAAGTGAGAAGGGTTTATAGCACTATAGCAAGTGACAACGAGCCACAAGAGTAAATTGGGTATACCTATCAGGACGCCTCCTATCCCCCCATGACCGAATTCCCGTTTAAATACAACCCAGTCCAGCCACGTAGGACATACACACCACCCCTCAAGAACTCCAATATGTAGCCATTAAATCAATGTTCCCAGCATACCATCAAGGCGGCGATTGCACAGCCAAATTAGCAAGCCGAACCGCCTCCGCCATGGACGTCTGCGCCTCGCGCGTCTTGCCCTGGATCTCAAAACTGCGAGCCAGCAAGCCTTCCGCGGTGCTCATCCACAGCAAATTCCCGCTCTTCTTCGCCTGCGTCGACGCAGCTACGGCGCTTTTCTCGGCCTGGTCTCCCACGATCCCGCCGAAGTACTTCTCGCACATCAAGTTAAGCACCACGCAGATGAGATGCACGTTCTTCATGTTCCTCACCACTTCCATGGCGGCTCGTATGTATGCTTTTGACTGTGTCTGTGTGGTTGCCGGCCTGGTCTCCACGGAGGCCCGGAGGAGGTTATAAACAGCTTCTATCTCCTTGTTGGCGTTGTTTGCACCCCACGGCTCTAGCATCGCAAGCAGACGCGCGTTCTGCTCGAGATCAACTTGTGGGTCGCACTGCATTATCCACAGCGAGTTCATTGCCGCGAGGACAGACAATTCTCGCCGGACATGTTCTTCTGGCGAGCGTGCGATGTCGTCTAGCTTAGGTAGTGTGAATTCTTCACTCCTGTACAACTCTAATGCCCGTTCGAGGTCGCCGGTGCCCTGGAAATACATGGCCGACAAGTAAATGTACAGCTGCACAACTACTGGCTCCACAGAAGCGCCCATATCGCCGATGGCAACCTCGAATGCGTCCAGGTTCGCCTTGGCAGTCACCCAATCCGTGGTGGAGATGGAGCAGAACACCATGTAGATGTAGAAGTAGCAGGTTATCATCCCGCGCCAGCGAATCTTTGCCAAAGCGCCTGGTAAAGACCCGGAGTACTTAATCGTTTTCATGTCAAGACTCCTCTGCAACCCTTGCCGGAGGTATTTAAGGGCTGATCCATCCACAGCTGATACGTGAAGACGTATGATCCCGGTCAATAAATGGCTGTAAGCGTCAGTCGCTGAAGTAGAGCTAATAGTTGTCCTGATAGTACTCACCACAAGATGAACACGTCCGACTTGCCCATTAAAGTAACGAGCAGCATATCTCTCCCATCGTGTCCCAGTTGCAACACCCCTGGCGTATCTTGACTTGAGATATGTGCATCACCTCGACCCTTATTTATAGGTAATTTCATCGCATCGGTGGACCTATTCCATTCCTCCGAGTCTGAAAATGCGTTATTTATCATATCCTGCATTGCCTTCAGTTTGGGCATTGTCTTGTCTGATGAAGAGTTGGTCAGGCTCGCAGTAGTATCTACAATGTGTCCAAGTGCTTGTAACGGTGGTATTGCGCACTCAGGATCTAACTGGTACATATTCACGGTCGCAAGCGCCCGGTCGATGCTTTCAATAGACCCCGAAGAAGGCATATGGAGGGAGGCGAGTGCGTCCACGAGGGAAGCAATGGTCACAATAGCGTGATCGCCGCGGTCGTTGGCGATACTGGATATACTGCGAAGTGTTTGTAACGCCGAGTTTGCGTCTGAGCTGCGACCGGACTGCAGAGCAAGAGTCGCTTTTAGGAAACGGAAGACGTAAATCCAGGAGTGGTGTTGGTAAGCTTCAACATCCTTGATATAGCCATCCAACGCTTTCAGCGCCGCCTTTGGGCTTTTGGTGAACATGAGCTTAGCCAGCAGTACTTGCATATTATACTTCAAGTCAAAATAGCGGTTCTAGTGCATGTTAGCCGGGGTCAAGGTGGTGCTGAGGAGAAACGTACCTGCTCGCAAAGCGTTATTCCTTTGCTCAGAGCGGTCTCCGCCTCCATCACGTTGTCGGTATCCTCCAACAACACGCCTGCGTACCGTAAACGTATCTTTGCCTCGAGCCTCGGCTCAAGCCTTCCACTGTTTAGAGCCACCTCAAGGCACCCTAACCCTGTTGCGATCATCTTCTGGTAGCTGATCACGGCATTCGCGTCCATGCGTTGAGCTGTCGCAAGTCCTACATCATGTGCAGCCGCAAAATACTCCTCCGCCAGCGCAGGTAATAGTGAATACGGGTCCACAGGAGGGAGAACAGGTGGCTTGGTCTTCTTCACTATCGGCGGCATAGAATTATGGGCGACTCGAGTGTTGTCTTGTGGTCGCGGTTGTTGTCGCGGTTGTTGTCGTGGAGCCTGTACCTGTGGCACGGGTGCAGGAAGGCTAAGTTCGTCATATGATCCATCATATTGAGTCGGGTAGCTCTGGATAGATGCATATTGCGGTTGCCGTAGGTCTATGTACTGAGCGTAGGACTGCTGCTGCTGAGGTGGAGGAGGTGGAGGCTGGTAGTAAACAGGCTGCTGGTTATGGACATAAGGAGCTTGCCCATATTGACTCTGTTGATAATATGCTGCTTCGTTCTGTGCCTGCATCGCCTGGAGTTGCTGCATGCTTATCCGTCCTTGAGTATATGCGCCAAGTGATGGCGCCGTTTGTTGTTCGGGGTGTGGAAGATAGGCGCCCTGCGGCGGCCGGTCATTATAATTTCCATGCTGGCCATATACGGGAGGGTATCCGTTCCCATACCCTGGCGGGCCCTGATATGACATGTTCTCAGGGTTGACAATGCATGCTGCCTTGCTGCCTCACATCGAATTTAGATGTTCCTCTTTGGGTCGCGCGGCTGGAGATTGACGCTATGAACACGGATAAGCGCGAGAAGCGCGCTAATTTGTGCCGAGGTACACCAAACGCCACCCCTGAGGATCCACAAACGGGGCTAGAATCTATTCCGAGATTGATCGCCCCCCAGAGTGGCGGGTAAAATATCTCCAGGGTGGTATTTTATCTTTCTTCTCTAATTTATTTGTATTTGGATCACTCATTTATCCAGTTCATTCTTTGTCTAATCGTTGAGACCTATAATACCCAGCCTAGACCCCTACCTGTCAGACACATAAGCAGCAAGCTACCGCAAATGGAGTGGCTTGGGCACGCCAAGATTGGCTTCGTTACCTCCCCGGAACCTCTCCAGTTTAAGACGAAAGATGGAGAAGAAACAGATTTGCTTCGGATAGTTGAGAAATCGACACCGCCATGCCGATTGAACCCATGGCTATTCAATGGCCACCTTCAGACGGCCATGACTGTCCTCAAGCCAGAGGGACCAGTCGTTCATTATAAGCGGAAGATCTTTGACGCCGAGGACCCTGCATATGAGGGAAACTTTGCTGTCGATTTTATTGTTCCACCTTTTGAGGGCGCAGAAGAAGGCCTACCTCCCCGAACCATATATTATGACAAGCAGGAGCTTCAAGAACTCGAAGCTGGGTCGTTGGATAATCGTCCCATGATTGTTGCTCTTCATGGCCTTTCAGGGGGGTCCTTTGAAATATATTTACGTCACGTGCTTGCACCTTTGATGGATAGCAAGGGATGGGAGGCATGCTGCATCAACTCAAGAGGTTGTGCAGGGCATATGATATCGAGCAGCATCCTTTACAATGCGAGAGCAACATGGGATACGCGGCAGGTGGTGAAATGGCTCAGGTTGAAATATCCAAATAGACCTCTTTTCGGAATAGGGTTCTCACTTGGTGCCAACATCCTTACGAATGTAAGATACTCCTGGGAACTGATCATGGAATTTCACTAACGCAATGTAGTACATTGGAGAAGAAGGAGAGTTGTGCCAATTGAAGGCAGCTGTTGTGATTTCAAACCCATGGAATCTCGAACTTGGGAGTATGGCTCTGCAACGAACCTGGATGGGCAAAGAAGTTTACTCCAAAGTGATGGCTGGCAACATGAAGAAACTAGTAGAGCGCCATGCGGAGCAAATCGAAAAGCACACTAATATCAACATGGACCGTGTCAGGAACGTCACGTATTTGCACGAGTTCGACAGAGAAGTTCAAGGCCCGACGTGGGGATACCCAACGGAAGGGGCTTACTACAGAGATGCCTCCTCTGTCGACTCACTTCTGGGAGTTCGCATCCCCCTCCTTGCAATCAACGCCCAAGATGACCCAATCGCCATCGATGAAGCTATCCCATACGAAGAGTTCAAGAAGAACCCGTACACAGTCCTGTGTACGACATCGTTAGGGGGACATCTTTCTTGGTTTGAAACCCTCAGCAACGGAGACCGCTGGCACGCCAAACCGGCAGTCAATTTCCTGAACAGCATGGCTCTTGATGTAGATCTGGATTTGATGATCCCGCGCAAGGTGAATGTCGGCGTGGAGACCGCTAATGGACACCATCAATTTACACCTATGCGACGAAAGCTCCACGTCCAGGGAGCATAGGCAAGGCTCAACCTTCAAGAACAGTGGATGTCGGCTCTGAATTCAAACCCTGTGCACGAAGGCGTTATACTTAGGGGTGGTAGATGGACTCCCTGTTTAAGGATAATAGATGGGAGGTCCATTTCCAAAACGATAGCGTGGAATGGACTGCGTTACAGTTGATTTGTCTGTTTTGCTCCGAGCGCCTTATACCTTTGCATACGGAACTTTGAGGTGCATTAGATAGATATAGACGGAGTTTTCAATAATCAATAATGAATGTTAAGTTTCTTTGGCGCTGTATACCAATCACGTTTTCCATCTTCGCCAGCTCAGAGGGCCACCGACACCATGACCCCGAACCTAGTGCCCTCTACTAGAGGCGGATCTCGAGCATTGATATCAACATAATATGACACGTAGAACCCAATACAATAAGGCCAATTTTCATATTCTTTGGTATCGGTTTCAGCAATTCAGCTAATCCAGGACAACGCCTATAAGCCCCGCCAATAACGCCTCCCCACCCATTTTCACAGTGTCCCAACAATGCTATATCCCCACATACATCTTTGCTTCGTCCACCTCGACTTCCGTCTACGCAAAGCTCACGCTCTTCTTCTTGACCTTCAGCGGCTTTGTGCCCAGCCTCTCCTTCCTCTCTACGCCCTCCATAGCGTCACCACCCGCCTTCTCGCGCTTCCGCTTCTTGCGCATGCCATCTTTGGTCTCGTCCAACTTTGCCTTTCGGATCTCTATCCTCTTCTCCTGCTCCGCCTTGCGTGCCTCGCGGATCTCCTCCATCTGGCGCGCCTTCATCATCTTCGACTCGATTTGGCCATCCTTGTCGGCATGTACCATCGCCAGGATCGTAAGCATGGATTCCTATTTTGAATTAGTAACTGTATCCCGTATTTCAATTGCCACCTGTCATCCGTAGCAATAATCTCATGGATCGACATACCCTATCATCGATGAAAACTTTTCCTTTCTTTCCCGTCTTCGGCTTCTCAACGCCCACAGGCGTAATCATATTCAGAGCTGGGATATTCAGCTCCTTCTCGGTGTACACCCGCCTCTTCTTGAAGCGCGGCTTTCCTGTTCCCTTCGCTGTCTTCGGCGCTTCCTTCTTCTTCTTGCTCACGCCGTCATTCTGAGGCCGGGTTGAGTACTTCGAGTTCGAGATTCCGGAGCCGTTGGCGCTACGCTTCGAAGCGTGCTTGTTCTTCACCGTCGAGGTCTTGGATGGCGCCATTACAAAGGTTGTCCTGCAATGGGTGCTTGAAGAATGGGGTATCTTATTTTTGGAGCTCCAAGACAGGCGATAAACCGAAATAATTTTGGGCTGCATGAAAATTGGCGGGGCGCGATAAGTTTCCGCTCCGCTCCGCCCTGGGCTCCCACGCTATCGGGCGGGATGGTCTTGGCAGTATATTTCTCAAAGATTATTCAGGTACGAATTGCAGATTTATTTGAGTTAACTGTTAATTTGTTACTACTACGTAAATAATTTAAGTGCTCAATGTACCCTTGGTACTCGGTACCTCTCCCTCCCGACCTGCAACCTTTGTCGTTGCCGTCCGTAAAGCCACAGCCAGGGCCTTGAACGCACTCTCCGCTCTGTGGTGGTCATTGAACCCCCGCAGGCAATCCACATGGATGGTGATCCTCGCCGCCTGGGCGAAGCTCTCCATGCAGTGAGGAATCATCTCGCAGCTCAAGTCTCCGATCTTCTCGCGCTTGAGTCCGAGCTCAATGATGGCGTAGGGCCTGTTGGAGAGGTCGACAACGGCGCGGGACAGGGCCTCGTCAAGAGGGCAGTAGGCGGATCCGAAGCGGGCGACGCCAATGGGCGCACCGAGGGCTTCCTTGAAGGCAGAGCCAAGGGCGATGCAGACATCTTCTGCGCTGTGATGATCATCGACTGTGAATTTCCGTTAGCTCCCGTCCGCCATGACTGTACGACAGTGTAGACTCGTAGACTCACTGTGAAGATCACCCTGACACCTGAGTGCCAAACTCCATCCGGCATGCTTGGCCAGCGCATGCAACATGTGATCCAAGAATCCAATCCCGGTGTTTATGCTAATCGTCTGGCTCTTCGTGGCCTGGCTCGCATGGCCCTCCAGGGACTCAACGAGGCGCTGGTCAATGCCCTCGGGAAAGGCACCCCCATCGATGTTGATGGCCAACTGGATCTTCGTCTCGTTGGTGTCGCGCGCGAGGACCGCGGCGCGAACCCGTTGTGCTTCAGAGCCCATTGTGAGTGTAGTAATCGAGTTGATTTGATTTGACTTTCAATGCCTCATCCCACCAGGCATTTTTGGCCTAGTCCGCCATCGGTCTGGATTCCGGAAATCCGGGAAAAACTATTACGCCGAGCAATGCAAACAGAGCAAACATAGCTGTGGAAATATACTACCAGCTATGGGCACCCCGCCGAAACATCTGTTTCGTATGACTTGGGCAAATCCTTGGATGCTCTCTAAATTAAAGGCGACACCGATGTGAGGCTCGACTAGTTCAATAATGAAGACTCACGGCAATTTGCAAGATGATGAGGCCACTGGCGCCGCTTGGGAAGCTGCGCGGGGAGCTGTAGTCGGTTCAAGCAAGGTACGATCCAGTGGGGTCTCATACAATGTCATGCTGTGCGGGAACTAATACACGCAGTGGGGAGTTGGGGCAGCTATACTGGCTGCTACAGGATATAAGATATCACCGATATATCGCGGCCTCACTTTTCAATTTAAGGTGTACGCTTCTCCGTGGACGAAATATTCAGAGATATTTTCTAGGCGACTTGCTGATAGTGGACGTGATCTAGGTTTATACAGATGTCCGCAATGATAATGGGAGGCATGCTGGAGGCGGATCGAAGGCTCCGAGAGCACGAGGCGAGGATTCGAGTTCAGAAGAAGCTGGGAATCGGACTGGACAAAGCCTCCTGGGAGAAATATGAACAGGACGTCAGGGCGGAGAGGGCCCGCATAATAGCACGGCAGAACGAGGAAAAGTGACATGTGTACTATAAAGAGCATGAAGCTCTCAAAACTTTAATTTAAATCAAATACCCTACTCCATGCCTGGCCCCCTTTTGACCATTAACGCCAATGCTATGCCTTCTCGTTCGTCATATCTCATGCCTTTTTCGGCGCAAACAGCTTCGGGTCCATATTCAGCTTCGACAGCCTGGCAACACACGCGCTCAGCTGGAGTAAGCTCTGCACTCCCTCTAAAATCTTCATATGCGTGAAGCCAATCTCCTTGATGAACTCAAGTTTCGAGTGCTCACTTAGCGTCGGAATCGTTTTCGTCACCCTGAACATAGTGCTAATGATGTCGTGGCTCGAGTATCCCAGATCCCACAGCTCCTTCAGCGATTCCAGCGCCGCGTCTACCTTCCCCTCGTAGCACGACTTGAGCATTGCCTGCACTTTGATTGGGTGCGGCGAGTCGACGACCTTGAAGACATTATCTCCGCTCACGAAACCAAAACCTGCCCAGGTTGACTGGCAGTTGTTAATCGCTTGGCGCATGTCACCCTCTGCACTGAATACCAGCGCCGCCAATCCATCGTCACTGTATTCCACCTTCTCCGCCTCGATAATCTGGAGCAGGCGCTTCACGACTTGCGCATCCGTTAGCCTTGCATAGCGCAAGATGGCGCAACGCGATTGCAGGGGCTCGATGATCTTGTTGGACTGATTGCAAGCGAATGCGAAGCGGGTGGTCGAAGAGTAGATCTCCATGGTGCGACGCAGGGCTTGTTGGGCACCAGACGTCATGCTGTCGGCCTCGTCGAGAATGACAAGCTTTTGGCGTCCTTGGGGGAGCGTCACTTTCTTCTGCGCGAAGCCCTTGATACGGTTGCGTACGACATCGATACCTGGAGCAATGGTGTCAGCTTTGTTGTCAATGTAGCCCGCTTAAGTGTGTTCTTACCTCGCTCGTCCGATGCGTTAAGCTCCAATACCGCTTCCTTGTAGGATTCGCCCAATAATTGGCGTGCTAAACAGAGTACTGATGTTGTCTTTCCAATACCAGGCATACCGGATATGATCATGTGGGGCATGTTCCCCTCCTTTGCGATAATCTTGAGGCGCTCGATAGTTTCGACATTTCCGACAACATCATCAAGGAAAACTGGTCGGTATTTCTCAACCCTATATACATTAGTTCATGCTGGTACAGATTGAAGCCGTGCCCATACCATGGCAGTTCATAATTCGTCACTCCTGCTCCATTTGCCTTCAATACCTTCTTTGTGGCCGCAGTTGACGATTCGCCCGTCTCCTCGACAGTCTTTGGCGCCATGCTTGGGAGAGTTTTCAGGCCCAGTTCTTGAGCTCCTTGGTCGTTATTGTGGAGTAAGAATATGCTTTTTCAAAGGTTGTGGTTGAGCTTTCGCAAGAGCAGTAGTCGCAAGGCTACGGAAATTATTTGGCTTGGGGCTGGATCTCGAGGTTGACGCGAAGCGCGTCTGCTAGCGTGCCATCAATGCTAAAGTGGCTTCGCTGCCACGTGATACATGTCGCATGAAACACCGCAAAGCAAGCTTTTTATCAACGAAGCTAGCTTTTGCTAGTATTGTGTGAGTTTAACTTTATCTATATATCAGGGACGATTTACACGGTGTAAGGTCTCGAGAGTGCGGCCGACGATATTCTACCACGTCGTGCTTTGCGGCATTGGCTTCGAAAGATGCCTCTGTCAACAATGCGGCAGTTTCATTACAACCCTCACCCAAAATCGGAAATTCGCACTTGATAATGTCAGATCGAGCTAAGTGTAAGAAGGAATTTCTTTCGGGACTTCCTGTCTCATTGTCACGTATGCGTTGTATTTTCCCGGCGGGCTAAGTTGCTTGGTAAGAGAGGCTCAACAACTCTATACCACACATTTTTTATCTCGTGCAACTTCAAGGGCTTACCTGCCTCAGAGACATGATGATTCGTTTCTTTATCTCCCTGTCCTCCCTAGACATCAAGAGCGACATTAAGAGCCTATCACAAGGGAAATGTGAGTGAAGCCCATGCAGATATCCGATGTGCGGACCCGTGGGGAAGTTACTATGGGGGTGGCCGCGTCAGCGACGACATACGTAGGCCATAGCTCACAACCTCATGATCCGCAATCCTTGTTCACCACATTTTACACAGAAAACAATGAGACTAAACAGACCGTGCTCACTGTCTGGTCTCTAGTTTCTATTATCTTATCTGTGTTCTAGTTTTCCATTTTGATCTTCCATTTCTCCGTCCCTCTTTCTTATTTCGATCTAAGACACTTCCGGGAACCAAGGGTGCTATTTTTTGGTACGACCGATTCATGTCGCCACCATACCTATTTTTTCCAAACTCAGTACTGCTGTAAAGCAGCTGTACTATGATTTTTATCTTCTTAATTGTTTCAATACGATAAACACTTTTGCTTCTTAGACCCTGTTCTAACGAACAATCTCGCCGTCGTTTGTAGTCTTCTGGCTCACGTGGAATTTGGTGTCTTGCCACAACTTGTCATAACACTACGCAGCATCCAAAGTCGGATACTAAGCGCTAATCACGCCATTATTGGAACTGCATCCCTAAAACAACCCTAGGGGACCGGGGATTTTATCTTTGGACCCGTGGGCCCATCGACAAAAGCACATTGCCGTCTGGGAAACCCTTCCAACGGGCCTGCTAAAATCTGGCCGAACTCCGCCACGCTGCCTCTTTGGCAGTGCACAAGTCATTCTAGCACCGGCTAGCGCAAATCTACCAAGTTTCTACTTCAATGAATGGATTCCCTTTGCTCGGGAGTCCAGGCCTAGTCCCACATATCTAGCCTTTGACACGCAACGTCCCGCCACCAGAAGCACTAATATACATATACCGCCTGCTTTCCTCTCCTAGCCTGGACGTTGTTACTTCAGCCATTCTTTATTAGATTTCCGCATC
This sequence comes from Pseudogymnoascus sp. WSF 3629, assembly GCA_001662585.1. Taxonomy (NCBI): domain Eukaryota; kingdom Fungi; phylum Ascomycota; class Leotiomycetes; order Thelebolales; family Thelebolaceae; genus Pseudogymnoascus; species Pseudogymnoascus sp. WSF 3629. The sequence goes on from KV454570.1 coordinate 384,365, forward strand.
ATGAAGTGCACATTCGCTTTGGGGCTCACGGCTGCGTTCCTGTCTCCGTTGATCGATGCCGCCGCCTTACAAAATCAAAATGATAGGCCGCCAAGAGCTGTCGGCTTGCCTATCAAGAGGGAACCCGCTGTAGATCCGATAGAGGCGGATAGAACTCGAATGCGTAAAAGAGCTACGTTGGAGGCAACACTGGACAATCTGGTATGTCAATTTCGCCGTCGTGAATAATCAACAATAGCTAATAGTGTATAAGCAATCGTTATATTTTGCCAACATCACACTCGGGACACCTGCTCAACATCTTCGGGTCCATATTGACACTGGGAGCAGTGATTTATGGGTAAATTCTGCAGGTTCAAAGATATGCACTGGCACGGCTACAGTTCCTGGCGAGTGTGAAGAATCAGGCACCTATTCGGCAAACTCGTCCTCTACGTATAAATATGTCAAGAGCAACTTCAACATTACCTATATGGATGGATCGGGAGCAGCGGGCGATTATGTATCAGACTTGATGATGATAGCCAACGCCGAAATAAAAGACTTGCAGTTCGGCGTTGGTTATAAGAGCACATCAGCGGAGGCTATTTTGGGCCTTGGCTACGTATCCAACGAGGTTCAAGTTGCCAACCTTGGCCTAAAGGCTTATAACAACGTTCCTGCAGCTCTAGCTGCCCAAGGCACTATCCCATCAAATGCTTACAGTCTCTGGCTCAACGACCTCGATTCTCATTCTGGCAACATCTTATTTGGTGGCGTCGACACCGAGCGCTTCACTGGCACCCTCGAGACACTCCCAGTTCAGAAAACAAGTGCTGGCTACACAGACTTTCTCATTACTCTGACAAGCCTCTCATTGGGAGGTAAGACGCTTATTGGAAAGCAAGCCCAAGCTGTACTCCTCGATAGCGGCTCCTCCCTCACCTACCTGCCAAACGCCATGACGAACGCCATCTATGTGGCCATCGGTGCACAGTACGACTCCACACAAGGCGCCGCTTTCGTCCCCTGCTCAATGAGGTCCATCAACGAGACCCTTGACTTCACATTCACCTCCCCCACCATCTCCGTCCCCATAGACGAACTCATCCTGGACATCCCAAAAACAAACAACCAAACGGCGGTATTCCCAGGTGGTGAGCCAGCTTGCCTCTTTGGCATAGCACCCTCAGGCGTCACCGTACCCGTCTTGGGCGACACGTTCCTCAGGAGCGCATACGTCGTGTATGACTTGGGGAACAACGAGATCTCATTGGCGCAGACGAAGTTCAATGCGACTAAGAGCAATATCGTGGAGCTCAGTGCTGGGAAAGATGCCGCGGGTATCGCGACGGCTGTTGCGAACCCAGTGGCTGCCACGGCTGGCGTAGGGAAGAGTAGCCAGGGCAAGAGTAGTGATGAGAGCGCTGCGAAAAGGAGTATGAGAGTTTCGCTGGTGACTGCTGGGCTCTGTGGCGTTGCAGCCGTGTTCACCGGACTCATGTAGAAGGGGGGTGCTAGATGGATATTAGCGATTCGAATTATGGGCGTATTGTTTTAAGAGGCGTATTGTATTTGCGGCGCATCTGTCATTGGGTGGCTGGAATGGAGTAGCGGTGGCAGGAATACCAAGGGAAGCGAAGGGCAGAAGAGAGGCTATACATGACAACAATGCTACTTCTTGTATCGAGTCCAAGATTAGGTACAAGCTTGAATAATTAAATTATTTCAATTTCACCCATATTCCCGCTTACTCAGGGGCAAGCAGCGTTCGCTAGGCATACTTATCCTACACATAAGTATAGCAAAGCCTTCCAGCCTGGATATCCATAACTTCGCTGATCTTGACAGATGACGAGCTGGAAGACAAATGCTTGAAATCCATAGCGTAGTCCAAAGTCACGTTCGTGGATGTAGCAGCGCCAAAAAAGTCAAATGGTGCTGTGAATTGAACAGTCGGGCCTGCGATGTCTTTGCTGCGGCGGGAAAAGTCTGCGCCATTAGTTAATTTGCGTAAATATAAAGCAGCTGTATGAGTCTAGTTGTCTACTCACCGACGCGTTGCCATAGATTCCACAAGCGATCCATGTTTGCATGATGTAGAAAGAAGAGCGGATCTTGGGTGGCTGTTAGTAAGCGTCTCAAAGATAAGTAGGAATTGATGAGTTCATACCTCCAGGACTTGCGTAGACATCTCCCATCTGTAAATTAAGTCAGCTCTCGCGTTCTACATAGCCGTTCTAAGAAGAGATAAACTCACGGTTCCAAGATCACCTCCAACGGAGAGATGCCCACCGCCATGATAAGTTAAACCTGGGACATCGATAGCGCCCTGAACGGCGATATCAAATTTCGAGAACGTAGTTTGTAGAAAGGGCGTAAAGGCATTGATGAACTGCAGCTTTTGTGTTGCTAGCCAAGGGCTAAAATCGCGGGTGAGACAGTGAGGATTGTAGTCGTTGTTTAGGCCTGTTATATATAAGCTATCGCTTGAGAAACTGGTTAAAGGAGTTGTTACCTGGTCCCATGTTTACAGTCATATCCTTAAAAGGCCCGTTTAAGACGCAACCTAGATTCAGAACAATGTTAGGGTAATTGTAGGATTATGTGCTTTAGAATCCAACTTACCTCCTCCTGTTTTCCCAGGGATGTGGAGACGAACACTGGCATCATCGGTGGAGTTGATATATGGCCCATTTCCTACAGTATATATTAGCAATATATCAGATAGCAATTTGTGAATTTCAAACCTCCAAATCCTGTTGCTGGATCAAAAACCGGGGACGCGAGAAAAGCTGCCTCGGACCAGGAATCCAAAGACCAATCTAAAAACCATTAGGTATAAGCTAACATTTCCAGAAGGGGAGGGCAAACCCCAATATCTGTGCTCGGATTAGCATGAGTGGTCAAAAGAGTGGAAAACAGTAGGTACGTACGGTTGAGCTCCAGTGTATCCACATTCACTGCGTAGACTTGCTTCATAAGTTGCGACAAAGAAACGGTGCCATCTAGTTTAGCGTTAGATGTGCACCTTGGGATACAGTAAGAGCCTCTTACGGTTGGAAGAATCCCTATGTATTCCATAATTGTAAGTGATCATTCATTTGACAAAGACACTAATGGTGATAGACACATACAACAAAATGGATAAAGTCTGTTTGGTTGATGTGCAAGCCTAGGAAATCATCAAAGCGAGACCGAACTCCAGGGTAAAGATCTCCCAGGAGACCTGGCTTGGTCTGCAGGCATTCGACAGCTTTAATGTAAGCTTGCTTCTCCGAGGTCCGTAGAGTTCTCCTATACGAAGTGAATGATCAGAACGCGAATATTCCCAAGACAGGACCGTCCCATCAGGTGTCACTTACCACTCCTTTCGCTGTAAGGGCTGAGTGCAAGTAGCGGCAACGTGGCTTAACAGCAGCCCAAAGGCGAGGACGGCTGAAACAAACTTGGAAAAAGAGCGCATATTGACTTAGTGTACTATGAGAACAAAAGATGTATAGGAGTTAAATGGAAGTATGAGGCATTCTTATGGATGAAAATATCTCCCACATACGCGTGGCTGCTGGGTTTAAAGAAATTACAAACTAGAAGCGGACTAGAAGCGGAGAAGAAATACTACAATAGGCCTGTCAATAATTCAACCCGGAAATTTAGAAATGTAGAGCAATATTAAACGGGATAATTGACGTCGGGAGCCTCAGGGGAATTCGACGATGTTAACCTAACTTAGGTGGCATGCTAGAGTCATTCCAATTAGCTCCCGTAGGCTATGGCTGATCCACAACTGAGGAGGCATAAATGCGAAGATCTCACTCGCATCGGCGTTTTGTTAAAGGAGATCGCTACAAACGTTCGGGGGGACAGTTTGGACAGTGTATGGCCTTTTGGTCTGAAAAGCTACCAGAGTTGGGTACACTTCAAGTTTCGCCGTTGGTAATGGAAAACTCGACAGGAAATTTATCCTCCGGTTGCCTCCTTGTCCCGTCTGATTCAAAAGTAATATATGCGTCTGTAAGGATGAAACCAACAATATAGCTCCAGCGTGCAGGGGACAGCAGTCAAAGCGCTAGCTGTAGCACATGCCAAAAGCATTCATACAGGCCTGTGTACTAATTACAGCAAATAAAGCGGGTTTTACACCTATTTGTGCACAGACCCGTACGGGCCGTACTATAGGGCATACTAGGGCCGCGCGGCATAGGGATTTGTTAAGAGAATCGAACATTACAGCCTGCACATCGTAGGGATGACGGGTACAGATTTGATCTACATGTGTTGTGGTTATAAATCTGATCCGTGGTGCCCGTATCGAATCCTTTAACTTAGGTTGGGTTTGAATAACAGCTTTCAATCTTTAATCCGACGACTGTTCGAGATCTGATATTTTGAGATGGCATTGCTTGCGTTACTCCGTAGATTAAACTTAAGGGCTAACGGACCACTAAAGGCGTACGTTGTAGATCCACGACTTCACGGAAGCAACAAGCTAGGAAATGACAATTTCGCTTCTAATTAACTGGGCCCTGTTGTAAATCCAAACTGTTGGAGCCACCAAGGCGACCAATAGCTTTCTTTGCCTTGCTGGGTAGAGTCTGGCACCAGTCAAGCGGGTGCACAGGCCCAGTGGATGTCAGTTGTTCCCGCCGCCAACGCTTGAACAAAAGTCACAGTGTGCGCTAAAGCACAGACTTTCGTATACTATAGGTAGATAATTTAATCGATTTTATATATGCTATATACTGTATTTACTTGTGATATTCCTCGGCACCATTTGCACAGTGGAAAGGTTATAGATACCGGACATTATCACCCTTTTTGGGTGTGGAGCACCGCATTCCCGGGTTGATCTCCAACAACAATCGCTGTGCACTATACTGAACATGTAATTTGGCACACCCACGCCTCTGATGCCGCCCTCGAGCGTCTTCAGGGATTTACCCTGAAAGCCGCCACATTGTGCTGTAACTTCTATCGAAGAACCTGGTTTCATCTAGGGTACTTACCATACCAGTTAAGTTGGCATACGTGCCATGTCTGTGCCGGGGCTTAAGCACTTTTAATTGTCTTACAGCTGAAAGCCTGACCAAAATTGCCCCGTATACTATATAGATCTAGTTCTCTTCGTCTAAGAATAACACATGCATCAGAGATTCAGCAATGCCATCTAAACGTGGAGATATTTCGTTTCGCCTCAATGTCTGCCTCATTGTTATATCTACCATCTTTATATCCATTCGTCTCTATGTTAGAGGTGTCATGACTAACACTCTCCGGTGGGATGATCTATTTGCGGCAATAGCATTTGTATGGTTATTGACTCTTCGATCGTGAAAAGAGGCTTATAGTACTTAGGTGGTCCTACTGGCATTGTCGGCCCTTGAGATCAAAGGCATGCTCATCATCATAAAATCAGTCGTCTAATATTGTCTAACTGATATTATGAGTATAGAGGTAGGGCTCGGCGCTGGACAACAACAAGATAGCCTGGACCCTGAGATTTTGGCAAAATTCTTCTCTGTCAGTTAGTTACGAGAAAGAAACAATAGTATCAAACTCACAGTTTTCAGATACTTCCAACGATGCAGCTAGTGTATTTTGCAGCCACAGGCCTCGTGAGGCTTTCCATTGTCGCATTCCTCCCTCGGTTGAACAATAATAGTAAGTAATTCTCCAGAAAGCACAACAATTTGAATTAATGGACACTCCCCAGAAAAGTTCCTCTACCTGGTGTGGGGATTAGGCTTCATTGTTGCCAGCACATCTATCGTGTGCTTTATGGTAGAGCTTTTCGAGTGCAAGCACGTCCCGTAAGGTTTCCCCAAATCCTCAACTCACATTCTCATAAAGTCGGCTACCATCACTAATATCTTTCTCCCCCATTACAGAGACCTCTGGGACGGCGCAGCCCCAAATCGACAATGCATGCCAAAGTCCAAAGAAGCCTACATGTTCTGGACCCACGCCGCCATCGGCGTTGCGGTTGATGTTGCGCTACTGGTAGTTCCTATTGCCCTCGTATACAAGAAGATGATGTTCTCGAAAAGATCAATTAGAGTTATGATTGTGCTAAGCGTTGGTAGGACAATTTCTTTGCCAGGACAAAACCGAAACTAATCGTCGTAGGCATCTTTGTCACCGTAACGGGCATAATACGTCTCATTATTATTGTTAACGTGGACTTCTCCGTAAACACGTACGTCTTTCCTTGATTCAACAGTCGCTTTTGAAACTCGGATATCATGGCTGATTTCTCATAGAACTTACCAGCTGCCTACCGTCGCTGTCTGGACGGATCTAGAGGGCCATGTTGGACTCTGGGTGTCGTGTTTTCCCGCGCTACAACCACTGCTGCGCATTATAGCGGTAAAGATGGGGCTCCGCTCCGAACTCGACTCCTCGAAACAACCATACGGAAGGACGGGCGGCGTGGCCTTCAGTGGTCCGAATCGTGACAGACGTGGATATGTGCAAGGCGGCAGTGGTTCTCATATACGCATCAAGGATACATGGGACACAGACAGTGTGCAGGCCGTTGTGCTCTCTGATGTTGAGACTGTGCCAATGCAATTATTATTTCCAAGCCCACAACAACGATTGGTTGACGGCTCAAATGGGATTACTAAAACAACACAAGTAAGTGTAGAGACTGTGGATGGGAAATGTGATGACAATCACACAAATCGTAGTTGGGTTGCGATCTAAAAAGAACTAGTATTAAATCCTTTGGTTTCGAAATGATACTCCCAGAAATGGTGATCCGCTGATTCTAGCCCCTACTATGAAAGTCATGTTTGTGTGTAATGGCCAGTTGTCCCCAAAGTCTCTGCGCCGGAAACACAGCACCGACCTTGGATCTTGGCTTACCCATATGGCTACCCATATCTTGTAAATCATTTTATAGATATTATAGAAAAGCCTTGGCGGCGTTTCTTGGTTTGTTTCGATGCCATCGGCGACTGGAGAAGTCCCGCTATCCCTGGTTCCCTGGGCGAGCCGCTAGCTTCCAAATAATCTCTAGCACATTACTAAGATCTGACATTCTCGGGCTTCACTTTCCGGACGGATATATGCCGACGGAGATGCAGCTGCGGGGTACAATGCGCTGACTATTGGGATCCCACGAAATTGCGGGGTATTTAGACTATAGTAAAGATCCAAATCTGCACGAAAAGAATAAAGAGTTTATCAATTAGGAAGATAACTTACTACAGCTATGTTAACAAAACCCTCGCCGTTACCCCCGCTATCATCGCTACCTCTACGGCCCGGAGATCCTCCGCGCTCAGCCTGGGGACGATGGGGCAAAGACGACCAGCTAGGAACACTCAATTACCTCACAGTTGAGCTTGTGCAAAAAACCATTCGGGGCGAAATTAAGACAGGGCACCGTGTAGGACTGAAGTAAGCTTGCCATTGTATGATATAACAGTGTCTAATATATGAGGTAGTCTCCCCCTGGATCTCATAAACCCGCCACTTCTTGGGCGTAGCGCTTTTGAGAAGAAAATTATCAACAAAGCCCCAAGGGTGATAAATGACGACGTGATATCGTTTAACACACAAAGTAGTTCTCAATGGGATAGTTTTCGGCATTTTGCTTTTCAGCAGGAGGGGCAATTCTATAACGGGTAAACTCACTGCTCTTTGCAAAGCTAGGGACAAGTTTATTGACCATGCTCTTGCATTCGTAGAGCAACGCAGGACGAGATTCATGGTTCTGGCTCCAACTACTCGAACCCGGTGAATGGGCTAGATGCATGGGCAGAAAAGGGCATTGCCGGCCGCGGCATCCTTGTTGACTATGCCGATTATGCCGATCGAAATGGCGTCAAATACGACAAGACCAAAGCGCATCAGATCTCGGTGGACGTGGTAAAGGCTATTTTAGCTGAGACTAAGACCGAAGTCCACATAGGTGATATCTTGTTTCTCCGCACGGGATTTGTCGAGGGGTATCTTGCGCTCGACCAAAGCGAGCGAGAAACCATGAAGATGGAGCAACAATGGCCGGGAATGATGCAATCTCAAACAACCGCAGAGTGGCTATGGGAAAGTCAGTTTGCTGCAGTCGCTGCTGATAATCCTGCTTTTGAGTGTGGCCGTAAGTTTCTCCTCGTTCTTTTCTGTTCTGCCATCGCCGTGACATACTGACAGTTCTTTTCCCAGCACACGCCGATCCAGCGTGGCATCTACATCCAATATTATTAGCAGGATGGGGCACACCAATCGGCGAGCTTTTCGACCTCGAGGGTCTATCGAGGATGTGCAAGGAATCTGGTCGGTATTCATTTTTTGTTTCCAGCGCCCCATTAAACTATTCGGGGGCAGTAGCTTCCCCGCCAAATGCCATAGCTTTCTTTTAGAGAAATTATACTCCAATAACGGAAGTCTCAAGACTAGTTATACGTTTTGCTCAGCTTGCTCAGTTTTAAACTCAACTCCCATTCCCAACTCCCGCCAGTCACCCCAGAAGATGTCTCGTGAATACGAACTGGCTACGATGGGCACAAAAACCTAGGTGCACACATAGTTTCATAGTAGCTCGGGTTATTTCCAGCGTAAAACAGTTTGCGAATTTAACGAATTGATATGCTTCAAGGAAGCTGCGACTCGGGCCTTGCTTGGTAACTGTTCCTTCCATATATATATAGACCTTGAAAGTTCTACGGAAGCTGCGACTGAGTTTGCTTGGTAATCATTCTTTCCATATATAGGGCTTGAAAATTCTAAGGAAGTTGCGACTATTTACTTAGTGATCGTTCTTTCCATATATATTACCTGGAAGTTCTAAGGAAGTTGTGACTGCTTGCTTGGTAATCGTTCTTTCCATATATAGGGCTTGAAAGCTCGAGGGAAGCTGCGACTGAGTTTGCTTGGTAATCGTTCTTTCCATATATAAGGCTGAGAATCCCCAAGGAAGTTGCGATTGAGCCCTTGCAATTCAAATCTCTACTTCGAGACTAACTAACGATCATCTAGGTACAAGTCTGAGGAGGCCCTCTCGAAAACCCACCGCAGCACCCCAGAGTATAAAGCCTTCCACTCCGTCGTCATCCCAGAGGGAATCACTGAGTCGCCCACGGATCTACGACCCCTGACACCGGCAGGGATTGGGTATCTGAGTCTTGTCGATGACGAGACTGTGGAGTTTGGCGGTGCTACGTAAGATGAAGTGATTATTGTTGTGCGGCGATTCCGTACCGCGGATTCGGCAAGGAAGGAGGAGGTGAAGGGGAGCTTAATGGGGGTGGTAGAGAAACTCCAAGCATCGTCAACGTCGGATGAAGGAGAGCAATTAAAAGGGGTGGTGAAATCCTCCTGGTGCCTTGAGTATGCGTCGGATTTACAGGATGGGACTGTAGTCACCTTTAAGCGGTACAAGAATAGGATGGGAATGGAGCGAGTAAGTGCGCTTCTTAGAGACGACTTGTGAGTTTCCCATTTTCTATGTGGCCTGTGGTGATGGCTGTGTGTGCTTACTGATACCGACCAAGGCAACGAATCTCGGACTGCTGTGTGGATGTCGAAGTGACGAGGTGGATGAGTGCTGGGGTAGGGTTCGTAAAGGGGGATGTGCGGTAGAATGATGGGTTCTAGGTAGAGCGAGTGAGTGGGTGGGAGCTTAAACGGTTTGAGCTTAGTGATGTCGTTCGTCAACATTCACTACAGTGACGTTCAGTCCAGTCAAGTCGAACGGGTCCCCTCAGCTCAAGATCTGGTTTTGGACACGGGCCGGGATTACTGTGTTTTAATTATGTAGCACAGCTCGTCCATAGACCCTCAATTTCTATATATTCGTAACATTTTAAGGCCATAAACATTTGGCGTACTCCGGGTATTGGTAAGGTTTCCCATAGATCTGGCTCAGCTCATCACTTAATAGCTGGGGCCCACTCAAGTGGTCCTTCTTCTCAGCATACTTATGCCTGAGTAAAGCGACATTCCACGCAAAACTCGAGTGCCCAATGCCTCCAAAATTCGACGCTTTTGTCATGACTTGAAAATCCACCATGCCCTGCTGATCCCAAGACATCACCTTCAGCGTCGCTTTGTCCGTTTCGTCTAGTAAATCAAACTTCGTCGTGACTGTGATATTAGATGCTGCCGCATCAACTTTAAACTTCGCAACTTCTTCCAGGTCCCCAGATGCCACATATATATGAGATATGCTCGAGGAATTTGCTTGCTCTAAATAGAGCTTTGACTGCGTCTCATATCGGCTGTATACCCAGTCTCCAACCGGCCAACCCTGCTGCGAGTCATATTCCGTGCGAAGGTGAACACCAAGGAAGAAATTAGGAAGAATGGGTTTGATAAGGTCGATATCATAGGAATATCTCTCAGCAAGCTTTAGTAGAGTCTTTGTCGCTAGAATGCTGATGTCAGAGCGGAATTTGAGGATCTTCCCAAAACTCGTCGCAAAGCCATCGCCGTCGGTGTATATAGGATATGACAAGTACGATCTGTCAAGATTTATGACCACAGTGTTGTCAAACAAATCACTTATATGTTCCCCAAGCCAGTTATAGAATAGACCTCTCCATTTTTCAGGTTCGAAATCTTTTTCAGGAACGAGCGACTCTGGGTGTAGTCCTATCGGTTCATGGAATGCCTTTCCTTTGATATCCTCAACTGTATCGTATAGATGAAGCCCGGGGCAGGAGAGCTGGAGGGAATCGCGAAAGTGCTGCCGATCAAACATATAGTCGAACTCAGCCCTTACTCCTGTGCGTATTGCCGCAGTGTCTGACTCGTTGCGGAGCACGATCTTGGGTTCCACGAAGGAACCTCCTGCTAAAATGGCGTAGCGAACGCAATTCAAGATCGAGTTGCGGATGTTGCCAATGCCTCCCACACTGTCGTTGCAGGTGAACACGACGTTTTCCTTCCATTCTGTATCTGCGCAGATGCTCTTGATTGCCTCGGATTCGATCGGCGCAAAGTCGAAGGCATCGCTAGTAGTCGGATTTCGTAGGGAAGAGTGAGGTTCGTTTGAGAATATGTTCCAAGGAGTGCGATCAACAGAATAGCGTAGCTGATCAAATGCAAGCCAAATCCAAATTGCAATAAGCAGCCAGGAGACAAGGGCGATATGTATCCGACGAACGCCTCGAGGCAGCTGGATCATGGCTGTTGAATCGCTAAAACAAATAGGTAGTAATAAACATTAAGACGGTCGCAAATAACTCAAAGACGATACTGAAAAGGAATGGGCGTGGACTGATACATTATGTCCTGTTGGTGGTGCATCGTCGTCGCCCTGTCGCCTGGTTTCTGTGTTTCGTTTGCCGCCAGGATATGCAGGGTGGCACACGCTTTGCTTTTTGGGGACGGGCCACATCGGAGCACGTCGGTTCGCCGATCCCGTCCCGCTCCTCCCCACCCACCTCGGACTTCTTCCCCTTTCCAGAAGTCCGAGGTCGAGAGCGCTTCAGTGCCCAAAGTCTAATTCACAAGCTTCCTAGTACGGTCTATGAAATATACGCGACAGCATCAAAGAAATGATCAATTCGTAGAGGCTGGGATTTAAGAAAGGAATCGCTGAGGTACATGGCAGAGACTATATGCGAAAAGGCAAGGTCGTTCAGTCAATGGCGGACATAAGATAAGACCTATATCCCTCGATGCTACAGGACTACCATAATCAAATGAACGCCGTTGAAAAATAATTATAGATATATATTTATCTGCAACTGCATTTCTATCGCAGCCAAATATGCGCTTCTTCGCATTTATTATCAGACGACCGATTATCTTCCTACCGGAGCGTACATCTCCACCGGACTGTTCATTCCCATCTGAGCATACATTTCCTTAGGCGCGCGCTCTGTAGATAACTCTTGCGGCCCATACCCAGAGCTTGTATACTCCTCGCCCTCTGGAGACATTTCCTGGCTCTGCACATGATGATGTGCCGCTGAAGTGGGATTTGGCTCTGCAGGTTTCCCTTTACGGCGCTTGTATAATAGGCACCCTGCGACGAGGGCTGCGATCAAACAAACTGCCACCGCTGCACAGATACCCCCAATCGCCGCCTTTGAGAGTTTACCTCCAGATTGGGCTGTATTGCCAGAGGGTGCGGTGCTAGTGTTTACTGAGTTGGGATTATCCAAAATTGTCCAAAATCCGCTCCATGTATCCGCCCAGACCGTTGTAGAAGATATGATTGAGTTGTCCGTAGGTTGAATCGGGGTCGGAGCTATAGTTGTTGGAGTATTAGGTCCAGGAGCCTGTGCAAGAAACCAGACTCCGTTGCCTGTCTGCCAATTGACCCCGATAAATGCAGCTTGTAAGAATGAACGGCCTAGAGAAAAAATGCCGCCCGGGGCCTGTCCGGGGAAGCAAGGGAAATACAGCGTAGGCGTGCTGATTATTGGAGATGTCAAGGTGAGGTTGAGAAGAGAAAATGGCACCCTGATTGTTATATTCTGCGAGACGGCGCTGTTGAGACGAAATGTAAAACTCAGATATGATGGCGAGGAGACGATCATCTTATATTTCGGATCGGCAGTATTCCAGAAGTAAAGACCATACTTGGGTTGAAAAGTCACTGGAAGATTCTTGGTAATAGAATCACAAGTACTCTGGGGCAAGTAAAGATAGGGCACAGTAGCATCCACTGCTACCCGCATCGAGCTTATTATTGACGAGTTTCCAGACGCAAGAAGACCTGCTTGCGATGAAAAGTTGAAAGGCGACGCTCCACCTTCAACGCCGATACCAATATCCAAGAGGTCAATTGGCAGATGATCAATAGCATATGGTTGGCTCGAGACCAGGCCAAGGACTCGACTTTGGTCATATCCACCGATAGTCAAGGATCCGGGGATCCCAAAGGCTGGAGAGCCAATATGCATTCCATAGGAGTTTGATGGAGTCCGACCTTCTCCGAACATGCTACTCGTTATGAATGTGCCGTTCCATCGAGGATTCGGAGGGAAATGGTCCCATGTTTGATTGAAGTTCGGTGCTCCCAAGGCTAATTTTCCAATCGTTAATGGATATGTCGATCCGTCTGGCAGTGTTTCGTGACCGTTTGAAACAACTAGCATGTCGAAATTTTGAATAGGGGCAATGAATGAATTCCCAGAAGCTCCCTCCCTGACCGTCACAGCCACTGTATCAAACATCCAGTGAGCAGACCCAAATATTGTCGATTGAGCTCCAACAGTATGAGAGAAGCTTGAGTTTTCTATGGACCCTGTTTGCCCAATTTCGACGTTTGTTGATGAGCTTGAACCATTGTATAAACCTGCTGATTGTGCAATACACGATGAACCGGTTGCGCAAACTGAAGATGCTAGCACATTCGACATCCAAGATCCGCCAGGGAGAAGGTCGATGGATTGTGATGGTGTACCGATGCGAATATTAACGGCATGCCATGGCCCATTTGGACCATAGGTATTTGATGACCATGGTACGACTTGAGTCTGACCTGAGAATGCTGCGGATTTCCGGCAGAAAATTATGCCTATTATAATTGCCTTAGAAATATATGAGGACATAATAGCAATGTTCCAGTGTCACAGACAACAGGAACGTAGGAAACCTCTGAAACCGACGGTGTTGGGCGGTCAACACTACAAAAAGAGCATGACGCACAAATACAGATGCAAGAGAGGGGAAAGCAGGAAAATGGAGAACGAGACTTACCGCGCGATACTTGCCGGATTCTGCTATTTTAAGACATCGACGTGGAAAAGCAATCTTATTATGTTGGATATGTTGGATATGTTGGAGTTTTGGGTCTGCAAACTGCCTGCATACAGAGGACAGCCAATAACCATACTCCATAGAGGAATATTGCTTGGCAGAATACCCGTTTCAGTGTAGACCTTCCGAAAGCGCCCCGTACGTATTGCTAGGGTGTTGTTAGGCGCTTAACCAAGTAACACGACAGGACACCGAGCCTCACTGATCCCGATACGTGTGTGTGTGAGAATTATCAGACATCACCTGCCAAGAGGTGGGTATAGCTCGAAAATACTGCAATGGCGCAAGAAACACATATAGGCAACAAGGAGATAATTGATTAACAAACTTCAAATTTGGTCGCGGCTTACAGGGGGTCTCGGTTAACAGGGATCTTCGATTATCAGACAGCATGGTCCCACAAGTGTTCGGGAAACAGGCACTAGGGTAGTTAGGGGACCAACCGCAATTGGCTCCTCCGTGTATTTTTGCGAAGCTGTTGCTTACAAATGCCAGGGTAGTCACGGGAGCAACCGCAACTGGTTCCTTCGTGTATTTCGGCGAGGAGGAGCAACCGCGACTGGTTCCTTCGTGTATTTCGGCGAGGGGAGCAACCGCAATTGGTTCCTTCGTGTATTTCGGTGAGGGGAGCAACCGCAATTGGTTCCTTCGTGTATTTCGGCAAGGACTATTGCTTATAACTTTTAATTGCTTAGAAATCCAAAGGTAGGCTCATGGAAATTCACTTGCAAATCTACGTAGAGAGTCTGCCGCGTCGGGGCTTGATTATTAACCAGCCCGAAGATGGGGACGAAACGCCAGTATAACGACGATACTAGACAGCATATAAAGCTATGATTACCATCTCATTTTAAGCATCCTTTCAGACATTCCAGTTTATCCATTGTTACACCAACAAAACTCAAATCTCACGATACGTTCAATATTCAACATGTCGATACCCGAGAATCGTCTTCCTATCGTTCGTAGAATTCTAGCTTCGAATCTACCGCTTCCAGTCACCCTCTCGACTGTCACTGGAGCTGAGCCAGCTGTTGAAGTGATATCAGATGATTTGTCAAGTCTTCCAATTCTGGATGGAAATTATTCCAAGATCAGTATCTTCAACCACGGATCTGTTCCCACCTCAACCGTTGGACAGTCAGTCACACCATTAGCTTACCTAGCCATTTCCCCGCTCTACTTAAGACTAATTTTTTTTCGCAGCGGGAAACTTGAACTCGAAGAGGTGCCTGGGGCTGGGATTGTATTACCTGGTGGGGCAAACATCTACTACTTAGATATAGCGCCTGGATATTCTACCTCGATAGTAAGTATATGACCATACTTCCCTATCTTCTACGCAACCCACCGGTCAGCTCGCTAATGCGTGTTAGCACCGGACGACCTCTGTAGACTATATGATCTTTCAGACAGGCGAGGTGGTGTTGCTAACACCAGACGAGGCCTTTGATCCTGTAGCAGGAAAGGGAAAAATCGAGGAGACATTATGCAAACCAGGCGATATACTCGTCCAACGTGCGACACTGCATGGGTGAGTTCTCGAATTTTACAAATAGATGCATCCACTAATAATTTTGTTAGTTGGGCAAACCGAACTGACGACTGGGTGCGGATCCTATGTGTGGTATTGGATGCTAAGCCTACGTCCACTGAGATTCAGGGTAGCAATGAGAGACATCTTTTGCCCGAGGTCTGGGACGTCTGAAATTCACGGACCCAAGGGGCGAAGGCGGTTGACAAACGAGGAACAAAATTCAGTATAGAGTACTAAACCGTGTGCTGGCTCTACACCTAATTTATCTTGTGATATTTTCTATTATTTCTCCTCCATCTTGACTACCCACTTTGCCACCAATGCGCTTGATGGCCCTTCACAAAGTTACGCTACGAACTTCCCACGAAACATGTTCACTAACATGTTCCCAAACGCCATTACAGTTCCTCCTAGTTCCTGTGACTTGAAACGTCTTCTTTGCGTTGTCAAAAACAGTCGCAACCACACCATAGATTCTCTTCTCCTCCCTTACAAAGCCGTACTCTATACCGTCCTCCTCCATCTTGACCACCCACTTTGCCACCGCTGCGCTCGATGGCCCTTCATACACACCCTCTCTGCCTAGCCCCTCCATAATTCTGATTGCTCGGCGCCGCAAAGACGGATCACGACAGTGTGTTGCGACGTATAATAGTGGCTGGATTAAGCCGACGTCAAGGCTGAAATGCGGCCTAGTGGTTTTATTACCTTCATCTATGTCATCAACTTTCTGTGCAAGATCCACAATCTGCTTAAAGCTAGAATAGAAGAAATCGTATGACAGCTGATCCTGGTTGAAAAACGTCGTGATATGGATCCAGGCTGCTGTACGCTGTATGACAAGGATGTCAATAGACACTTGCTGTTTTAGCGAGACTTGGTTCTGCCTGCCAAAGAGGGTGAACAGGTTGGACCAGTGATTCAAGAGCGTTTTGATTTGCTCCACTTCGATTGCAGTCTTGGCTGGCAAGGGTATATATGGGAGCGTCTTTTTTATTAATTCGGGATTCTGTTGGAGAAAGAAATACATAGCTGCAAGAATTGAATTCAGCTCATCTCTGGCCTGGAATATGCTCGTAAATCGGTCTGGCAGGGACCTTGTCATGAAATTATGGGGCTCGTATGCTTTCTCGAACGTAGCTGCTTGAACGTCAAGTCTTGCGAAGGCGCTGACAAGGTCATGAATATTTCCGGAAAGGGGGCAAGCAGATGGATTTGTAGCCATAACCTCCCCATCAGCTGAATATCGAGTGAAGCGATCTCGGATTGCTTTAAGCATCCTGAATCCGCTTTTGAGATGGATCATGGCCACGACATCACGGCCGAGCAAAAGCTCGAGGGCTAAGAAAACCAGGCTTGAAAGAATTGCTAGCTCCCAGCTCATACTACAACTTCCGAGTCTTTGATTGAGCACCACGATGGCTTTGTGGTAATATCTCATAGCGTATTCTGGTGCAGAGACGCTGGTTCGAATATCAGATGGGTACATCTGAGCTCGATGTAGAGAACCCAAAGCAACAATCGAATGACTTATACAGGGCTCTTCATAAGCCATCTGAAGAACCAACTTTTCCCAAAGTGAGCCTTGAAAGTACCCCGCGAAGTCTTTCGCACAAACATTTCGGAAATAGTCGAGGTTTTGCGCTTCCTCGGGACACATTTGAGGAAGTATTCGAGGACATAAGCGGAGCTGTGGAGGCATTGTAACCGGCTTAACTAAATATGAATTTGATAAAGTGTTCGGTGATGTGTGTTGATTAGGAACCCTCGAGAGCCACTTAGCTGGCCTAGATGGAGGGGGAGCTGCCAAAGCTGGATTCAGATAGTCACATTGTCGGCCAGTTTCCGTGCAGCGAATGCAACTAGGCTTGGTTTCGTCACATTTTATATGTCGTACCCTATAACAGTCAGTATCAAAAGAGATTTACATCGAGCAAGAAATGGAAGAACAGAGGCATATGCATATCCGTGGTCATAAGAAAGCTAGTTGACAGAAAAAAGATTTGCTTGAAATGCCGCAATATGAAGTCCAGACTTAGCAAGTCATTAAGAAGAAATATAGGAACAACCCAAGACTAGTTTCCCATCCATGTATTTTCTAGATATGTTGAGATGACGCCTCGCAAAAATGGCCTCTCCTCAAACAGCCTCCACTTAGCAACTACCGCACGTAGCCACCAATTGAACGAAACATAATTCTCTGCTTAATCTTACCTACAAGTAAAGCACCCAGTCTTGCTTCTACTCACTCCCTTTCTCTTCCACTTCGGCTTTCCTTCCACAATAGCATTCAATTCCTGCCCTGCCATGTCTCTCTCACTCGCAATGTGACAAGCTTAGCTAGCAGCAATTCTTAGCCTTCGAAAATAAAGAATCGAGAATACAGTGGGAGGTAGTTTATGTGAGAGACAGAGGACAGAAGAGACCAGCGAGGAGATTATGGAAGCACGTCAAGTGGCACGGCCCACGTCCATGCGCCTTTCCTAGAGGGGCTAGCGTCCAAACCTGAGGGGCGCAACACTGTGAACTGAGATTGAGATTATTTAGAATTATACCTGTAAGTCTTGAAAGTAGTATAAGGAAGGACAGCTCTCCCAAGGCGGTTCTCGATGACTACGGAGCTACTTTTGCGCAGTCGCGAAAACTAGAAAGTGTAGTTGTTAAAGCAGCCGGGTTCCTGGATAAAAGGGTTAGGAGTAGGCTGAAGTTGCTCGGTTCCAGTTGTCAGTTTTGCGCACGGAAAGCTGAACCCTAGAATCGGAAATCCACTAGCGACGCCCAACAGTCCAGGACCTAGAAACCAGAAACGGAATGTTGTGTTGGATGCTGCAGAAATAGGGAACGAGAAACGGGAAACGGGAAACGGGCGGCTGCTTTGGCGCGGTCACGAAGGTCATGATAACCGAAAGTTGTAGTGGTTAAGCAGCCGGGCCCGCTAACATAGGACGGCATACGGTAGTTGCTTAACACAAATCCGGCATCAGTGGTTTAGTGGTATTAATCCATCGACGCCAGCTCATGTAGAGGGCCCTCTAATGCCAGTTTACCATTTCCTGATTCCCCTTTCTTGAATCCTGGAAAAGCAGTGACATTTTAGTGCTCGGTTGCGTTGCCTGGAAAAGAGTTGGGTGTCGACATGGGGATGTGTGATTCGAGCCTAATAATCGGTTCGGAGCATTCCGGTCCCTGCCCATTTGGAGGTGCATTAGCCAATGCCCACGCATTACTGACCCCGCCCAAAGGCAGCCATCCGTGCATATTGTGGATCCAGTATAACAGCAACCCGCCACTCCAGGTTCGTGGTGAGATCAAGCTTTCCGTCGTTAGTTTCCGGTTCTTGGCTCTTTACACTTTATATCGCTGCCGTTTTCCTTGATACACGAAACGGTTTCCTCAACCTGGAATGTAAGCCTAACAGTTACATTTTCCTTGGGGAGACGACGCTGCAGCCCAATGTAGAGAAGGTGTTTCGCAGGATTTGGCCTGTGAGGGATGAGGGAGGTGGTTGGTGGTCAAACTGACGATTGTGTATCTATTGTTCAGCTTGTTCCATGGCGTATCAATAGCGTGCTATGGCTGATGCAAGCGTAGCTGAACGTCCCGTCAAAATCCGAATGAGGATTCCATCCAATCCATATCACGATATATCACACTACAACAGCTATCTAGACGGCTAGACTGCAAAGAGTGATTCATATTGACGCCTAAACATTGAAATGTTCCTCTGGATATGTTATCGTACCGTACAGGTCGCAGGGCTAAGGTGGAAACAGGAGATAGCCACAATCAATTAGATCGCATCACGGCGGAGCTGTCTGGGAGGAAGGAAGATGGACAGTACATACCTGCCTCTAGCAGAGTGCGAGCACTGGCCACGGACTGGCCAGCGCTGTAGCCGTGGCCAGGATGGCTGCTTTTGCTTTTGCATTTAGATTTACATCTCTTGTATCCCCTCTGACTTACCTCTTTCTCGTCTTTATCTTATGTTGAAGTTTGTGCTCCTCGGTGTTAACTGAGTATATATTCGCGCTGCCCACAGATTGTAGTCACAGTAGCGGTCATGAAAGGTCTTTATTCGGCCGTGGTAGCGGGCGTGCTCGCCTCGTGCGTCCATGGACTTGATCCAACAGACAGTATCATGGATGGTGGTAGGTTCCATGGGCTAATCTCCCAACTCAGACATGAACTACATTATTCAGAAGAAGCTGACTCTTCTTTAGATGCTGCACAATCCGGATATCTCCCAAACCATAACATGGATCCGTCAATCATAATGGGAGGTGTTTTTGGGCAGATCTGGAAGTTCACGACACCAGCTGGAACATCGGAGCAATTTTACGCAAAGCCTTTGGTCTACACTCCTTCGTCTACGGGAAAGCAGCGCGTACTGGCCTTCTCAGAGCAGAACAATGTTTATGCCTTGGATGCCGTCAATGGTACACTTCTAGCCTCTCGCGCCCTCGAAACACCCTTCCATGTCAGTGACATTGGCTGCAGTGACATCAGCGGCACCATTGGAATCACTGGGACTCCAGTAATTGATCCGGCAACAGATACGCTGTATCTTTATGCGAAAAGCTACCTAGGTAACACGACGGGCTGGCAAAATGGAGCTTACAGATTCCACGCGCTTGATACTGTCACTTTGAATGAACGGCCCGGATTTCCTATCAACATCCAAGGCATTCCGGCAGACAACGATCCAACGAGACGATTCACTGGTGGTACAAATCTGCAGCGCCCCTCGCTGAATCTTATCCATGGGGTGATTTATGCCGGGTTTGGCGGTCACTGTGATCAGTACAATTATACTGGCAAGGCAACCAATGCGCAACTAAAGATTTATTACTAATCCATTACATAGGCTGGATAGTTGGGATTGATACGGCGGGTACTGTACGGACAGCTTTCGTAACAGAAGGAGGCCTCCACGCCAATCCTGAAGATGGAACCTGGACTGGAGGCGGAGGCAAGGCAGGTATCTGGATGTCAGGCATGGGCCTCGCCTCAGACAATCCCAGTCGTCTATTCTTTGTCACTGGAAATGGTCAAGGCCATCAGAACCAAAATTCTCCAGCTTCTGGTCACACTCCTCTTGATACCTTGGACGAAGCGGTTGTGAATCTGAGTATTGATCCTGTCACTGGAAAGGTATCTTTGCAGGACTACTTCGAGCCTTACGAATACTTGGCAATGGACGCTGCAGACAGAGACCTTGGCTCTGGAGGCATCTGCCTGCTCAATTCAACAACATTTAATGGAAACGGCGTCGCAAGAATGGCTGTGGCAGCAGGGAAAAATGGGAAAGCGTACATCATGAATGTAAGTCGAACAATCTGTACAACGATTTTGCGATGCATCTTTCTGTATGAGTACTGCGCTGACAATTCCTTGCACAAAAAGGCCGATAATTTAGGTGGCTACAAGTCGGGGCCAGCAGGATCGGATAATGTCCTCCAAGTCCTCACTATGCCTGGAGGAGGTTCTATCTTCGGTGGCGCTGGATCATACCCCTTGGAAGGTGGATACCTGTACATGACTCCTGTAGGATATCCTACCCTTGTCTTCAAATTTGGACATGACAGCAGCGGCAATCCGAGCTTCACGCAAGTTGCTCAGACGAATGGTTCATCAGCTGGTCGTGTTGGTGTTGGCGCTTCGACTATCACCACACTTGGTGGGCAGCCAGGAACGGGCATACTATGGGTTACAGACGTTGACGCCGGCGTTCGAGCATACCAGGCGGTCCCAGTCAACGGCCAAATGATTAAGATTAATCTTCCCACAGCACCATTCGTGAATAAGTTTCAGCGCCCGGCGTTTGGCAATGGTAGGTATTATGTGTCGACCAGTGTTGGCAATATCTTGGGTTTTGGGTCTCCTGTAGCTCTTCCATTGTCTTGCAACACGCCACTCGACTTTGGAAGCGTTATCATCGGATCTTTCTCCACGCAGAATGTCACCTGCACTACGAATATTGCTCTCAATGGTCTAATCGGGTTGGCATTGGGTACAGCTCAGTACCAGGCATCAAATAGTTCCCTTCCAACTGGTTATCTTGCGGCTGGAGTCTCATTCACTTTCCCCGTCATCTTCAACCTAACCACTTTCGTCCTGTCACCTGGCTCTCAAAGTGCTCCAGTCGTTCAGCCTGGTACGCTGACAACCTCGATCAACATTTTGACAAACAATGCGGTTGCTGGATACTCCATTAGCCAGCCAGTTGTTTTAACTGGCGTCAGTGTTAGTAGTACACCGTTTCTCCAGACAAATCCACTTGAGCTTGACTTCGGTGGCATTGTTCTTGGATCAGTGACAGCGCAGACTGGGCTGACGGGAACCTTCTTGATCGTGAATTCTGGTCTTTCTCCAATGACTATCACAGGCTATGGGTATACGCAGGATGACATCCTTAAGGCTCCAAATTTCACAAACGTCACCCAGAGTGGAAGTACGGGACTGTATGATCTCGGTCTGGCCTTCAATTTCACTTCCTCGAACCTTCCTCTGGTAGGGACGGTACTTGCTCCGTATGCTAGCATTACAGTGAGCGTCAATTTCTCACCCGGGCAGTTAGGAGACTACTATAGCACGCTTGAAGTCTGGTCTAATGGCGGGAGCGCTTATTCTACCTTCACTGGCACCGCTTCCACAAACCCCATCGGTGTCCTCGAAGTCAGCAACGGCGAAGGCGGCTGGCTCAAGCAGACAGTCGTCAATTTCGGCTCGCAGCCAGCCTTGTCTCAGACTACGAGACAGATCAGAATCTCAAACGTCGGAGGATCGACATTGATCATCACGAAGAGCAAGCCTCCCGGAGGCCCGCAACTCATTGCTACGAATCCGGGAGTTGACCTCAGCGAGAGCATGGTCATCGAGCCGAACTCGTTTGCCTTAGGCACTGTTCTTTTCTCGCCGTCTCCTCTGCACCTCAACAGTTCTCCTTTCTCCATCAATGCCACCTGGACACTCAATACCAACGACCCAAACTTTGAGGGGCCGATTGCTGTACTCTTCCAGGGAAGCACAAGTGCCAAGCAGGTAGGGCCTGTGAATCCCGACGGCTCGGCGCGCTACCAGTATCTTGGATGCTATTCAGAGTCGACAGGACCGCGTCTACTACCCAAGGGCTATGGTAATGGTCCTTCGAACTCAAATGGTGTGTGCCAGACGCAGTGCCTGGCTTATGGCAGTGTCTTTGCTGGGACAGAGTATCAGACTGAGTGCTGGTGTGGCAATGCGATTCCCCCGCCGACTGCTCTGGCTATATTGGATGACAAGTGTTCATATACATGCGCCAACGCAACGGTACTTCCTCTATGTCCTAGCCTTCTAAGGCTCGAGTAATGTGCTGATAGTAGTATAGGATGAAGTTTGTGGTGGCAATGGTGGATACATCTCAATCTACTATGATACGGAGAGATACTTCCCTCTCAACGGCACCATCACGGGTATCCCGGTTGCTAAGCTTTCAATTGGAGCCTATACTTATGTGGGATGCTATACTGATTCGACAGCATCTCGTGGCTTGACTGGTAAGGCTATAACAGCAAGCACTATGACTGTTGAGATGTGCTATACTTTTTGTTTGGGCTATCAGTACTTTGGGATCGAGTTCGGTGAGTGATTCGTGTATGAATGATCATCTGCTCGTACTGAGGGATATATGTAGCAACGGAATGCTTTTGCGGGAATACCCTGAAAGCGACCTCTATACTCGCAACTAATCAGGGAGACTGTTCAATGACATGTCCTGGCAATGGCAAGTTCAGTTCCTTCCAAGATTTAAACGGCTCCTACTAACTCTTGTGTTAGGTTTGGAGTTGTGCGGAAGTGTTAGTATACACGATCATGAACTTTTTGCGACACAGTATTGAATTTAACACACATTATAGGGTAGCCGCTTGCAGATGTATGCTCTCAATGCCTCGAACTTGGTGACATCTTCATCAAACAGTGTTGTCTCGACGAGCACCTCCAGTACTGTCTCTAGTGTAACTACTTTGTTGACGATGACTCTCTCGAGCACGTCGTTCTCTACAGCTAGCTCACAGTCCACCTCAAGCTTACCACCAAGTGCAGTCAGCTCTACGTTAGCATCGTTAACATCAACAGTGTTACTGGTTTCGACAGCCTCTACGACCTCAACATCATCCTCGACATCATCATCTACGGTGGTGACTGGGACGCCAGCTATTGTATGGACTGTTGGTAACTATGCATTCCAAGGTTGCTGGACTGATGCGGTTGCGGCTAGAGTGCTTATTGACAAGAAACTCTACGCCAGCACTATGACACTCGAGAATTGCGCTACGTTTTGCGCAGGTGAGACATTCTGGGGTGTTGAATATGGTAAGTCGGACGTCCAATATCAGATATAGAGTATTTCTGACTTTCGCCATAGGCCAAGAGTGTTATTGTGGAATGGTCTTACAAGCTACATCGGTTAATGCTACAAATCAGGCGGACTGCAATATGCTCTGTCCAGGTAAGTCAATTTGTCTGTATCTAAGGACTAAGGATTAAACAAAATTTCTAAATGCGCTTTTAGGCAATCCTCAAGAATACTGTGGTGCTGGTATGTTATTCTTCCCACCTATCTAGCAACCGAGCATAGCTAATGGCGGTCAATGTAGGAAGCCGCCTTGAGCTGTATAGCTTGATGCCATCAGTTGTCCCGACAAGCAGCTCCTTAATAGTTGTACAGACTTCCTCAAGTTTGAGCACTTCATCGTTGTCCTCCGCCTTAGACTCTTCGCCGATTGTTGCGTCTACTATTTCCTCGACTTTGAGTTCTTCATCGTCGTCCTCCGCCTCAGACTCTTCGCCGATTGTTACGTCTACTACTTTCTCGACTTTGAGCTCTTCATCGTCAGTCTCAATAAACGTCACATCAACATCCTCCCTAGTTCCACTGTCAACCCCTTCCGTCGGTGCAATTAGCAACGGATGGCAATATGGCGGATGTTTCAACGACTCTGTCAATGCACGAGCTCTCACCTCCAAGTTCGTCGTTCAGTCTGCAGCCACAATCGAATCTTGCCAAGCACTCTGTCTCAAGAATTCCTTGCCGCTTGCCGGGCTCGAACATGGTACTCAATGCCTCTGCGGCTCTATGATTTCAAACTACGCAGTCAGCGGGCAAAGCGGATGCAATAACATCTGTTCTGGGAACGCCTCCGAGATCTGCGGTGGCACCAGCAGAATCAGCATCTACAACTACACGAGCTTCGTTCCACCAGTGTTAGCTGCCAACATAGGAAATTACGTCTTGCAAGGTACGGCCCGCCTGACGACGCTCCTATTAACCCTCTCGTCAATCACTAACGGGACTCAATACAGGCTGCTATACAGACTCAGTTGCGAATCGCACGCTCAAAGGTTACGTATTCACCAACACCACAAGCATGACTCAGGAACTGTGCATCAATACCTGCAAGGCGAAAGCGTACGCGTACGCTGGCATTGAATATGGCTCCCAGTGCTACTGCGGTCTAGCAATCGGTGCGAGCGCGACAGGTGTCGCGCTCGCGCAATGTGAGGTGATGACGTGTGCTGGTACTAATATAGAGTGGTGTGGTGCGGCGAGTCGGATTGCTGTGTATCAGAGTTCGTAACGTTAAATTTGACTGTTAGAGGGAGGGGGGTTGACGAAAAAGGAGTTCTTCGGATCACAGGACTCAATATTGACTAATATTAGAGGAACTCAATACCTACTAGAAAATCACGTTGGCGTTGTTGCCCTCCAGCCTGATTTGCAGAGAATTTCTATTCATAGCGCAAATGAGTTCCTCCATCATAGCTTCACCATCGAGCTCTTATCACTCCTAGCGCTTATAAAAGGGTCTTGGTTATTGTTCTAACGAAGGCAACGCGCCAAGCTCTCTTCCCCATATCCATTGCCGACAGCATCCATTACTAAAGATTCGGCTTATATATCCACACTGTCCAAAGCACGAACATTATACAGATTTGACCAGATACCCATTTTCCTTACCGAACTTTCAGCTCCCTAGGAAGGCTACTACTGATCCTATATGTGTGAATGTGGCCCTAAATCCTCGCTTTTACTGTGCCCCTGACATTACCCACGGCCGCGTCTCTCTATCATCATACTTGCTAGTACTCCACTGGGGTACTTCAGAGCTCGCCCAAAATGATGTCGACGGCCTGCTCAGCGATCGCATAGACGGCGACCTGGTAGTGCGAAGCAATCGGTTGCGGAATCTGCGATGTCGTCAGTCATTGCAGAAACATGACAAATCTAATAAGCAAGTACTTACCACACTGGCATCTACAACGCGAAGATTCTTCACGCCATAAACCTTGAGCGATGCATCAACGACCTTGCCCATAGCAGCCGTACCTCCAGGGTGGAACACCGTCGAGCCTCCCAACTTGATGCGCTCGTCGATCTGCTCATCTGAAGCATCCAGACCAGCAACCGCGTGGCCGGGAGGAGTGTGTTCCTCGACGACAAGTTCCTTGCCTTCAGGCGTGTCAAACATGAGCTTCGAGTGCATGCGGAAGCCCTCGCGCATGACATGCTTGTCCGCCTCCGTGGCGTAGTAGTTGGGATCGATAAAGGGAGGCGCTGCAGGGTCGCTTGAGCCTAGAGTGACGGTACCTCGCGAAGTCGGCAGACAGCCCATGTAGAAAGTCATGATGGAGTTTCCGTCCATGGGAACAGCGAGTCCTTGGGTTTCAGAAGCCATTGCGGCGTACAGAAGATTCATCTCTAGATGACTGCGGTTCTGGAGCAGTGGATGGTCGTCAGACACCTGGCCTTCGTCTTTCTCGAGCGCAGCCATGAGCGGCGCAGTTGGGATTGGGGCCGTGACGAGCCAGTCGACTGGTCCCCCTTTCTCGTAGTTAGGACCGCCAAAGAGTAGCGATCCAATGGAGAGGCCCTTTTCGGGATGTCGCAGCTTCCAGTACCGGAACAGCATCAGGTGGTCAAACAAGTTGGTGCCAACTGCAGGCAGGTCTACGACGGTGGTAATGCCATGCTGGGAGAGAAGGGCCGGGTCTCCAATACCAGAAAGTTGGAGGATCTTGGGAGTTCCATATGCGCCACTAGACACAACGACTTGGCCTCCCTCCTTGACCAGGTGCTTCTCCCCGCTAGCGAGTTCAACACCGATGGCAACCTTCTCGTCGTTGACGATGACGCGACGCACCAGGGTGTCGGTGAGCACCTTCACTCCGGCCAGAGGATATGTGTTAGTGACAATCTGTCGCTTTCCGTCTTTCCAGTTTTCGACTAGGTCGGTGATACCCTGGGGGTGGCCGTTGTTCGCATCAGGGATGTGTTTGAGTCCAAGGTTAGACCACAGCTTCAAGATGTGGTCACGTAGCGGAAACTTGCGGCCAGATGAGCTGACGGAAGCAGTGATGACGGGGCCATCAAAGCCGTGCTGCTCCGGGTCCGCATTTGGATCGAAATGCTTCTCGGACCGCTTGAAGTAAGGGAGCAGGCCATTGTAGCTCCATCGGTCGTCCTTAACTTCACGTGCCCACTCGTCGTAGTCGAGTTTATCTCCACGGATCCAGCCGCCAGTGTTGATGATCGTGCCGCCCGACAGGCCCTTGATGGCGCAATTGTATTTTGGCACGCCTTTCAAGTGTTTCTGGGGTACCGTCATGTATTTATAGTCGAGGTCTGAGAAGTGCAGGAGGGCAGCCTCGGCGGGGTTAGAGATGTGAGGTTTGCCAGTGACATCGGGCCCTGCCTCAATGAGGAGGATGGACAGCTCCGGCTTACGTTGGTGGAGTCTTGAGGCAAGCACGACGCCGCCGATGCCGCCACCAATGATGATGATATCTGCCATAATTGATTTTGTAGTGTTAGTTACGAACTGAGGTATGGTGAGGTGTGTATAGACTTTCTTGCTTGGCTTGTTGTTTGTTTTTATTTTATTTCTCGAGCTGCTCCTACCTTCACGTTGACCTAGAAGGCTGCCCGCATTGGCCCGTGGGGACTGGGCCGCATTCAACCAATTGGACCCTGTAGGGAAGGTGGCACAAACAACAAGCAACGGTAATATCAGGTCAGCTTCATATATTAATGAGAGGTACCTAGTAAGGGTTCATCGAGACCATCGGGTGTTGAGAGATCATCGAGACCATTCGGGTGAAGGATGATCAGAACCATAGGATGCAGGGGGTGAATCAATGGATGCGGGGCAAAGTGGGGGCGGCGAGTCCTAATCAGCAGGGGCCGCCGAACAGCGTGCCATTGTGCTAGGGGTTGCGTCATCCCGCCTTCTTGGGGCCGTGGCGGCTTTTGCGTGAATTTAAAACATATCTAAAAGGTTCGGAACTTGGAGAGACCACGAATAGTAAGCTCTGTTTCTCTGACTCTGATTCTTCCTCGTTAATCACACACTTCATCTCTCGCAACTGTAGTCTGACTTGGCGCTCACGTAAGCTTACCACTAACAAAGTAAGAGGTAAGCTTACTACTATATCTACAAAGGCGAGTTTAAGGAGGGATCTGCAAGCGAACCGACGATTACTCCTAGGCTGACTTGGGTTGAGTCCAACAGAGTGCATTTTATGTGAACGCTAAGAATGGCTGACATGGTCTATGCCCACAATTATTTTAGCCCTGAAGCGTGTTAGACAAATATAGTAGTAAGCTTATCCCTTACTGATTACTTCGTACTAGTAGAGCTTACGTGAGAAAAAGTGCAGGGATTTCGTAAAGACGAGCGAATTAGATTAAGGTTTGAAACCTCGCTTGAGAGGCGATGTCAAACTACGGTTGCGAGAGACGGAGTGTGTACTTCGTACAGGCCCTATTTAACCTACTTTTCAGGTCAATTCGTCTAAGATGCTTGGCAATGCTGCTTTTGTATTTTTAGACTTGTTGCTAGTTATTAAATCTGCTGATTTTTGGTGGCGATTTCGCTAGTATAATCTGAAATCCATCATGAATTCGTGGACTCCTAGTGCTCAAACTACGAAGCGGACCCTAACGAGGGCGCTAAGATTCGCTCGCGGATGTGTCAAAAAAGTGCAGGGATTTCGTAACGACGAGCGAATTAGATTAAGGCTTGAAACCTCGCTTGAGAGGCGATGTTAAACTACGGTTGCGAGAGACGGAGTGTGTACTTCATACAGGCCCTATTTAACCTGCTTTTTACGTTAATGCGTCTAAGATGCTTAGCGGTGTTGCTTTTGTATTTTCCCTAAGTATTTTATATAGCCTCCGTCAGCTAAGATCACTTCTATACATCGATCACCCATTCCCCGAATAAGCTCTTAGATTTTAGCATGTGCAACACCACCTAGCAAACCAATTACCATCTCTACCCAGACATCATCGTTCATTCAAGCGCAACGTGAGATCATAGTGACGATTACAGCCCCTGCTACTATTGACAGCCTCCGGGCGAAGAACCGTAGGAACTTACAGAGCCATGTTGACCAGAGATAAGTCCGTGCATCATAGTTAACGGTGATTAGGCTAACTCCGGGTGGGTTCAACTGATTTCGTCACTTAAAAGGCACAGCGATCACCCATGAGTGTCGAGTCTATATCTTGTAACTTGAAAACGCCGACACTTTACTCAATCGCCTCTTCTCTATTCTAGATATCGCTTCTAACGACCTAATTTCACGATGACTCGCGTCTTGCTTACGGGTGGCAGCGGCTTCATTGCCACTCACGTCCTCAATGTCCTCCTTAAGCAGGGGTAGGTGTTTTGACTTCCAATTAGGCAAACAAAGCCTCTAATGTGTTTTCTACATAGTCACTCCGTTGTGACCACTGTTCGCAGCCAAGACAAGGCAGACAAGATCAGGAAGGCGCACTCTAGCTTTGGCAAGGACAAGCTCGACTTCTCCATTGTCGAGGATATTGCCGTCGAGGGCGCATTTGACAACGCTGTCAAATCAGACCCACCGTTTGAAGCCGTTATTCACACCGCCGGTCCCTTCCACTTCAACGTTACGGATGTGCAGAAGCAGCTGCTAGATCCTGCCATTCTTGGCACGGCTGGTATCCTTAAGTCGATCAAGAAGAGCGCTCCTACAGTGAAAAGGGTTGTCATTACTTCGTCATTCGCCGCGATCATCAACCCGTTTAAGGGTAATTGGCCAGAGCACACATACTCTGAGGCTGACTGGAATCCCATGACGCATGAGCAGGCGTTAATGAACGCCGCCTTTGCTTATACAGGTGTGTTCAGTAGCTTACCTTTCTACTTCAAGGATAGATCTGATAATTAAAAATCTACAGGCAGTAAACTCTTCGCAGAGCGCGCCGCATGGGACTTTGTCGAGAAGGAAAAGCCCAACTTCACCCTCGTGACGTTAGCCCCTCCGTTTGTCTTCGGGCCCGTCACGCACAATCTTACCTCACTTGATGCCCTCAATACCTCGAATCAGCTTATCAACGGGTTTGTTCAAGGCAGCTGCAAGGACGGGATCCCACCAACTATAACTTTCCTTTGGACTGATGTACGCGACCTTGCCCTTGGCCATGTCCTAGCCATGGAAAAGCCAGAGGCGGGCGGCAAGAGGTTCTTCTTCGCAGCCGGATACTTCACGAACAAGGAGATGGTAGATATTATTAGGAAGAACTTCCCCGAATACAACGACAGGCTGCCGGGTCCTCAGGACCAGGGCGGTGACTACCCAGCGGAAGGCGTGTATAAAATTGACAACAGCCAGACAAAGCAGGTCCTAGGTATTGAGTTTACCCCATTCGAGAAGACTATCATAGACACTGTCAACTCACTAAAGACTGTTGGCGTTTAAAGCGACTAGTTAGAGAGTAATCCCTACCGACTGGTTAACTGTTCTATCGTTGATTAGTTCTAGAACAAATTCTATAACGTATTTCACATGCGAGTGAGCCACACAAGCGAGTGAGCTACTAAATTCTTACTACAAATAGCGCCCGCCAAACGTAGCAGATAATTATAATGCCGACCGTCCATTTGTAGCGGGGACCTTAGAACTAGCGCAACTAGCCATCTTCTGTTCATTCAACCCCTATTCTGGCTCCTTCTTAGGCTAGGCAGAGTGTAGGAGGGCTAAAACAAGACACCCTACACCATATAGTAGTTACTTTCGGTTCTCAGCCCTCTAAGGATGGGCAGAACCCTAGTTGCTTGCCCACTTCGACCAACGCCTAAGGGGAGCTGCTTTTGCAAGTGGCGAAAACATGAAAATGGCGCATCGCAAAAGCAGCGAGTTGTGAGTGCTGCGATCAGCATCATCGAAAGGTGCTCCAAAGTCCATATACGGCAATACACGATTAGCTAACAACAATCTAGCATCAGTGGTTTAGTGGTATAAATCCATCGTTGCTATAATATTTTTTTTGTCCCTGTAATGTTGGTTTATGTTCCTCAACTTCCCTTCCTGTGAATCTTAAAGAGCAGCAACTTCTGGCCCTCAACTACAGGTAGGTTCTGTTACGGGGACACCTGGTTTATGTTTTAGTTTAATCAATCGAGTCGATTATGCTATTCTAACTACAGTACTCTACGTCAGTGTGGCCCTATCCGGCTGCTTCACTTGGTGCGTGTCAAATTGATAATTCTACCCGGCTATTAAATATCATGCCATTTCGTTCTACGTCTAACCTGCTCTCCTATGCTCTATGTCCTCCCTCTTACTGGTTCATAGATCCCCCTTGTCGTTTGTTCAAACGTTCCTGCAACTGGTTTTCTACTTACCGGGGAACTTATAGTTTGTTTAATACACCCTACACAATGATGCGCTATAGCAAACAACCCCGTTAGATCCATTTGTCTTTAGTCGTAGCGATATTTTGGAAGTCACGTACCAGCTGGATCAAATTGCGCCACATAGAACGAAGTGAAGAATGTAAGCAGCGCCCAAGACGCGCGCAGCAAGACTAGATTCGCTAGAATGAGCGCCATAATGAGCGCTCCCATCGCCCTCCTCCGTGGCACTTGACATAAGTACTTCGCTGAGATTATAGCTGGTAAGGTTTCCAGTGGTCCCGTACTGTTCTTTAGATTTTCATAGCTGTCTTTTGCGGGGCCCGTTTCGGCATTCATCCCGGGCAAGGATATGAGTTTAGGGAATTCGTCTGTATACTTCTGAAGAACTGCTGTATCTGTAAGGATGCTGGATGTTTTTTGCCCCAGATCTGAGAGGGCGACCCGGGAAGAGGGATTTCCCGAGATTGTCGGCGGGAAGCCAGATATTTGGGTACTCATTTTTAGCGCTCGAATCCATAATGTTGTTTTGATTCCCGCCTGGGTGTAAGACAATTTCGTAGGTGTTGTCCTTGATTGAAGCCTGCCATGCTTGTTGGTAGAAGATCATACTCGACAGTAAGGTTCAGTGATGTGAACCCATTTTGGCCAAATAGGCCACAAGTAATGAATACCTAGAGCCTGGGTGTTATAAAGAGCTTAGTGGAATGATAAATGAGGAAACCCACTGGCGAGGCTGATCCCCATTGCGTTGTTGCAAACTGCCATGCAGTTCTATCTGCGCTAGATACTTCTATCTGAACCAAGCTGACCTCACAATTCTCGAGGGGTTGATTCAAGTAGCTTAGTGAAGGTGACATAGCACCACCAACAGCACCTGTTGGGGGGTCTGTCACGCTAACTAATGTGTAAGTCAGACCAGTATGGTTTGTAAAAAAGCCTTGTTCCTCTCGTTAGCTCACTTAGTCAGTGTAGAAAAGAGAGTAACTTACGAGATCCAACTGGTAGAGTAACAGGTTCGCAAGATGGTTGCATCTAAAAATCAGCTTTAGTATGAAAGGACTAGTTTTCCGAACAGAATCAGGCGAATACTTTGCTAGAAAAATATGATGGCCAGGTTCGGAACCAAAGGCCATTAGCAGCAATGGTCGCATTGGGATTCTGCGAAGATTCTGTGCTAAACTTCAGTTAGTATGGTGTTCGCCAGACAGTAATACACCTACCTTAAAACGTAGCCAGCTGTAACCAGGTTAAGGATTGTGAACAATAGCAAGGCAAGGATGCTGCATATCACAACCAAGGGGTAAACCATCTGAAAGGATAAGGGCGTGTAATATTGTACGTAAACAAAGAAGAGGCCATTTTTGGAGATGGAGATTAGAGCGTACTTGCTGGCTTTTAAAGTTGGCACATGCTCCATTATACTGTAAAGAGTCTACGGTTTGGTTCTAGAAAGTGCAAATAGCCGCAGTTACCAACCAACATTGTGGCGTAATCACCCATACCCTCCAAGCCGAACGAAACTATCACCCTGGCACACACCAAGTAAGGTAAGTTAAAGCGGCTGGAATGGAAGCACCGCCTCTCAGTAGAATACAGTACCGATCTGTACAGTACAGCACAGTACAGTAGAGTCTTCCGAGCAGCACAAGTATTCGCAAAGTAATATGGGAATTGAATCAGTTATTAATGGACTCTCAATGCTAGTTTGTTCATCTTCTGTCTGACTTAACGGACAACATCCGGCGCGTCCACTGCCTCTCGATGCCAATAAGGAGACTCTCAGCCTCACGCAAACTAGTCGGGAGCTAGCACACCGGTCGGGTTAGGATTCACTAGTACATCAGCACATCACTACTTTCTGTCACCCCGTACAGTATGTACCTAATCACCTGTTATGCACCCACATGAAGGTTTGTCGTTAGTCTTCGCGAAGCGTTCAAAGGAGGGCCATAGCCATAGCCTTTCTATACATATACTACAGTCAACTTTCGTTTCAACAATACAATCCGGACACGCCTGCCTTTAGTCTATTTTATTGTATGAACAATAAAATCATGTTATCAAGCATACTTTGGCAGTGAGCAGGGTGCAAAGTATATGTTCCGACCCAACCACGAATATTGCCCATTCGCGAATGGGTTGACCCAACCATGAATATGCCTGTTCGCGAATGGGTTGATCCACTCAACCCAGTCGCGAATAGAGTAGCGGTGTAGAATATAGCTGTATTCCCACCGGAATCTCGACACTTTTCGCATGTCTTGCTCATGTGACCTTGCGCCGCTTTTGCTCAGGCCCGGCTCAGCGTCGGCTCAGGTATGCTCAGGCATGCTCAGGTATGCTTTGTTTATGCACCGCAACGCAGCCAGGGCCCATTTCACTAGGGTTCGTCTACTTTTGACGAGGAGCCAGAAAGAGGCCCCGTCTTATCTAAGCCGACACCCTGAGGTATAGCCCAACAGAGAGTAGTTGACAGCATGCAGGAAATGTGATCCATCCCGTGGTGCGATGTTGCAGGTGACCTCTGTTGTGGCGTCACGAATCAGCAAGCTGTGGACACTGACTCAGTGGATATCCAGACTTCATCTGGCAAACCTGACTTAGGGCAGCTCCAGCAGGCCTATATATATAGTGTACGTAGAACCTACTTTAGCTAGAATCAGCCAATCTGAAACCCTCAATTGCTACCGTACGGATCCATGTTATACAACAACCTCCTGACCAAGCGTTCAAGAGGACTTCGGTGCTGGGTGGGTAACCCTTCTCCACGCAAAAATAGGTTCGTCCCGAGACACCCTTTAGCTCCGTATATAAGCGGCACGTCGGAGCTACTTCGGAGCAAATAGTTCCAGGCAGAGGCAATTTATATCGCTTCGGTTGCAACCCGTGCATCTCATCCCTTCTCTCTGATCTTTTCAGCTCATTTCGAAGGCACTGTATCATCGCGCATATTAGCACCAACATGCGAATCATTGGACGTGTTCGTGCATCAGATTTGGCGAACCACTTGCACCTAAGTAATTGGTCAATCCTAGTTGTTGGGGTTGACTGCGCAGTGGCCTGGTCTAGGCTGGGAGAGGATGTAAGCTGGAGGCTGAAGCTCGCGGAGCCACCAATATCCATTTTTTGAAAGTTGGTCAGCCCCAGCGTTACTGCGAATCACAACCTTACTTTTAACCAAGCACTAGCGATTCCGTAAGCCGCATTATTGAGCTTCATTCAATCAAGCACTATCGATTCCGTAAGCCGCATTATTGAGCTTCTTTCAATCAAGCACTATCGATTCCGTAAGCCGCATTATTGAGCTTCTTTCAATCAAGCACTATCGATTCCGTAAGCCGCATTATTGAGCTTATTGAGCAAATAATATCATTCGCCAAAACCCTCGAACTCTCAGGAAGAGACCCCATGCTGGGCTTGCTATCTTGAGCTGAAAGTGAGATTTCGGCCAAAGCCCTTAATCATGGAGTTTTCATTGCGTAAGCCACTTCCATGCTGTCATTAGCGTTTTGGTGACTTTATGGATAGATGGTATGATGGGTACTTCATCTTTTCTCAGCTTTAACAAGACGAGCATTCTATAAAGTCCCGTCAATTCCCCCATCTGCTACCATCCATCAGCACTTAACCCAAAAACGAAATCATAGTATATCTCTCAAGCTCAATCCCACCAAGACCAAAGCCACAATTCAAAATGTCTGACCAAGACAATGCCCTTGCGCTCCACAACCAAGGTAAGCCGCGCCCCGCCCCACCCCGCAGTTCCAACAACTCCCGAAAAACACCTGGCAAAGCATCCTACCTACCCCACACACTAATCTTCTCTAAGCCCGCGCCGCCCTCAGCGTCGCCCCCCTCCAATGGGACAACAACCTGCAAGCCGCAGCCCAAAACTGGGCGAACCACCTCGCTCAAGTTAACAGCTTAGACCACGACCCCAACGCCAGCGCGGGCGAGAACATCGCTCTGTTTTCGCCAGCAAGCGATACGATTCTGGAAAATGCAACGAGGCTGTGGTTAGCTGAGAAGACAGCTTATAGCTATGGCATTTTTGATGGGAGTCAGGTTGAGGCGGCGGGACATTACACTCAGGTATGTA
This sequence comes from Pseudogymnoascus sp. WSF 3629, assembly GCA_001662585.1. NCBI lineage: Eukaryota > Fungi > Ascomycota > Leotiomycetes > Thelebolales > Thelebolaceae > Pseudogymnoascus > Pseudogymnoascus sp. WSF 3629. The sequence continues at coordinate 419,403 of KV454570.1, forward strand.
TCTGAATACTTCGTGATGTAGATTTTGTATGATTTGTTAGCTGGATCACGCGCCTGTCTGCTAGAGAAGAGAAGTGGGAGTTAGGGTGGAGGACGAGAGGGAGAGCGAGAAGAGAGACAGAAATATCTGAGATGGAGAAGATAATGATGAACTAACCGATCTTCGTAGTGCGTCTGGGCAAATACCACGAACGTTGGTATCGCAGCCGCGACATCTTCCTCCGGCACCGAGTTCGTCGTCGCACGCTACCTCCCACAAGGTAACGTCATCGGGCAGTACCCTTACCCGCAAGGTATCGTTCCCTTCTTTTCCCATAACTATCTTCCCTCCCCTCCTCTCCTTCCCTCCGTCTCACTTCCTCTTCGCATAACATCGTGTCGTGTAAGTCACAAGCAGCAAGCACTAACGCCAAATAATTAAAAGGCCAACCACCGCAACAAGGCTTCGAAGGGATCTTCCTCGTGAACGCAACCAATTCCTCCGGCGGCCAGAAATGCGGCGTTGGCTGGTACCGCAATGCGCTGCAGGCTGAGGGACAATCGCCTGATCCGCCGCTTGAAGCTGCAGGCGTGGGGCGTGACTGGATCCCATGGGAGGGTAATGAGCAGAGCGGTATGTCTTTCTTTCATTTCCTGATCAACTTTCCGTTTACTGTTGTTTTATTCTAATCCCATTTCGCATCCATTCCTAGTCCCTTTCACTCACTGCCAGACAACCTCTGCACACACCTTTATGCAAAAGCATCTCACTTCACTCATAGAGCCCCTTGCTGACAATACCAGTTACATTTGCCGATGGCAACGTCTTTGCCTGGAACATCAACGCTAATGCGCAATCCGAGCCAGACTATACGATAGTCGGCACCAGCCATAATAACTTCCGGAACTTCGATGTGTATAAGGATAATAAGCGTATCTTGTATTCCCAGAATGGGTGGGATTATAGGACTATTTATTATTGCAAGTAAGGGTATGGTGGTCTCTAGATAGGCCTAGAATTGGAATTGTAGCCTATAGTATCGCGCTGTTACTTTTATTAATAAACCAGACTTGTTTAACTTACAAAGTTGATTACGAATAATGGAATTTTCTGGTACGAAAGCGCTAAGCACAAGTGATTTCGCATTGCTGGCAAATTTCCTTCTTGAATCCCAAGATGGGGAGGGGATGCCTTCAAGGTGGCGCGTTTTGAAGCAGCTTGCTGCTATCATGAATTTGAATCGTGCTTGATTCCCTGCTGTCTTCAGCTTAGTCCCGCAGGTGCCGCGGAAAGGAAGCATTTAATAGCGTTGAGTATGACATGCTTATGTGCAAGTTGGGACGGCAAGTATTGGTCGTTCGGAGCTGTCATTGTAAGGGATCTAGAACTGGCCCGAAAGGAAATTGTGCCTTAATATTTCCAACTTTAGCAGGCAGCAAATACAGTCGAGAAGCCTAAACTGGCTGCCCTCTGCGCTAATGCGGACCACTTGCTCAGCCGAGCTCAGGCTTGCTCAGCCAAGCTCACCCACAGGTCAGTTTGGCTCACCTGCAGCTCAGGTTAAAGCAGCAACAGCTCAGGTCCAAAGACGGAAGTGGAAATTGACCATGTCGAGATTCCGGTATCGAGTTGTCTGTAATATTGTAACTATTCAACGTACAACCTTCAATACCCAATATGGCTTCTCTAAATACAGCTATAGTTGCTTCTATCAATCCATTTCCTAGTGATATTCGCGCTGCATTTCAGTCTTATGTCCAGGCTCCAAAATACGTCAATCGAGAGCGTATTCCATATGAGAAATGGCACTAAATGCATATACACCTTAATAATCCTCATCTTAAGCCTAATAACCTAACAGATTTAAGGCTTAAACATCATGTGTATATAGAATTCTAACTTATAAACAACAAGCTATATCAAAAGCCTAATTCTAAGTTCTTAAACCTATGATATACTATTCTAGAAAGTAAGGCCTTTAATGCTATTACTAGTAAACATTTATAACTTCTCTATGCTAGCTATATAAAGACTTAGGTAATAGTTTAATAGGAATACTATAGGATAAAGTAAAAAGAGGTTAAGTTTATACTTAAATGATGTAAGAACTATGCTTTAAATAGGCTAGCTATAACAAAAGCTCTATTAGTCCTAATCATTATAAAAAGAGCATAGGAGAGAGTATAGATTAACCTTATTAATATAAGACATAAGCTATTAGGTTAATTTAAATAGATATTATATGTTAAAGATCACTCCTTAAAATATACTTAGCTATATCTATTAAAGAGTAAGCATATAGAGCTTATTATAAATGCCTTTACTCTCTTTATTATAGCTTTCTTACTACCTAAGATTATATAGTATAATAATAGAAAGGAGTTTAAAGGGGCTCTACTTATACTACTATGAAAGTATAGAATTTAAGTAATAAATAAAGCATTATAGTTACTATAAACGTAAGGCCTAGTTAAGTAGGCAAATGGAGTTATTAAAGTAAAGCTATAAGCATAGAAAATGGATTATAGATCTATAGAGTAGGCTAATGGGTTATTAGAAGTTACATTAGCTATAAACACTTAAAAGCACTTTATAATTAGGTGTATATCTATAGAGTTACTATTTTAAGAGTAACGTGGTTTATTAGTACCTCGCGTATATTAGTACCTCATGTACTTTTCTCCTACCTACCTACTTCTAACTCTAATATGTGTTTTCTCTACAACTAATGCAAATCCAAACTAACGAAGCACGAATTATTATAGCTATTAAAGCTATCTAAACATCTAAAAATTTAAGCTGTTAAGCTACTACGAAAATCTATTAAGTCCCTAAGTCTATGTTACGTGACAGAATAAACAGCTAAGCCCCTATTAGCAAACATTAACTAGGAGCGTCTAAATTGACTAAACTAGAGGAGGATGTAATTGTTCAAAACATACTTAATATAGATATAAGAGGGTTTGTACCCTAGTTAACTAGTATAGAAGATATGGCAAATTTAATCCTATAAACACGTAGAGGGTAACGCGTTAGAAAGCTCTAGGCACATTGATTTGTAAAGTGACAACTAACCCTTAAGATGTGTTTTAATTACGTTTTTGATTTCTAAAGGGCCTTATGTGAAGATTCTAAGCTAATTAGCTCATGGTTCTAACTAGTTGAAAATATAAGGGCAAAATATAGCATTTTAGACTATGACTTCTATAACTTTGATGAAACTAGCTTCATAATGGGTGTTATTTGCCCTATAATGGTTGTTACCTATGTAGATTAACGTGATAGAGGCAAGGTAGTTTAGCTAGGCAATTAGGAATGGGCTATAGTAATTGCTTATATTAATAGTAAAGGCTAGAGTGTTCCTCTATTTCTAGTTGTTTAGGGCAAGAACTACCTTTTAAATTAGTACATAGACAGCAGCCTCCCTCCTAACTAGGTTGTCAAACTAACAAGTAATGGATAGATAAATAATAAGATAGGCCTAGAATGGTTAAAACACTTTAACAAACATACTACTACTTATACAAGGGGTCTATATTAAATACTAGTGTTAGATGGGCATAAGAGCCATGAATTAGCTAAGTTCTAAGAGTACTACAAGACACACAACATTATTACTCTTAGACTACCTCCTCATTCATCCTATCTAACCTAGCTACTTAATGTTAGGTGTTTTAGTATGTTAAAGCAGGCATATAGTTAGCAAATTAAGACATTTATTAAGGCCTATATCAACTACATTACAAAGGTAGAGTTCTTTCTAGCCTTTATAGTAGCATATAAGGAGTTAATAATAGCTTAAAACGCTTAGGCTAGATTCTATAGAGCTAGCTTAGTGCCTTTTAACCTATAAGCAGTGCTTTTAAAGCTTAACGTGAGGTTATAGACTCTAACTCCCTCTAGACCCTCTACTGCTAACACTAACCCTTAGGTCTCCTAGACCCCTTCTAACCTAACTAAAGCTCTTTTACAAACAACCCTCATTTAAAATCGAATTACCCATCATTAAGGGAGCTCGCTAACTCCACTCTTTAAGACAGTTACTACATTAGCAAAGGGTATAGAGTAGATGGCCCATGAGATGACCCTTCTGTCTACTAAGGTATACACCCTTTAAGTGGCTAATGAAGCCCTTAGCAAACGCCATAGGGCTAAAAAGACTTGTGTCTATTAAGGGGGTACACTTACTATAGAGGATGCACAGGACATTATTATGTAGAAGGATGTAGATGAGTAGGTGTAACGTGACATATGTATAGTAGGGGGTAGCTAGAAGGAGGGTTAATTGTCTAGGTAGCACTATGACACTTATGGAAAAGCAGGTCATAATGCACGAACTTGTTAAGCAGATGTAGATATGTCTAGTTTATTAGATTCTAAGTAGTTTTAATAAAATTTATATGTTATGGTAGTTTAATTACACTTTGAAGTAGGTAGGTAGAAGGGAAGTGCACAAGGTACTAATATGCATAAGGTACTAATAAACCACGTTATACATTATTATAATGCATAAGCTTATAAGTCTTATAAGAGTCTAGGGAACTAGGTTAGGAAGTAGAAAGTAAGGATTATATTCTTATAAGCTTAATAGGTCTATGTACATATAGTAACTATTAACTAGAGGCCTTCTTCTTAGGCCTCTAGCCCCTTTTATCTTAGAACTTATAGTGTCCTTATTTACTAAGTGTCTCTACTATAGAGCACCCTATAGGGTAGGTAGCCTATATAATGGCCCCTTATGTACTAGCCTTATAATTATCCCTCTTCCTAGGGAATTGCCCTTAATTCTAAGTTTTAGCAATTGCCTTTAATCTTAGGCATTAGTAGGGCTACTTGCCCTTCCTATTTATACTTATGTATAAGTAGTAGATTATATTATATACATACCTAGCTAGGTGGTCCTATGACCCCCCTTTGTTATTAGTTACTATAGTCTTCTTCTTTTGTTATAAGCACCTATAATTTTACACTTTCTAGCACATGCTCTCTTTCCTTCCTACCTCCTTAACATTACCTTACTTTGCCTTTTACTCTTAATCTTAGTTAAAACCTTTAGGGCCTACATAGTTACTTGTTTCCTTAAGGTAATTACTTCCTTTCTACCTAGATTATAAAAGCTTATTATTATAGATAAATCTTACATTATCTAACCCTTGTTATAGCTTCTAAGCTAAAGGGGAAGGCTCTAGTTACTATACCTTATAAGTAACTAATAGCCTAGATGTCTAGCTCTCCTAAGTTATAGGTGCCTACTATGCTAGTCCCTTCTAGTGTTACCTTCCCTACACTACGTTCTTATACTATCTATCTATATTACTTGCCTAAAGTTAAGGGCAAAGCTAAGGAGCCTAAGGGCTCTGTTGTGCCTAAGTCTAAGGCTCTAAAGGGTAAGTACACTATGCTTAGGTAGAAGGTTACTACTTGTTATAAGGTTCCTAATTCTATAGAACACCTTTGTACTAGCTCTTGCCTATGCTATATAAAGTGTACACATATGTATTACAACTTCCTAGGCTAGATGTACTAGGTCCCTTCTAGTATAGCTAAGTGTATAAACTACCTTTAGAACAACTATATATATGTTCTAGTAAGGGACTCTCTCCTCATTATTTGTTTATACTAATGGTTAGGTAGGCTACTATCTAGTTTAGCACTAAGTTAGAGGCCCTCTAGCTTATAGCTAATGCTCTCCTAGACTATTAGGCTAATAATGAAGATACTAGTCTTACTACTAATTCTAAGGCCACTGTCTAGGCTACTAGTGTCCTTTATGCTACCTAGTATATATATAGCAATGCTACTAAGGCTAAGAATACCCCTATCCTTAAGAAGAGGGGTGTTACTAAGCTAGCTAAGGATAAGGGAGTTACTAGACCTCCTAAGGAAAAGGAAATTACTAGGCCTTCTAAGGTCGTTATGCATAATGCTAATGATCCTTACTAGGCTCTTCTACATTATACTAAGAGCCTTGTAAAGCTAGGTAAAGTAAAGACTAAAGGTCTTAAAGCTACTACTTAGGTCTTTTATACTTCTATTAATAAGGTCTTTAATGCCTACTAATCTAGGCTTAAGGAGTACGTTAACACTATGAAGTCCTTTGTAAATACATAGCCTCCTTCTTCTTTAGATACTTACTAACCTTATAAGTAGGTAGAGTCCTACACCTAGTGATGCTAGCTCCTCTTGTTATGCCCTTGCTTATTAATCTAGAGCATGCTCTATTAAAGTGCCTATTTATAAAGCCTAGCTAGTAGAAGTTTAACACTCTACTACTAGTACCCCTAGGGCCTTCTTTAGTCTAGTCTTTGTCATCTAGGGACAAGGGTACAATCCTTGTTTCTTCATTATCCTTATCTAAGTCTAAGTCCTTATTATTGTCCTTATCTAAGGACTAGGGTTTTAATTAATTATTCTTATAGTTTATAAAGCTAATATTATTATGTTATCTTATCCTTACTTCCTTATATATGCTTCTTATAATATACCTTAATTAATAGTAGCCTTACGTTATGTTTTAGCACCTATTAATTATCTATAGCTATATAACTAGCCTATCTAATAAGGTATTCCTCTCTCTAGCCCCTACCTTGTTTAATTATCCTATAGTCTAGGACTGCTTTTACTTAGTATTCTTCCTTACTATCTATAATTTCTAGGCTAGGTAGAGGGTTAGGTTCCTTTGTGTTTTTCTAATACCTTTCTAGTAAGGACACATAGAACATGTTATAGATCACCTTATACCTTAGTAGTAGCTTTAACTAGTAAGCTTACTTACTAATGTACTAGGTAATCTTATATAGGCTAAGCTAGTAGTGCCTAAGCTTCTTACTTAGCTAGGTAGTTCTAATGTTTTTATCTAAAAGCTATACTTTCTCTCCTACCATGTACTACATTAGCTTGTGTAGTTTGTTATAGCAACTTACTTAGGCTTCCTTTATCTACTTCCATGCCTCCTCTAGGTCTTAGTACAACTTAAGGATTATGTTTACTTAGTCCTTTACAACTAGTACTTCCCTTTGTATAGAGTTGTCCTTAACCCCTTAATGTAGGTTAATATTAATACTATACTAGGCTTAGTTAGGTAACATTTTAATGGATTTATAGAACACATTATTATAAGTAAGTTCTATAAAGTAAAGGAGCTCTACCTAATTGTCCTAGCACTAGTTATAGTACAACTATAGGTAGGCCTTAATATTTTAATTCTACCTCTTAGTTTAGCTGTCTAATTAGGGGTAGAAGGTAGTTAATAGGTTATGCCTTACTTTAAGGTAGAAATAGAATGCTAACTAAAAGTAATAGGTAAATATGCTTCCTTAATCTAAGATTATTTTAGCTAGAATCCTAAAGTCCTTTACCTAGAACTTAAGGAACACATATAATAGCTCTAGGGCTATAATAGTCTTTCTATATAGTATATATTTAGATACCTTAGTATAATGATTAATAATTACAAGGATGGAGTCTAAGGCCTTGCCTTAGTCTACCCCTATACTTAGGGGCAAATCTATAATAAAGTCTATACTTATAGATTTAAATGGCTTTAAGGGCATTCTTAAGGCCTACATTTTACAATATAGCCTATGCCTTATAGGCTTAATGCATTAGCATCTATTATAACCTTATATATACTTCTAGGTCTTCTTAGTAAGCCTAGGCTAGTAGTATTTATGTTAGATTAACTCTTAGGTTTTCTTATACCTAAAGTGCCTAGCTAGTAGATCATTATGACAAATCTTAAAGATTTCTATCTATACTACCTAATTAGGAGGTATGTATACTACTCCCTTAAAGCATAGGATACCTATATTATCTACCTTCTAACCTAGAGAGCCCTTTACTTATAACGTCCTAGCGTCCCTAGCTTGTTTAATAGCTAACTTGTTAGTTACCTAAAGAGTTTTAATTAAGTCTATTAGTAGGCCTATTATAGCTCTATAGGTACTCTCTCCCTAGGCTATAATAGCTACTACAACCTAAGGGACAACAAGACCTAGACTCTTAGTGTCCTTATTATAGTTCTTATCTAGTTTAGCACTTCCTATGTATGCTATTACCATGTTCATTAGTAGAACACCTCTTGTCTACATAGCTCTTTAGAGCTTATCTTTAAGGGTTAGTAACATAACATTCTAGCTATTCTTCTTAACCTTATAGTCTAGTCTTCTTAAAGGGCCATCTACTAGATTTGTCTTTCTAGCTTAGTATATAATGTAGAAATCATATGTAGATAATGCCTATACCTACTAGGCTTACCTCCTTATAAGGGTAGTAGTTTCTATAAAATACTTTAGGTTATTATAGTCTATAAGGACCTTAATTAGGTACTAACTTCCTTTGAAGTAGTGCCTTTATTATTTAAAGGACTTTATAATTACTAGAAGTTCCTAGTTATAGGTCTTATAGTTTAGCTTAGCTAGATCTAGCTTCTTACTAAAGAAAGTAATAGAGTGCCATTTATCCTTCTTCTCTAGCTCTGTTTCTTCTACTAATTAGAACAAGTTCCTAGTACGCACAAAGCTTAATAAGTTTATTTCTAGCCTAATTCTATAGCTTAGATTAAAATGGACTAGTGTAGGGGCTGTAGTAAAGGCCTTCTTAAGCTAATTAAAAGCACCTTACTACTCTATACCCTATATAAACAGTCCTATCTACTTGCTTGCCTTTACCCTCTTTATAAGGCTAGTTATTAGGGCTACTATAAAGGAGTATTACTTTATAAAGCACTAGTAAAAGTTTATAAAGCTAAGGAATACCTAGACCTCTTAATGGGTCCTTAGTACTAGCTAATTAACAATTATAGCTATGTAGTTATCTTCTATAGCTACTCCTTCTATTATAATAATATACCTAAGGAAACTTACCTTCTTAGCATTAAACTTATACTTTAAGAGCTTTATATATAGGTTTGCCTTACATAGGCATTCTAAAACCTCCTATATGTAATTAGTATATTCCTTCTTATTTTAGGAGTAAATTAGGATATCATCTAGGTATACTATATAAGTAGTGTCTACTAGCCTTTATAGAGTCTCATTTATATATACTTAGAACGTTATAAGCACGTTTGCTAATCTAAAAGGCATTACTTAATACTTAAAGTGTTTATAACAAGTATAGAATGCTATCTTCTACTCATTACCTAGGTAGATATAGATTTAATGGTATACATTCTAGATATCTAGCTTTGTAAAACACCTTGCCCCTTAGAGTTGATCTAAGGTCTCTATAATGAGTAGCAATGAGTGTCTATTCTTTATAGTGATCTTATTTAGGCCTTTATAGTCTATGTAGAGGTATAGACTTCTATCCTTCTTCTAGATAAATAGAATAGACACTTCTATAGAGCTTATGCTCCTTTAAATCCAACCCTTCTTCTTGCTTAAGTTAAGGTATTTATAAAGCATAGCTAGCTTAGTTTCTAATAGGTTATATACTAGCCTATATAGTAGCTCTTAAGCTCTAGTATTAATAGTATAGGTTTTCCTACCTAGCTTAAGGAGGTCCTTAGCCTTCTCTTTAGAGAAGATGTTAGTATATGCCTTATACTCCTTTAGGCATTAGGTAAATGCATTGTCATCTACACTTAGGGCTAAGATAAAGGCTATATTACCTTCCTCTTATTTCTTAATGTCTAATACCTTAGCCCTTGTAATATTAAAGGGCTAGTACTAGGTCTACTTATGCTAATTAATCTAGGGGTTTACTTATGCCATCTAATCCATGCTAAGGATGACATCTACACCTAGGGTGTTTATGAAACAAAGGGGTTAAGTAACTACACACTTCCTTTAGAAGTGGTCCCTAGCTTAGACCTAGGTAGTAGCTATGTTATATATTATAACCTCCTTCTTATTAACTACCCTTATATATAAGGGTGCCTTGTCCTAGCATTCTAAGCCCTTTTCTTTAGCAAAGAGAGAGTAGATAATAGATGCATCTAACCCTAAGTTAATAAGGGCTTATGCCTTATGCTACTTAGATCCTATCTATAGCTTTATTTTAATTTCCATCCTCTTAGTAGTAGTAGGGTTTAAAGGTTTTAAAGGCTCTACTAGGAGTTACTCTTTTCTATTAGAGCTAGTGTTAAGTTTCTACATGCCTAGCCCTATGTATTAGCATAAGCTTAGGCATTTCTTTAAGAAGTGCCCTACCTTGCTATAGTTATAACATGCTCTATCTATAGCATATTTTACATCATTTCCTTAGTAATAGCTCTCTTCTCTTATAGACTATTAGCTATAGCTACTCTATAAAGGAGCCCCTTTGCCTAGGGTAGAGAATTAGGAGCTTTAATTATTACTAAAGTAGCCCTTCTTGTTATTAGAGTTACTTCTTTAGTTAGAGAAGCTCCCTTATAAGGAATTATTCTCATTCCCCTAGCTATTCTTACTAAGCCTAGGGTTCTTTTCCATTATCTACTAGTTAGTCATTTCTAACATCATAAGTAGGTTAATAATAACGTCCCTTTAAGTAGAGGAGCACTTAGCATGCCTCCCTTTAAGGAGCTACTACCTCATCTCTAGGTAGATCTTCATTAAGAGGTAGGTAGTCTTCTATGCCTTAGTATATAGATCCATTTCATGCTTAAGGTCTTTAAGGTAGGCTATAAATTTGTAGATACCCTGTCCTTTTCTTTAGGTAGCTATATTATACTTAAGGGCTATAAGACATTATTAGTTAGCTAGGTTAATGTAAAGGTCTTAAAGGAACTCCTTAAACCCTATGATGTCTAGAGGGTTAATATATCCTTTAGCCTAGGTAGCATACTAATGGTCTCATTCCTTTATAAGGTACCCTTCTAAGTATTAGGCTATAAAGGCCACCTTTAATTACTTAGTTAGAAAGACCCTTAGTTAGTATTAGAAGATGGTATAAAGGGAGGCTATAAACTCATTAAGCTTATAAGTAGACTCTCCTTTGTAGATCTTAGGCTCCTTAACCCTTCTAATTAGTCTTTAGATAGGCATAGCCTTTATTAACACGTTAGAAGCTATGTCTACTTTATGCCCTCCTAGGTAGGGGTCCTCCTACTCCTCTTTAATATCTTAGTATTACCTTTTATAATGCTCTTCTTCTTAGATTTAGGCTTGCTTCTTTACAAAGTCCTATATAGCCTTAGGGTAAGCATTATAGTTATTACTATACATCCTTTAGAATAACTTAAGAGCTTCTTCCATTATGTTAATGTAGGCCCTTTCTTCATCTATTCATTTTTAAAGGTTAGCTAGCTTTAAGGCTATACTTTTACCCTAGCTAGCTATAGAATGGTTAGCTTCTAAAGGCATAGCTCTTAGAGCTGTTTTAGTTGCCTTAGTAGCTAGTATTACTCTACTTAAGGTTACTTAAGTAATCTATCTTTCTAAGCTTGTTATCCTAACCTAGTAGGCTAGATATAGGTTAAGTTAATAGAATTGCAATGTATAAGCCTATAGGTTTTATAAAAGTCTAGGGAACTAGGTTAGGAGGTAGGAAGTAAGGATTATATTCTTATAAGCTTAATAAGTCTATATATATATAGCAACTATTAACTAGAGGCCATGTTACCTCATCGAATCAACCAGCCACGATATTGTAAACTATATAATTCAATCATTTAAATATATCCAACTCTACTACCCTCTGTATCAGCTATCCCTAGAAGCTCGTACGAGCGTTAGGGACCAAGTATGGAGGTTGACAGCCCCGCGACCCCTCGCGACGCGTCGCGACGCGACGACGAGCAGTGCCCTAGAGCAACTTTACTAGAAGCAATACAGACTATAGAGACGTTTGTACGAGGAGAGAATTGGCCCGTAAGGATCCAGGATGCCTAGGCCAAAGTACGAGAGACAGCGACAGAGGGAGCCCTAGAGACGCGTCATACGGACGACGCGACTATAGCCATCACGGAGCTTAAGGCTTAGGTCAAAGACATCGCGGAGGCCGTCTGAGGCCTAACCAAGACCACCTAGGCAGCAGCTCCATTGTCGTATGCTTCAGTGCTATAGCGAGGGGCCAGCCAGCCAAAGGAAATGCCAGTCCTAGCCAGGAGGTCGCGTGAAGTGACCATAGCCCTAGAAAAAGAGACGACAGCACAGCGGCAGCGATCTAGGCAAGAGATCGTACGAGATATAAATGCCAGCATTAAGTGCGAAGCTACAATCACGGCTAGACGGCTACAAAGCGGGGATACCCTGCTTACCTTTGAGACTAAGGAGGCACGGAAGAAGTGGGAGAAGGACCCTAAGGTGGTCTGGATATTTAGGACAGATGCTAGGATCCGTACGAAGGAGTATACAGTCCTAGCACATGGCATTAGGGTTCCTACTGTGAACCCTCAAGATTAGCAGGCAGCCATTAAGGCCATCTACGCGCAGAACCCCAAGCTCTAAGGCAGGGTGACCATCGTATGAGTAGGATGGGCCCACAAGACCTTGAAGTATCACAAGAAAACCAGCCCGCTACACATTGGGCTGGCGGAGCCTAAGCAGGCTAACCTGCTGATCGACTAGGGCTTGTTGCTTAGCAGCGAGCTCCATGACTGTGAGGTCTTCTACGGAGACTGCCAAGTCACACAGTGCTTTAAATGCCACTCGTACGGGCATACGGCAAAGCACTGCAAGAACATGGTCTGCTACGGGCACTATGCAGCGATTGGCCACAAAGCTAGCGAGTGTCCTAAGAAGGAGGACCGTATAGCACAGCGGTGTATTGCCTGCAAGGGCAAGCACCTAGCATGGGCAAGGGAATGCCCCGTATGACGAAAGCACGCTAAAGCTGCAAGGCAGGCATATATCAACAGGCCTACATGGTTCTAGGTTCATACGAAGCAAGCTAGGACCACTACACCTGCCTAGGCTCCTAGCCCAACCCCAGCCCTAGCCCTAGCCCTAGAGGTGAACACCAAGTTCACCTTATCCTAGGAACCGCCAGTGTTTAGCGGTATCACTCTGGACAGCGACTCGGAAATGGAGGTCCTACGGCTGAAGAGGAGACGGGGACGGCCCTTTGCGTACGAGACCCTCTAGCAGTCTTAGACAGGCTCCAAAGACATTCGGACTATCCTTCAACCTTCCTAGAATGAATAAGGTACGAATACTGTAATATAACGTACGGAAGAGCAAGAAGGTCACTGAACCACTTCTTGCGCACCCCTAGATACAGTCGTACGACATGATTGCACTCTAAGAACCATGGCAAAACCCACATCAGAACTGAACGTACTGCCTAGGCAACTTAGGCTTCATCTCTACGTATGACGACTAGCAGAGAAGGTGTTGCTTTCTAATCAACCAGAGAGTAGACAGTGCTATCTGGAATGTCCACTTCCCTAGCCTAGACCTAGCTATCTTCAACATCTGTACGGCTGACATATGCATTTAGATCTATAATGTGTACAGCGAGCCTCTAGGCGGATACACCGTCGTTAATTACCCCTTACCAATTCCCCTGCTCTAGGAATACCTCTAGAGAGAAGGGGAACACATGGTCCTTAGGGATTTCAACCTCCACCACCTGCTCTGGTGTGGCATACGAACGCCCACGTTACACCTAGCAGCTGAACCATTTCTTAATACTCTGCAGTCGTACGACCTTGACCTCGTCTCCCTGCAGGGGATACCCACGTGGGAAGCCAGGGGCTTCAGTAGTACAATCAACCTCACTTTCCTTACGCCTAGCCTCTAGGACCGGCTAGTCAACTGCCAGGTTCGTACGGACCTTGACTATGGCTTAGATCACTACCTAATTACCACTAAACTGCTACTGGATACCGTATAGCCCCCGTTCTAACCACAGAGGTGCTAGAAACAGATGAACCTAGACAGAGTCCAAGCAGGGGCAGCGCATCTCCCACCCCCTCCTAGTATGCTGACTAGTTAGGAAATTGACATGTATGCCTAGCAGGTAGTCTGGTTTACACAAGGCCTAGTCAATGACACAGTCCCATGGAGCAAGCCGTCGTCGTACGGGCAGCTATAGTAGACTAAAGACATAAGACAGTTACTCTAGGATGAGAGAGACGCACGCTAGAGACACGACTGGCAAGCACAAGCGGAGGCACGAGCCAAGAAGTGCCGTACGATCCACTAGGCGAAGAGGAAGTGCTTCTAGGAAGCCATTCACGAAGCCACTCAAGGGGAAGGCATCTAGAGGCTGGCTAAATGGGGCCGTACGAGCAATGGTCTAGTGACGCTCCTAGTGATGCCAGACCTTAGATCTGCAACCGGTCTTGCAACCACCATCCTGGACAAAGTCACAGCTCTCTGTACACGATTCTACCCACCTATAGAAGCGGACCTAACAGACATCCACGATGCCACATTCACGGATGATACCTGCTAGGATGCATTGCCACTAGACCAGCATGTGACCTCAGATGAGATCTAGGCACTGCTTCGTACGAGGAAGACCAATAGGGCACCTAGAAGTGACTCGATCTCTAATGACTTCCTCAAAGCTATGGGGAAACCACTAACCACAGCAGTAGCAGCCCTAGCTTCAGCATGCTGGAACCTAGGCCACTACCCTACCTAGTTTAAACACGCCTGCACGATCGTGATCTAGAAACCAGGCAAGGAGTCATACGAGGAACCAGGAGCCTGGCGCCTAATTGCACTGCTAAACACCATTGGCAAACTGATTGAGGCAGTCATGGCAAAACGGATCTAGGAAGCAGCTGAGCAACATCACCTGCTCCTGGATACACAGATGGGGGCCCGTACGAAGCGCTCTATAGAAACGGCGCTAGAGCTGCTAATGGAACAGGTTCAAACCATGTGGAAGTCCCCTAAACACGTAGCCACGATACTGTCTCTTGACCTCTTAGGAGCATTTGACACAGTACACCCCGTATGGCTGCTTGACATCCTCCGTAAAAAGAGAATGCTAGGCTAGCTGATCCGGTAGGTAAAAGCTTTCCTAACGGACCGTACGACCACCTTAGTAATACAAGGCCAGGAGTCAGATCCATTTGGAATCTAGTACGGTGTGCCCTAAGGGTTAACGCTATCACTAATACTGTTTATACTGTATGCTTCTGAGCTGCTAGAGATCTGTGATCATCCGAAAGCCAGAGTATCCGCAATTGGGTTTGTGGACGACACGAATATACTGACTTACAGCACTTCCACAGAAGCCAACTACAGGACTCTGGAAGGGGTACACACACAGTGCCTTTGCTAGGCCGAACGGCACGGGATGAAGTTTGCACCTACTAAGTACGAGCTAATCCATCTCACGCGCAGTCGTACGAAATTCAACCTAGAAGCCAGTGCCCACTTTAGAGGCACTGAGAAGCAGCCTACAGCAGAGGTACGGGTACTAGGCGTATGGCTAGATACTAAGCTCCGCTAGACTGCACATGCAAGGAAGGCAGTCTAAAAGGGGACCATTCAAACTGGAGCCCTGACTAGGATATCAGCTTCCACCTAGGGCGCTACGTTCATACGGTCACGGTTGATCTACTCGTTAGTGGTCTAACTGCAACTTGCATACGGAGCGTCGTCTTAGCATTCCCCTACAGTCTCTAAGGCTAAAGGGGTTACAGCTAAACTACAGCTTATCTAAAACAAGTGTCTTCGTACGGTAGCGGGGGCATATCAGGCTACACTAATTGCAATGTTGGAAACAGAGACATATACCCCACTGCTCGACCTGTACTTAGACAGCAGAGTGGTAGCGTTCTAGACCCAGCTTTAGGAGTCCCTAGTATACTAGCAAATCCAGAAAGCATGCTAGGTCATCGTACGGAGGACCAAGGTCAAGGCACGGCAACGTGACAAGTACAGGACCAGTGGGGAAGCCAGGAAGGAGTGGGCTGTAGCATGGGACCAGGCACTTGGTGGTGACTAGGTATCCTGCAAAGCAAAACTACTCTGGGCTTAGGAAGCCAGGTGGAACACGCTCCCTCGTACGACGTGGGATCAGATTAAGTGGCCCCCTGAGAAGCGGGTCTTACAGCTACACGCCAAGCTATGGAAAGCAGAGAGCTTGATGCTTGTTTAGTTACGCTTAGGGCGAACTAGGCTAGCACACTTCCTGTGTAAGGCCAAGGTCCCATCGTACGACACCAGCCAGTGCGAGTGTAGTTAGTCCTAGGAGACCCTAAGGCACATGTTGCTACACTGCCCTAGGGAAGCGGACCAGCAGGTGGAACTAGGTCAAGGGCTGACATTTGTACGACTCCTGGATACTCTAGATGGAGCCGTGGTAGCTAGCAAATGGATGATCCAATCCGGACGACTACGCTAGTTCTAGGTTGCCAATTCTCTTTCGTACGACTAGTCTCTTGTGAATCAGTGAGTATTAGCAGGCAGTAGGGTAACCAACAGGTCAAAAGCAAGTTATAGATAGCAGGTTTTTCTCTAGGTTCTAGTTTCCTGTGTTTTGATAAAAGGAGTACTACATAGCTTTAGCTTAATTAGCGTAAGAAATAATCAATCAAATTAATCAACTAGAGGCCTTCTTCTTAGGCCTCTAGCCCCTTTTATCTTAGAACCTATAGTGTTCTTATTTACTAAGTATCTCTACTATAGAGCACCCTATAGGGTAGGTAGCTTACATAATGGTCCCTTATGTACTAGCCTTATAATCATTATATATTAACTAGCTTAATAGCTAGAAGTAGAAGGATATTACTATTAGGATTACTTAAGAAGACTCTACTTAAGCTCTAATATATACTCTAAGCCTAAGTCTACTAGCCTAAGCTAGCTTAAGAATTAATATTAGAATTTACTAAGGGAACTCTTAAATTACAATGTAAATTAGCCTAGACGCTAGCTTAGAAATCAACCTATGAATTACACTACTAATTTAGAGCTCTTTAATTAATAAGTGGTTTAACATTAATGCCTATGAGCCCTAGAGTAAACCCTAGAGCAAACTATAGAGCAAACTACAGAGCAAGCCTAAGAGCAAGCTTAAGCATAGGAGTAGGAGCTAGGCTTAGCCTAGAATTAAGCCTAGAATTAAGGTTTAGGCATAAGATCTAGTAATTTAATAGACTATAGAATCTACCTAGAAAGCAAGAGCCTAGATGGTGTAAAAGTACACAAAGAAGTATAATATCTAGCTCTTTATTATTAGGGTAATAGTCTCCTTAAAGGTTCTATAAGAAGATAGGACATTAACTAATAATAAGTAGCTCTTTATGTGTATATTAGATAAGCCTTACTCTTATAGGTATAAGGTTATAACCTTATCTAGTATTATTAAATGCCTTATTCCTACTAAAGAGCTAAGGACTATATAGTAAGCTCTATAGCTAGATATTATTATTCCTAATTCTATAAAGGAAGTCATACTAATGCTAGCTATAAGAGAGGCTTCTATAAGTGAACAGGTAGGAGTATCATGTTAATGTAAAGGGGTTTATAATATAAAGTGATGTAGGTGCTATAAAGAGGATAGGTAGTATAGTGTACACTACTATAAGGATGATCATAATTATGGAAATCTGTTAGGTCTAACTATTTGGATAGAAATAGCTCTAGTTAATAGGCCTAGGAGGAAGCAGGCTAGAGCTAATACAGTCAGAAATATAGTTTAGATCAATATGCTATTTCTACTCTTACTTGCTACTCTTACTCTTACTTGCTACTCTTACTCTTACTTGCTACTCTTACTCTTACTTGCTACTCTTACTCTTACTTGCTACTCTTACTCTTACTTGCTACTCTTACTCTTACTTGCTACTCTTACTCCTACTATTCGCGACTAGGTCAACCCATTCGCGAACAGGCATATTCGTGGTTAGGTGAACCCATTCGCGAATGGGTTGACCGATTCGCGAATGGGCAATATTCGTGGTTGGGTCGGAACATATATCATCGTAAGTGTGGCACTTATCACAGCAGTGCCAAGAATGTGGACAGCCCCTGTTTTAGGCTCTTCCTCCGTCCCATCAATTTCTGTTGGAGAGAGTACCGGAATACGGGGATCACACACAAATTGCGAGGTATCTCCAGTGGCCGGAACTTCTTACTTTTGGCGCAACGTGCAGAAAGATCAACGTAGACTACACTATATAGAATAAATGAATCGATTGAATTTCTACACTAACTACGGGCCTACGTACGTATTGTATTATATAGGTTTCGGGGGGACCCCCGAGCTGAAGGCTCTCAGCCTCAGATGTGATGGAATTCGGTGGCTGCATTCTGCCCAAAGCCACCAACCGAACCCGAGCCAACTGGGGAGCATAGCCAAACGCCAAAGGCGCCGCTTTTGCGAAGCACCGCAAAGCGGGAAGAGACGGTAAGCAGCCGGGTTAACCCTAACGCTAGGTATATTTGTTAGGCAATTTAACGCCAGCTGCTGCTAGCAATTGCTGCGACGGTGTATTGGCGGTTTGGATCTGACTCCCAAGTAACTGCACCATTTGACGCAACGTTGATGAACTTGTACTGGAACGTTGTACCAGCTGCCAGATTCACAGTAATGCTCCATAGAGGATTGCTGTTCGTGTATCCGCTTCCAGAAAGAGCAATGGCACTACCAGTGTTCCAGTTGCCGAGCTCAGGGATGGATCCCACGATCTTAATAGTCTGGCCAACTTGGGTGGTCACCAGTTCGTTAAAAGTGACGGGGACGACAGTTCCACCACTTGGGCATGTAGGGCACACCTGACATATCTCACATGTTGTAGGAGTTGGGCAAGAAGTTCCATCAGTTGTAGTCGTCCCAGTTGGTACTGTAGTAGTTCCTCCGGTAGACGTTGGCACCGCGGTGGTGACTGGCGGCTGGCTTGCTGGAAACCCAGTGTTCGTGGCACTAGTGTAGGATCCACCAAATGAAGGACTGCTACAGCTACCAGGGACAGTATTTGCTGCGGAGGATCCCCAGGAACGAGGTACAATTCCAGACCGGCGGTCAGCGGCGCTGAGCAAAGCAGCATAGGACCAGGTTAGATCAGAGGCGGAGAGTGGTGCGCCGTTTGACCGTGAGTATTGCTCAGCAAGTGCTCCATTAGAGGGTGTATACTGTTGTGCCTTTGCCATGTAACCATCAGCGTAAGTCTTGGTTGCTGAGATGATGCTAGTAAATGTGGCAGTCGACGATGCGTATGTTCCGACAGCCGCAGATGGATATATATCCTTAAAAAAGCTCAGCGACACCGAAGTAATAGTGAGCGAGCCAATGCGGTTCCACTGGTAGACGGCATCATAAAGTTGTTCGGCCGCAGCAAAGGTATTCAGATACCAAGGATTCCCACCGTAGTATGTGTCCTCTGCATACCGTCCAACTGCAACCGCAACTCCCTGGGGTATTCCGGAATTTATGCTGTAGATAGACCTAAAAGAATCGGTAACAGCCTTGTGGTTTGCAAGGGCACGGTCAGAACATCTAGAAATTGTTAGGTAGAGCAACCTTAATCTAAGGACTGTATAACTTACGGCTGAAACGTAGAAGCGTCACACCCGGCAGCTGGGTCAAAATTGTGGATCGAAGTTAAAATAGAGTTCGCATCTTTTCCAGATCGTCCGTTGTTCACGTTGAGGTTTGAAATGATGTAATTACCCGATGAAGTCCAGTACGATTGTTGATAGCAGAGAATTTGAGGCGCAACTGTGGCACAATTGTTGCAGGTCTTGCCGATTCTAGCTGCAAATTGAATGCCCTCAACTAGAGCGCGGTGCTGGGCGGCAGTAGTGAAGAAAGAGTTGCCATTGACCTCTTCCCACAAGTCAAATCCGCCTTGATTCCTAAGGCAAGTTAGCCAACGTTCATTTTTTTTACAATGAAGATCATTACTTGCCAGTATTGAACAACGTAGGCAAGATCGTTAGCAACGACTGGCCAGATAATAGACTGTGCAGTGGCAGTATAGCCATTATCCACGAGCCAATTGCCGTATCCGATCAAGACAGCTGCTCTGAGGCCTGGCCCATCACGTTGTGGACGACCCCACCCTCCAGTGTAAGGAGACATGTCGACGTAATACTTTGCCTCCCCAAGTCCAGATCCATCCGCGAGAGAGCCGGCAGGGTTTGAAACGCCCTGGATCTTTGCTTGTGCCATGATGTAGTTTTGAAGCTGGGTCTGGAGACTGGCAGTATAACCATTCTGAAATCTGTCAAAGATGTACTTAAAAACAAGCGCCGAGTCTCGTGTCCAGGTGTACCAATCTGTATTTGTTAGAGGGCACCTAGTAAGAAGAGACTGGTTATAATCACAATCTGGGTTTGATTTGCTAGGAGAGGCAATAACTAGCCCAGATGCAACCCCACCAGAGTTGCACCCTCCACTGCCAATATTACAGATCAACTCGTTGAAAGCAAAGGTAGATTCACTAGCTATCCAAGAATTGAGATCGCGCTTTCCTAAGTTAGCAGGGCTGCTATTGGGATAGGCGACGACATTTTGGATGGCAAGAATGCCAACAAAGAGAGTGGAAAATATTCCGCTCATGATGGAGTAAAGGCCTACTTTTAGACAAAGACGAGAGAATGGTAAGAATGAGGGTGAGGATGAAAAAGGAAGATAAAGCGGGGATTCATGGCGATTATATAGAAATTTAGAGTCTTAGATGCCTCGACACAGAGACCGTCGGAGGCGCCAAGTAGGCGCCAAGTAGGACCAACAACAGAGAACTGATAGTAGAGAGACCGAAAAAAAACTTCACAATATCATATGCAGAGTTAATGTCTAGTCTCACTTGCTTAGCGACCGTCGTAAACTTACACTCACTAGTTGCCATGCCATCATCTGATCGGGCCTTTAGAAATGGTCTATTGACGCCGCACAAAGGAAGCAGCTCTAACTGGCGCCACTTTGACCTTTTGAGGTCACCTATGTGGCTTCGGCACAATTAAATACCTCTCCGTAGGATACAGAGTACTGTTGTAAAAGTTCCACCGTCCAATAACATTTTTCACATCTATGGCACACGTGTTCCCCTAACACGGCACAGGCCGCTGTCTCGTATTAGGACTTGGCCCTAGATACGCCGGGTAAGGTTGTGGCACACGATTGACTCCGGAATGTCTAGCTATACAGCCAAGGAACTCTTTCGGCACGCCATCGGCAGTACGGTGCAACTTAATGCCGTCCATCGGGATATTAAACCGCACAGCACGCATTTGGTGGTAAACTTTTGACCATACGATGTTCAAAAGCATTCAATGATGAGATGGCCGTGACCGTCAATGCGAAGCAGTTCTAGACTCTTAATTTACCGTTTAAATGGGAGAGGCTCAACAGATGCTTTTTTGTGACCGGATGTCGATCTAGTGCCCTGTTTGCGTATTTAGTGCTGTTGTCCCTTACTAACAGCCTTAAGGTGCATAAGAACGAGACAAGGTTTGTGGGGGAGGGAGTCGGAGGGGTTAACCCCACTGTTGCTGAGCTGCACAGTGGTTGCCATTCAAGTGACCAGGATAACCAAACTTAATTAACGACAGCGGGAAGAATGGGGAGCGGGGGCAACCCCTGTTTTGCACGGGCCATTTTCCTCGTGTGATGTACCGCATACCACCACATGGCGGATTGGAAAATGGAGAAGTTGGGGTAGCCGGAGAGAAACTGTAAAAGGACCGAATTTGCAGCTTCGGAGCTAATATTTCGCGATACTAGAGATAAATTACAATAGCCAGAGACTAGGAAGTTATAACACAACAACCCTAGACGTTTAGAGTCAAGGAAGGAGATGTACGATGCATAGCCTATATTATTAATATTGCTGTTTAAGACGCTCTTAAGACTTTAAAAGCAGCCCCTGCTAAGCAAGTTGAGAGTTATTAGTATGAGTAGGGAGCTACATGGATTCTAGTAAGCTTTGATAGTAATATTAAAGTTAAGAATACTCTTAGTAAGCTACGAAGACATATCTATGTATTCAGAAATCAAAGGCAATGGAAAGATGCTCTTTAAAAGCAGACTATAGCAGCTAGTCTTAAGAAGCTACAACTATTACTTAATATGCTAGTCTAGTGGAACTTAACGTACGAAATGGTTTCAACAGCTATTAAGCTATAGACACTAATTACAGCAATCTGTGCTACTTAGCAAATGGACCTAAGTATGAGAGATATTGCTCTTACACTAGAGGATTAGATAACACTCCATGCTCTTTAGAATTTTTTCTGTATATTTGTTAAGCCATTGTAAAAGCTACAAGCAAGCTTATATCTAACGCTCAACTTCGCAATTCCTTAATATCTAAAGATGATAAATAAGCTTAAGGCTCTATAGAAGGAAGTTAGTATATCATCAACAATTAGCCTAGCTTGTATTGCTACACATAAGAAGCTTAATGAGTACTATACGCTTGCTACAAATCAACGGTAGAGTCATTTAGGAGTAGCTATAATTTGCGATCCACGTATGAATCTTAATGTATTTAACAGCCTTTGGCTAAGCAGTACTAAAGAAGTCAAACGGAATAGAATTAAGCAGCAGTTTCATGACGTCTTTATTTAATATAGAGACTGCCAATACTATCTTAATGAGGAGAAAAGGGAAGCTAAGGCTGATTTGCTGTAATTGCCTATAGTGTTATAATGGTCATGGAGGTTATAATGCTAGTCTAGAAAGGAAGGAAGGAAGTAAGGCTATTCCTCACTATATGTAGCTGTGCGCTTAGCGGTTCCTTGTAACTTTAGTGGCTATTATGGCTGCCTGTTCCCATAGTTGCTAGCGGCTGTAAGCTGCGATCATAACATACAGAACCTGACTCTAACGATGATTTATATATCTCTCACGGTATTTACTAAGAACCAGAATGGAAGCGCTAGCTTGTTAAGCCCCAGCTGGGTCTAACAACAGATATCCTCAAATATTAGGCGGCAAAGCAATATCAATATCCAATTATAGCTGCCATTGCTCGAGACCATTTAGCAATTCCTGCAACATCAGCTCCATTAGAACGGGTCTTTAGTAATGGAGCTGATATTCTTACGAAGAAGAGGAATAGGCTCTCTCCTGAAACGCTTCGATATTTACTATGTTTAAGAGATTAGGGTCATATACTAGAGGTTGAAGATAGTGAAGCTGAAGACGCCGATGACGAGGGGGAGGACTAGGCGTTTAGTTATACATTTATTTTATCTATTTTAAGCCTCAATATCCTAAAGATCCGGATACAACCCGTATCTATCCGTCGAACATCAGACGGATCATGGACCTATCCGTGAGAGCTCCAGATCAGATCCGGATACGATCCGCCGAACACTGGCCGCTTGCTTCGACACATGACAGTTCCTTTAAGGGGCACACGTGACTTCTCCCTTATTACTCTTACAAGTTATCGTTGGCCGCAAGGCTGCTGCTTATGGAGCTAGCTATGTTAGAAGAATTACGGGACATCGTCAGGCGCACCATGGGCTTTTAAACCACTGTATATGGCGCAAATTGAGCATAGATTTCAGTCGGCGCAGATAAAATTCGTCGTAAGTGATTTAACAGGGACTTGTAGCATTATGGTCGATAAAAAGACCGAATCCCCGACCATTCAGAACGTGGAAGAAAGTATAAAAACTAAAATACAAATTTATTGGTTCCATCAACCAAGCTTATGGTAAATAGTAGAATATTTGACGCAAATTATATGGGTACTCTAGTAGCATCCATATACTTACATCTCTGCGTAATCTTTATCAGGAGACGGTTGTCCTCTAGATTTTTTTTCCAGTGGTTTATAAGGTGTATATCCCTACTACTGAAATATAGTTAGCATACCATGTCAAAATAATGGCTAGATTAGGGTATCAACAGAGAAATGACTTACTTTGACAAGCTCAAATAGGTACCAAGTGAGGCGCGCGAACGTAGAACCAGCGAATCCAGGACTACTCGCATATATTCTTTCCACTCATCCTGAAGGTTAAATGCCCCAACACCACCATCCGGGTTCTGTCAGAGGCCATCGTTAGCAAATATTTTCAGGGGGTCGGCCCAAATCTGGAGCAAAATACTACTTACATTGGGATCAGTATACCATTCATCGAACTCGCCCATCTTATTGTAGATGCCCTCGTATGTAGCGCAGAACATGTTCCATATCTTGGCATTTCGCATGTACTCAAACGTCATGCCTACGACACGCTGTCAGCCTAAAGTTACTCGTACTAATACCAAGCTAGGAAACTGACCCATTTCTTTGATAGCAAGAAGTTGCGCTTCTTCAGACATATGTTGGTATGCAAGTCCTGCTGTAGGCTGGTTTCCAGTAAACATCTGCCAATGAGGTTAGTAAGCGTAGTTGGTAGGAGCCTTGAGTTATAAACATACCGCTCCTTTTGATCTATTAGGACGAGCAAGGTAGATAACTAGTCGGTCAAGTTTAGTCTTGCTGCCTAGCTCTTCTAAGAGGTAGTGGATGAATGGTTGACCAAGAGCCCCCTTGCCACCCTCAAAGTAATTTCCATTAAGCATATGACTCTCAATAAGCTCGCAGTCTACCTTTTGCTTAGATTCCCCACCTCGCGGTAGTTGACTGTGGATCATTCCCTTATCTAGCCATTTATCGAAAAAGTCGCCGATTAACTGGGCCTCGAATACATGCTCCGCTAGGGTATCTTGTCAGCCAGATCAACATCGCTAGGCACGTTGGCTTGACTTACTTTGATAATTTGAGCGAACGACACCAGTAGGGATGGTAGTTGTGTCATGGCTCGGCAACTGGGCGACCCGCCAATCGGAACAGCTAGCAGATGCGTTACCCCAATATTTTGAGATGCTATCCCATTTTCCCTTCTGAATACCATCCCACGCAAAGCTTGCATCTGCTGGGAAGGAGGGATAGTTGGTATCGCCGCGAGTTCTGACATCGGTTTCTGAGCAGATCGACAACTTCTTGTCGCCGATTGTTGCTTTGCCATTTACTCTCTTGTCTAGCTGGTTATACTGACCCTTGCCTTCGTCACTATAGTTGTTTCCCTCTCCAACCGAAAGCGATCTAGCAGCATGGCCACCAGGCCAAGTGCCATCTTCTATATTTTCGACGCAGCTCTCACACGGAGGCTTGTCGGTAAACCCATATGCGTAGTCCATTGAGATACAACCGCAGCATGGATCGCGGTCTTCATCGTCGTAGTACTCCAAGTCTGTACATGACATGCACTTCCTGCAGTGAACCTTTGCATCGATATTTTCCATGATCTCCCTTCCGATGCCAAAGTCATCGCCATTGAAGATGTCGCTTGGCATGACTGTTTTTCCTATAGGGTAGCCGAAACCTGGAAATTTGCTACCTCGTTCCGTGAGCTCCCTAGCGACGGACTCTGAGTCGGATCGCTCCCCTTTAGCAGGGGATTCGAACTTTAACGGCGTGTTGTATTCGCTTCCGGATTGGAGCCCGTCTACCGATGACAGAGCGCGCTTTGTGGTAACATGCGGATAACAAGAACCCACGCCACTCGGTGCTATCTGTATTGTCATTAGTCCAGGATTTAGTGATACGTTCTGATGAGTATCCTTCTACTTACTTCAGACTGGTGCACCGGATATCCATCAAACCCTTCTGGCCAAGGAGCCTTTAAGTCGCCACTTTTCCATGAAATCCACGATTAGAAACTATGCATCACTAAACAGGACGTTCTGCTAAAAGACTTACGAATCATTGATCCACACTTGATGAACAGTCCTAAAGAGAGGCGTTAATAAACTTGATTCAAAACGCAACGTCTGAAATTAACTCACGGAACTCTATAATCGACACATGTGCCCTGACCCGATGTAGCATTATTTTCGAAAACAACCATAGAGTCAATCCGAATATTCATCTGCAGCAGTCAACACTCTAAGTCCCACACCAACTATGACTTCCGACGCTATAACTTACATTCGGTCCTTCAAAGCTGACGTGCTCGTCGTCATCGTGAACGCCGAAGTCTAGGTCAAGCCCAAACGAGACGTAGCAGCCAAGACCTATCACTGTAGTACCTCCACCATTTTCAGGGCTACTGCTATACACGACGTTTCCCTTTGGGATTGATATTGTCGGATCGCTAATCAGTTTACCTTGAAGTGGACCTGACTTATCAACGTCCGGGAATGTTGCGAGAAGAGGCCCAATGGGAGTGACTACCCTAGCGCCCAAGAGGCCGCTGAAGTCAATAGCACTATTAGATAACGAATCGTTACCTTCGCCAGCTACCATATAATCCACGGCAATATAAGGTTTGTAAGAGGCCCAGCCCTTCATTGAAGAAGAGTAGACAGTATGCCCATCAATAACTATTTTTTCGCCCAGAGACCAATTTGGATTGCCGTTGTTGGCCTTGGCAACATCGAACTTGCCGGAACCACCAATCGCGTAGGTTAGATCAGTATAACCGTCAATGTATAGTAAACCATTCGTCTGGGAGACATCGAGCTCGCCATTTTTAATAGTAGCCTAGTCCCAGTCCACAAGTTAATTTACCTATACCGTAATGTTAGGAGATTGCTTGATGGACTTACATATAAGGTGAACCCGTACTCGAAACGGGCGCGGACGAAACCATCCACATATGCGCCGATGCCTTCGCCGTACGGGGTTCCGTCAATAGAGCATCCTTCGATGGATTCCCAGTACAGCTTCTGAGTTAGACTCTGATTGAAGTATTTATCTTCATCTAAATCAAAGCTAAATTTTCTCAACTTATC
Source organism: Pseudogymnoascus sp. WSF 3629 (assembly GCA_001662585.1). Classification (NCBI taxonomy): domain Eukaryota; kingdom Fungi; phylum Ascomycota; class Leotiomycetes; order Thelebolales; family Thelebolaceae; genus Pseudogymnoascus; species Pseudogymnoascus sp. WSF 3629. Next base: position 445,953 of record KV454570.1, read on the forward strand.
GTCCCAATTAGTAGTTACGCTACTAAAGTAGCGGCCTTTGAGTTTTTCATCTGTCGACTGCACACCTTCGGAATCCACAAGTTGGTCCCAGTACCCTGCGCATTACAGTGTTAATTAAACTCAATCTGTCTATTTCGATTGTAGCTTACCAGGCATGCTCGCGTAATCCATTCGTATACTTGTCTGGGTGCTGTCTTTGCGAACAAGCTTGAAGTTGTAGTCGAATGCAAACTCGAATACATATGAAGTTGCCTTGCTCTGAAGGTGTGATGGGATGCTCTGATCTACACCTTGTCAGACATAATCCCTAGGATATAGAGGATACAACATAGGGTAGAGTGATTGGCATACCATCAGAGGCATTGAGGGATATGGCTCGAGCAAATGTACCAGGCGCACACTGCAAATGCATTGGTCAGTATCTGAAATTGGCTTGTTAAATTAGCGGTTGGAGTTCTCACATTATCGGGCATCTCTACCACGGTGCCTTCAACGCCACGTTCCATGACACGGAAGCAACCCTCGACGTCCTCGCTGAGGCACACAACTCGGGCTACCTGCGCCTGGTCATCAGGCTGACTAGTGATATTTGCAGGACAGTCGAGGAATGCGAATGGTTCTGGGTCGCCCGCTTGTCTCTTCAGTTTAGAGACTGCATGCGACTCGCCAGCAACAAGGAAAAAGCCAAATCCAGTCTTGTTGGGATTAATTTCGCCCAAGTTAGCCTCATTGCCAAAGTTGACCATACCGTATCTCGGGTCCTTGTCGTTAGTGGGGTAATCCTCATTTGGGAACAGTCTATGGAGGTCGACGAGAGTGAAGGGAGCAGAGTCGCCACTCGCAAGTTTGGGATCCGTAACAGCACGTAGCGCGGTTAGGGTTGTATCATCCTGATCAATCGCCCATACCATCAGACCTCCAAGGCCCAGCTTGTTTGCGTAGTCTATCTTGAGCTTGAAAGTCTCGGCATCGTCGTATGAAATCCAGTTATCGCCTGCGTAGACGAGGTATTTAGCAGCGGCCTCTTTATCGAAATACGGTTTGGCGCCAGTCTTTTCAAGGATACTGGTGATTTCTGTATTAGATGTTAGTAGAAAACCCATAAAGTCGGGGCTTGGACCAATCTTGGCGCTTGTCTCACCTCGATATGAGAGGATGCCGGCGCTCTTCGTACATTCTCCTTCATCTCCTGGGCCAGTAAAATCGCAGCCAGGCTTCCAGCAAGAGGTTGAAGAGAGTTTGAATGATCGGCCGTAGAAGCCAAGTCCCAAGACAATCTTAGAAGGCTCGACATCGTTACGCCAGAATAGGTTTAGGGCTAGGTCGATTTCCGTTAGATTTGTGTGAGATAGTACCTGGTTTCCTATTGGATTGTCACTGTCCCATACTCCGTGCAGGTCATAGGACATCAAGTTGACCCAGTCAACATATTCCATCATCTTTGTAATGTCAAAATGGCGAAGGTACCAGTATGATGATGGTGCAGTAAAAGTGACAATATACTCTCTGCCACTGGCGTCAATGGCGGCGCGGAGTTCTTTTAGAAGGGCAGTGTAGTTTTCACCGTCGCCATCTGAACCTCCACGATCATCGGCCCCAGGGTACTCCCAATCAAAATCTAGAAACGCGTTAGCATTTCACTGCCCTATCATACTCATCAGAACATTACCTACCGATGCCATCATACCCATATTCGGAAAGCCACCCAAGCGCGTTCTTTATAAAGGTTGCTCTACTTTCTGCAGTCGAGGTCATTTTCGGGAAGACATCTTGCCAAGCACCAGGATCACTGAATGACCAGCCACCCAGTGCAATCAGCACCTTTAGGTTTGGGTTCTTGGACTTGACGGCAGCTGCATTCTGGTACATCGTAGGCGAAATTCCATCCATGTTGGTGATTTGAAAGTCATGGCTGATGTAGCCAAAGGCAACATTTAAGTGAGTCAGCATACTAACTGGAATTTCACTTGGATTCATAGTTCCGCAAGGGTGATCTAGATTCCATGCCTCCCAGTAGCCAACGATTCTCTTCTGGACATTGCTGGCGCCTGCACTAGGCTTCGGCTGCTCACAGTTGGACTGGCATTTCCCAGAGCAGAACTCGGTCGTCGTTCCACAGAAACCAAACTCTGAGCAGCACACATTTAGAGGACATGTCTGATTTGCTACGCCAGCGTATTGGCCACACGCAGCTTTGGCATCGCAGTTGGACTGGCAACCATCCCCACAGTACACCGGACCATAGCCACACCAGCCGCTTTCACCACAGCAAGCTCCATTGCTGCATTCCTTTCCTGGCCCGCAGCTAAAGTCGGAGCTGTCAGAAGAGGCAGAGCTACCGCCAGTTTGACCAGTAATCGTAGTAACAGTAGTAGCCCTGAGATTATATCCTCCAAAATTCGGATTTAGTGTGGCTTTTAAAGACCGTGGGTGATGATGATGTCTAATGGAGTGTGAGTGACCGAGGCTGAGAAATGGGGCGAGGGCAAGAATGATTGTAACATATGGCCAAAGCAATGGCCATCTGGTACTGGTAGACATCCTCATGCTGCCAAAAGGAGCAATGAAGATTTTTCAAATGATCGTGCGAAGGGAGCAAGCACACATCTCTATGTAGGAGGCACAACAGGCATACTTTATTTACAAGACATTTAACGCAGGGGCCTTGAGAGTGCGGCATATTAGCTACTATTTGCGAGACGTCGACGCTATTAAGCTACCTTAAGTTAGACAATTTAAGAGTGGTTATTAACGATGAAGATCTTGGGTTGCTCAAAAAACACACTGGATATTCGTATTAGCAGTCATAATAATTTGAGCTCCTATCCAAGCAAGGGACCAAGTGGGGCATTGGCAGGACCTAACAGGGGTCTAAGCTCATTCCTTGTTAAATAAACCCACTTTCGTGTCCGCTTATCGTGGTTGGCTGCAAATCAGCGGCCCGTACCAGCTCTTGTAGAGCACAAGCTCCGGAGTTATCCCCTGAAGAATATGAAACGGCGCCTGTTGGATTTCTGTTGGATTTCTTCATACGTATTGTCTTTCGGCAACCCCCCATAGCTTCATAGCTCTGCAGCTATTTAAAGCATAACTACATCTAGTAATATAATGTAACTAATCTACTATAGCCAAGCTCTGCCTATTATGCTTATTTACATACAAAACCCGCATGAGTCTTTGCTTAATTTACCAAGGCACCAGCGGGGCGGACTCAATGCCATATTCTCTAACCGAACTGCTGAAGCACATGTACGCTATATATCTCGACGTTTACAGTGACATTTCGGAGATCTGTAGATCTCAATACTAGTGTGCATCGACGCTAACTATAGTTTCTTGGCAGTGGCTTAAAATTTCTGCCAAACCTGTCAATCAATTACTATTTAAGCACCTAAAGGATTCACTAAATGTTGGTGGCTGAATGTGGACGATAAGCCGACTCACTAAATGTTGGTATTTAAATTTGGACGATAAACCCACGAATACCCGAGTCCAGCTCTAGTTAATCCGTCGAACCCGGAGATGAGCTTCTGTTGAAGACAATCCTGCCGCCCAGTAATTTTCAGAAGAGAATCTATTTCCTTCTAGCTCATGAAAACGAAGGTAAGTTCCTGGCTTACTTCAGGGCAGCCTCGGTATAATCTCTCACAGTGGGGAACAATGTTACAGTACTCTATAATTCCCTGTTACGATTCCTTGGCATTAATCGGTTCCAACAGCCCCATATATTATATCCATGTTAGCGATCTAACTTGTTGAAATATTTTCCAAGCTCTATGGAATAGGACGGAGTGCAGGCACACTGTTGTGCCAAATTATAGCCACTCGCTCTTAAGGGGACTAAGCAGTTATCCCATGAAGTGAGGACGGCCCCATACAAGTATTCTTGAGCCAGTCTGTTTTATTTTCACACCTCAGCTTGCGCAGTCATCCAACCATCTTTTGTTTCCCCAAGTCATTGCGATGAAGCTTCTTCATTTGGTGTCGCAAGTCGTCTTGACTGCGGCTGTAGCAAACGCCAGGAATCCTCCTGTAATCCTACCAAGGCAGTCGGGAACGTCATGTTCAACATATACAGTCAAGGCCAGTGACACTTGCGTCAGCATTAGCAACAGCTCTGGAGCGACATGGGCACAGCTTTTATCTTGGAACTCCGCCATAAACAAGACCTGCTCGTACGTACAACCTGCTTCTATGGTGCAACTTTCGTGCTGACCAGCATGTTTCAGCAACCTCGATACTCTGGTAGGTAAGAGCATTTGTGTGAGCAATCCACTGGGCGATTTCTCTATGCCTAGCAACACCATTGGGGTACCGGATGTAGCAACTACTGCAGCGTATGTATTTTGTCGATACTTACCAGTTTGTGCTGCGCTGACGATCAGACAGGCCAATTGCAACACCTACACCTGATGGAACAAATTCATACTGCGGGGAATACTTTAAGGTAGGCTCTGGCGATGATTGCGCCACTATCGCAACTGAATTTGGCATTGAACGTGACGACTTGTAAGACTTCCAATATTTGTCAACATTGCTATATGTGAGAAGAAATATTAAGTCCTCGCTGCAGCTTGTTCCTGAACCCCGAAGTTTGGAAAAACTGCACCAATCTCTGGAAGGACTACAACTACTGCGTTAAACCAGTCGGGACTATTACAACATACTCGGGCCACCCGAAGTCGACCTCAACTGTGCCCTTTGTTAATACTCCTGCGACGTCTGTGCCGTATGTAGACCCATCGACAAGATTTAACACGAGTGCACCTATCATTCCGCTTGCTAATGATACACGTCGAGACTGTTATAGGTAAGCTCTCTGCACAAATTTGTAAAACAGCTAAGCATGCCACTGACTCTGCCTTTACTTAAGTTACTTTTACATAACCAACACGACAGAAACGCCAGACCTGTCTTGCTGGAATCTTGCGATGGCTTATGACGTCGAGCCAGAGGTGTGTTATGTCATCTTGTACTTTTCGAAGTGTTCCACTAATATAGTTATAGGAAATAGCTCTCTGGAATCCATCTCTTGCGGAGAATGGGACTGAATCAGGCAGCTCGGGTTCGGATTTGTCTCCTGACTGCGAGCTGTCAGAGAGTGTCTCGTACTGTGCGTTGCTCGCATCGCCGACTACGCGTAAGTACCATCCCGTTCCAACTGCTACTATCTTGGCATTAGCTAAACAATATCAACAGAATCTGGTAGTGCTATCCAGACTCCAAACCCGAGAGCAATGGGAGAAGTGGCAAATTGCACGACTTGGTTCAAAATGAAGACATACTCTACTTGTGCAGATGTTTTAGTTCTATACGGCTTGACACTAGAAGAGTTCTACGCATTTAATCCCTCCGTTGGCAAGGGCTGCGCAACCATGGCCGCCGGGACTTACTACTGCATATCTAATAAAGCAAATGGAAGCCGTCCAGGCGGTTACGATAATGATGATGATGATGATGATCCTACAATGACAAGCTCAGGGACACCTACATCAACGACAACAACACCGACAACAACATCCAGTGGTGGTATTGTCACTCCTACTCCGACGCAAAATGGTATGGTAGGGGGCTGCAAGGCATTCTACAAGGCTGTTGCTAATGAAGGGTGTGCGGTTATCTGTCAAGCCCATGGAATCGAGCTGGCGGATTTCTATAAGTGGAATCCCGATGTTGGATCTGACTGTACCAACTTGTGGCCTGATTATTACGTTTGTGTTAAGGCATAGCCAGACTTGGAAGTTTTTAGACGACAGAAGTGGCCTCGTCGTTGTAACTATAAATTAATAGATCTATGTTTTCATAAGTCCCTGAAATATAAGTTGCTAGAAAATAAAAACCCATGGCTTATAAGGCCAACTTTGGTATGCGCTGTACCTCTAATGTAGTTACGGCAGTGTAGAATTTATTAAATTTCGCAATGCCATTGCAACGAGCCTTAAGGCAACCGGAGTTTTGGCATCAGCGTTGATAAATACGAATCTACCAGGATTCTATGACCTAGGCGCGGCCAACTACCGATAAACTGGCTGCGGACAAATCGGCAATGCTTGGTTATATAAGTTAGGTACCAAGAATACTAATTAATAGAGTTATACAGATAGCGACATAAACTCGTAGACCTGGCGGAGAGACCTGGCGGAGAGATAGGCAGTTTGAGTGGGGCGATCGAAATATGGTTGGGTGCAAGGAACGACAAGCCAACTAAAGCACCGAGACCTTAGCGTGGATCAATATTATATAGATAGGCTAGCCGCCAACTCCACCAATCCAGTACAGAACGACTTTTCAACTAAATGTCGCCTCCAAACTCAGAAACTGCGGAGTCCCCCAGCCATATCAGTCCTATGCTTCGGCTTCCCCCTGAAATTATCAAGACAATCGTCGATCAGGTTCCCAACAGCACCATAAAAAATCTGCGCCTCACCTGCCGTTTTTACTTGGAAACAGTAGCTCTGCGGCTTGATCGCGTTTTCATCTCCGCGAACCCGCGCAATGTGGAAGTATTTACTGCCATTGCCAACCACGAGGCCTTTCGTGCCAAAATCACCGAGATTATCTGGGACGACGCGCTCCTGTACGTCCGGCCTGTGCCGCGTAACGCCGTAGAAGCGTACTACGGGTCGGACGATGATTATCAAGACTATGCGGAAGAATCGGGCGATGAATGTGATAAGAATGGGATTAATTGGAGGGGCAATGTTCCTCGGTGGTTCCGTAAAGCTTGCCGAGACAACGTTTTCTTCCTAAAGGAGAAGCGCGATAAATATTTGAACAGACCTGACCTTGTTGCAAGGGCACAACAGGCTTGCGAGCAAATGCCCATGGAAGGGGCATGGGCGTACTACCAACAGCTAGTGCAACAGCAGCGCGATGTCTTGGATTCAAATGTGCATATCATTGCGTTAGAGAAGCATATCGGATCGTTCCCGGCGCTACAACGAATTGTTATCACGCCGGCAGCACATGGATGGATTTACAACCCACTGTACGAAACTCCCATGATCCGCTCCTTCCCCCGTGGGTTGAACTACTATATTCCTCGCACCTGGCCCGTCCATGACCGTTCCATGCCCGAATGCGACGACTGGAACGAAGATGGTAGTGACTGGCAAGGCTTCCGGACCGTGACACGCGTTCTAGCAGAGGGTAGAGATTTTGGCAGGGTGGTGGATCTACGCATCGACGTTCATGAGCTAGAGACGGGGCTAAACTCGCGGGTGTTTGAGAAGGAAAATCGCACCCTGAGTGACTTCGAGGCTGTACTTGCGCGGCCAGACTTTGCACACTTGCAACTTGATCTCATGGTCGATCCGCACTACACGCAGGCAGATGTCTTCCGCAGTGGGCTCCTCAAACGTGCCCTAGCTCGTGCCTCGTGCGGACAGGGCTTGAAGTCCTTGAGCTTGAGAACGAACATTGACATGTATACGACAATTGATGAGTGCGACTGGTATGTTCCCCTCACTACGATATTCACACCAACTAGCTATTCGAGGCTTCAGCACTTCGGCCTCGCCCGCTTCTACGTCGAGCAGGATGATCTCTTGGCGCTGCTAGCCTCCATGCCAAAGACTCTACGGTCGGTTGAACTGAGCATGCTCGAGTTCATGGACGAGAAGGACAGTTATCGGACACTGCTATGGGGAATACGCGACACGCTAGGCTGGAAAGAACGAGAACCAAGGCCAACACTTATCGTCAGTACCGACCTTTCGAATCCCAAACCGGGACAAGCTTTATGGCTCGAGCATGAGTTGTATAGTTTCTTGTATGAGAATGGAAGCAATCCGTTTGGAAACGACCCGGCAACTAGAGGTCCAAGTGCTATAAGATTCGGGTTTGGCTGGGAGAAAGATTGCTTTAATCCTTATCACAAGCGCCCGCATGTGGATAATTATGATTTAGCTGATTTGGGCTATATTAAGGGTTCTCGGCCGCGGCCAGTCGCTCGGCCGACGCAAGACTTACCAGGTCCGGGTAAGTCGTATTTCACCGACGCGCGATATTTAATGTAACGAACCAAGGCTCTCTTTCCTTGAGCCAGACTATGTATATAGATAGCCCAGCTGAAATCGGGAGTTACAAACTGCTGCATAGACATTTTGGTTCTACTCTAGTTATATTTTGTCCTCAAGGCCAGGATAAATAGACTCATATTTCATAATTGTCTTAGAAAACGGAGGATTTTAGCACAACGATATTTACTATAATATTCCATCCTTACTAGTAATGAAGACGTTACATGAATAGAATAAGCGTCAGCTCCACGCCACTGCTTTAAGTAAACCTGAGCACACATCAACATTCAGAATAATCAACAACTTAGGCCTCCTCTATAAGAATCAGGGAAAGCTAGCTGAGGCGTGTCGAGATCTGCCCAATACCAGGACAACCTCAGATAAGAATCTATCGATGCTTAATAATTTCAAGCCTGTAAACGAAGGATCTTCTAGTTGGCACATACCTAAATATGCGACACGATTTCGAGAATTCTGGGAACCAGGAGTATATGAGGGCAAGATTCGTGTGAGATGGAAATGCGTGAGTACTTATTCAAGTACCTGGGAGACATAATACTAATCTTAGTACAGAAATGTGGCCAGTATTTGTATGATGACTACGTTGAACTACACCGTGGCGCGGCAAAGCGCCTAGAAGAATGTATAGGCGTAGTCCCCAGGGTCTCACGGGAGTCCAGGGAACCGGGTCAGAAGGCAGGAAGTGATCGTATTGCAAGACCGTAGGTCTACGTACATACAGCGACTATCGGCTGGAGGCCTCACTCTGAGGCTTCCAGCTCCTTATATACTACGGTCCCCATACCCTGGTTTACCGAGCCCTAGTGGCTCCACTGCCGGGCAGCCCCTGAACTCAGGGCGGCCTCACGTGATGGGCCGCCTTACAATTGCCTCCCCTTCTGCGGGATTGTCCTCAATTCCGAGGCGGCAACGGGTATGGCCTTCTGCGTTTGTTTGGGCTGTTTGCCCTGATCCTTGGGGTGGTCGCTAGGCGGGGTGATCCTGTGAACCCCTTTGTTGTTTGGTTGCCGCAGCCACCTCCTGCTGTGGTGGTTGCTGCGCTTAACACCCACTTCCTACCCAACTTCCTGCTTCCCTTCCTCAATCATCACAACAGTCGCCCACTTCCTGGGTCCTGTCGCTTCTTCTCCCGTACCTTCGCTCAAGGTCGTATTCTCAGGGTCATATCCTTCCTTCTTCTGTGGCTAACTCGATGGAGTAGATCCTTCGATCCGCCCAATCCTTCAGTCATGGCTCCACGCAAGAGGGGAGCGGCCCAGATGTCAGGCTCTCCTGAATCAACTGCGACGCCTACTCCAATGGGGTCTGTCGCCTCTGCGCGCCCACGCGCCATCCGTCCCTACCGCTCGCCCTCGGTGGAGGACGCGCCAGAGGAGCCAGAGGTCGCTGGCCCTTCCTCCAACACTCAGGACCCTCAGAAGGAGCAACGTACGGCCTTTGGGTGGAAGTTGGCCACGCGTTGTACGGTCCCCGAATCGGCTGGGCGCCTCCGTGCTGGGTTCCGCGACTGCTGCCTGAAGTGTTCGCACACGTATTACAACTATCCGGACCAGATGTGCTGGACCCCTTCGGGCCTGGGCAAGTGCGGCGATTGCCTCGAGGGCAACCCTCGCTGCCTCCCTGTAAGGGTGATATTCTCCCTTTCTGACTGATTATACTAACAGGCCGATAGATCGACGCTCAGTTCCATCCTAAACTGGAGGCCCTCCAGCTTACAGCCGACGCCGTCCTGAACAGCCGTGCTGACGATGAGGACGCTGGCCTGGACGAAGACTCTCCCACAACCCTCAACTTCTTGGCTGACCTGTTGGTTGCCCAGGGCGAGCTTACGACTGCCGTTAAGGGCAAAGAGCCCGCGACGCCCAAGACCAAGGCGCCTCCCGCACCAAGGGCAAGGGCGCTGTCGCACCTTCCTCTGTCGTGGGTCCCGCTGTACCTCTCGCGGAGGTGGGTGGTCCTATCGTCCGCGACGTGGGCGATCCTCGCCAAGCCCTTCTCCACCATGTGGAAACCCTTGCGGAGTTGGATCGGGTCCGCACCAGGGGCCTCAAGGATGCCGCGAAGGTCTTCCACGCTTCCGTCGAGGAGGTCCTTGGCGCCTACCAGGCTGGTCTCGACAGCCACGTGGACACCCTGAAGTTCCTCGTAGGTTTGTGGCCTCCTTTCTTCCTGGGTGTTTTGCTGACACTACTCACAGCTGGGGTGAGACCCGTGCCTCCTGCGCCTTCGCCGGTGGCCCTGTCCTCTTGCCCGCGCCTATGGATCACGCCCGTGCCCTTCTCGAGCGCTTGTTTGTGCGCCTGGGCCGGTGGCGCTTCAATCCGCGTCCTGTCCCCGTCGTTGCTCCTTCATTCGACGCGCGCGTTTCTTCTGGTTCGGGTTCTGGGTCTGTTTCTGGGTCTTGACGCGTTGTTCTTTCCGTAGCTATAGGACAATATACTACGTTGCTTTCTGCGCTGCCTTCTGCGCTCGTTCCTTGTGATATGCCTCAATTAATGGTAGCCCTACGTCAAGCTTTGGAACCCACTGATCGTCGGCGGCAGTGTAGCCTGCCCACCTGATCAGGTATTCTTCTCGGGTTCCTCTGCCCTTCCGCACAGTCCTGTGGTCTAGGACTGCTTCGACCCTGTATTCTTCTTCCCCATCCACGATCTCTGGATCGGGTGGAGGATCGGCCTTCTCTACGCCTTCCTAATACCTCTCGAGTAGGGAGACGTGGAACACGTCATGAATCGCCTTATATCGTGGCGGAAGCTTCAGCTGGTACGCTTGTTTACCTATTCGCTAGATGATCTCGTACGGCCCAAGCCACCGGTGCCCCAGCTTCCTGCTTGGCTGGGTTGTCCTGATATTCTTGGCCGATAGCCACACCTTCTCTCCTACCATATACTGCATTGGCTTGTGTAGCTTGTTATAGCCCCGTATTTGGGCTTCCTTCGTCTGTTTCCACGTCTCTTCGAGCTCCTGTCGCAATTCTAGGATCAGGTTGACACGATCTTTCGCGACTGGCACTTCCCTTCTAGTGGGGTCGTCCTCGATCCCTTGTCTTAGGTCTATATTAATACCATACTGGGCCTGGTTTGGCGACATCTGGATGGAATCGTGGAAGGCGTTATTATAGGTTAATTCCGCGAAGTGGAGGAGTTCCACCCAGTTGTCTTGGTGCTGATTACAGTGAATCCGCAGGGACAACAGAACCTAAACTCTTAGTGTCCGTATTGTGGTTTCTGTCCGGTCTGGCGCTGCTAGCGCTTTCGCCCATACTCTGTGGGTCGAAATCCTCTTCTTGAGGGCCCTGTGGGCTCGTTGTCACCCTGCTTACCTGTGGGGTTCCTCTAGCCTTCATGGCCTTGCGGAGGGTATTCTGAAGGGTAGGCAACATCACGTTTTGGCTACCCTTTTCGACCTCATAATCTGGTCTTCTTAACGGCCCGTCTGCTGGGTTCGTCTTTCTAGCCCTATAGGCTATATGGAAATCATAGGCTAACAACGCCTACGCCTACTACGCTTGCCTCCTTATGAGGGCGGTGGTTTCCATGAAATACTTGAGGTTACTATGGTCTGTAAGGACCTCGATAGGGTACTAGCTCCCTTCGAAATAATGCCTCTACTGTTTAAAGGACTTCACGATTGCTAGCATTTCCTAGTCGTGGGTCTCATAATTAAGCTCAGCTGGCTCTAGCTTCTTGCTATAGAAGGCCATAGGGTGCCACTCGGCCTTCCTACCTAGCTCTTCTATTAATTAGGAGAGGTTCCCTGCTAGGCCAAACCCTAACGAATCAGTCTTAAGCCTAATTCTACAGCTAGGATCAAAATGAACCAACGTTAGGGCTGTGGTAAATGCTTTCTTCAGCTAGTTAAAGGCACCTTGCTACTCTACGCCCTAGACGAATGGGCCTGTCTATTTACCTGCCTTAGCCCCCTTCATAAGGCCTATCATAGGGGCCACAACAGAAGAATAGCTCTTCACGAAGCGCTAGTAGAAGTTGGCGAAGCCAAGGAACACCTAGACCTCTTAGTAGGTCTTTGGTGTAGGCCACTTAGCAATTGTAGCAACCTAGTCGCTCTCTATGGCAACCCCTTCTGTTGTGACCGTATACCTAAGGAAGCTTACCTTCTTGGTATTAAACTTGCATTTTAAGAGCTTTACGTATAGGTTCGCCTCACGTAGGCATCCTAGGACCTCCTATACGTGGTTGGCATGTTCCTCTTCCCTTCTAGAGTAAATGAGGATATCATTAAGGTATATAATGTATATAGTATTAACGAGCCCTTCTAGGGTCTCATTCATATAGGCCTAGAACATCACTAGTGCATTAGCTAAGCTGAAAGGCATTACTTTATACTTAAAGTGTCTGTAACAAGTACAGAAGGCAGTCTTCTACTCGTTGCCTAGGTGGATATGGATGTAATGGTAGGCATTCTAGATATCAAGCTTAGTGAAGCTCCTTGCTCCTTAGAGTCAGTCTAGGGTTTCTGTAATTAATGGCAGTAGGTGACAGTTCTTTACCATAATCTTGTTAAGCCCCCTATAGTCTACGTAGAGGCGTAGGCTACCATCCTTCTTCTAGACGAACAGGATAGGTGCCCCTATAGGGCTCACACTTCACTAAATCCAACCCTTCTCCTTGCTAGAGTGAAGGTATTCGCAGAGCGTGGCCAATTCCATCTTAGAAAGGTTGTATACTAGGCCATATGGTAGCTCTTATGTTCTAGTGTTAATGCTATGGGTTTTCCTACCTAGTTTAGGTAGGGCGTCTGCCCCTTCTTCTAAGAAGACGTTAACAAAGTCTTCGTATTCCCTTAGGCATTAGACTAGCAGCTCATCGTCTAAGCTCAAAGCTAGGATGAAGGCAGTATTACCTTCTTTAATCTCTTTGATGTTAGCTACCTTAGTCTTCGTGATATCAAAGGGTTGGCGCTAGATCTAGGTATGCTAATTAATCTAGGGGTTAACCTATATGATCTAGTCCATCCTAAGAATAACATCCATGCCTAGGGTATCTATAGAAAGGAACTTCTAGACGATGGTGGATTCCCTTTAAAAGTGGTCTCTAACCTATACCTGTGTAGATGCCACCCTATATATAATGACTTCCTTACTGTCTATAGCCCTAGCCCTTAATGGTGCCCTGTCTTAGCACACTAAGCCCACATCCTTTACAAAAAGAGAGTGTATTGTTAAGGTGTTAGAACCTGAATTAAGGAGGGCCTTTGCCATATGCCACTTAGACCTAACTCTTAGTTCCACCTTGATTTCCATCCTCTTTCCTAGGGTAGGCTATAGGGTCAGGGCAACTAGGAGTCACTCTTGCTTCATAGTGTCAAGCTTCCTTACTCCTAGGCCTATGTGTTGGCTTTAACACTCCTTGGCGAAGTGGCCTACCTTACTACAGTTGTAATAGGTGCCTAAGCTCTAGCTTGGCCTTAAGTCTCAGCCCTAGAATGGCACTAGCCTACACGTGGGTTGTTATGCCCCTTCTTAGCTAGGAGGTTATGAGGTTTTATGGCCTCTAAAGTTGCCTCTTCTTCCTTAGAAACCACCTTAGAAGCCACCTTAGAAGCCGTTCTTGTGTTCCTTGCCTTCCTTTAGCGTATGCTTGTTAGGGGTAGAGCTCTTCTCTATTACCTACTAGATATTCATTTCTAGCATCACTAGGATATTAACGACAGCTTCCCTATAGGTAGAGGAACGTTCTACATACCCTCCTTTAAGTAGTTGCTACCTCATCTCTAGGTGGATTTTCGTTAGTAGGTGGGTCGTCCTCTACGACTTAGTATACAGCTCCATTTCCTGCTCTAAATCCTTAAGGTAGGCAACGAATTTGTGTATACTCTAGCCTTTCCTCTAGAGAGCGCCATTGTACTTAAGGGCTGTGATGTGTTGCTAGTTTACTAGATTAACGTGGAGATCCTAAAGGAACTCCTTAAACCTAGTGATATTAAGGGTATCTATATACCCTTCGTCCTAGGCAGCACATTAATTGTCCCATTCCTTCATGGGATCACCTTCTAAGTACTAGGCTACAAAGGCCACCTTAGATTGTTTAGTTAGAAAGGCCCCTAGTTAGTAACAGAAAATGGCGTGGAGGGAGGCCATGAACTCGTTAAGTTCCTAGGTGGAATCACCCTTATACACCTTAGGTTCCTTAACCCTACCCATTAGTCTATGGGCTAGCGTTACCTCCCTAGATATAGTAGAGGCAGTCTTGTGGTCATCCTCTGTTTAGGGTCCTACCCATTCTTCTTTAATCTCTTGGCGTTGCCTTTTCTAATGGCTTTCTTCTTAGATCTAGGCTTGTTTCTCTACAAAAGCCCTTACTTCCTTAGGGTATGAGCTATAGTCTTTGCTATGTAACCATTAAAATAGCTAGACAGCTTCTTCTATAGTATTAATATAGGCCCTCTCTTCGTCCATCCTTTTCTAGAGGTCAGCTAGCTTTAAGGCCATATCCTAGGGCTTGTCTACTATAAGGTTGTTAGCTTCTATAGTAGTAGGCCTTAAGCTTGGCTTAACAGCTTCTACTGTTAGCGTTGCTCCTCTAGAGGTTGCCTAGGTGATCCTTTTTTCCTAGCTGGCCATTCTGAACTAGTAGGCTGGATATGGGTTAAGCTAATAGAATTGTAAAGACGTAGTCCCTAGGGTCTCATGGGAGTCTAGGGAACTAGGTTAGAAGGCAGGAAGTAATCGTATTACAAGACTGTAGGTCTATGTACATATAGCAACTATTAGCTAGAGGCCTCACTCTAAGGCTTCTAGCTCCTTATATACTACGGTCCCTATACCCTAGTTTACTAAGCCCTAGTGGCTCTACTACTAGGCAGCCCCTGAACTTAGGGCAGCCTCACGTGATGAGCTGCCTTATAATTTCTTATAATGATGTATGGTTGCACTTGTGCTACACCTTACTAAGCCAAAAAGACTATAGTATTCCAGCTTGCCTAGAATATGCATAACATGCTATATATACTATAATAGTTAGTTAGCAACCACCCTGTTATAATTACCCCCCCTTCTAGTCCATGACGTCCTAGCACAGTAATAGAGGCTTCTAGTTTGCTTATTAGTCTGCGTGCTTGCTTCTAGGCCCTGTTACTACTTAGGATGCTAAGGTGTAGATATATATAGCTTAAGCCCCTAAGGTTGCCCTTGTTAGCTAGGTAGGGAACTACATTTGTGTAGCTGAATTCAATCGCTTGCTTAGCAAAGCAAGCGAGACAGCTAGAAAAAACCCATTAACTATGGAGCTAGAATACTCTTGTAACGATGTATAGTTGCACTTGTGCTACACCTCACTAAGCCAAAAAGACTACAGTATTCCAGCTTGCCTAGAATACACGCAACATGCTATATATACTATAACAGTCAGTTGGCAACCACCCCATTACAAAGAATTGCTAAATCAAAAGCCTATGGGTAGAAACACCATTTCTTCTAGACGTATCCCTACATATTTAACCACCATGTGTGGCCTAATCCTAAATATATTCACAAGGGTGCGTTACACTTTTACTATAGAAGAGCAGGGGCTTCTAATACAACACCTACTACTAACTGTTAGTGTATAGCATATAGCAAATCCACTGTTACTACTAGCTAAAGCATTGTTCCTACTAATCTGCCACAACGTTAGCATCTATGACAAAAAACTCCTCTAGCTTTCTATTTATGATATTAAATTAGACGAAAAGGTTTTTTAAGCTCTTAACAAACACTACTAATTAAAGTGTAACAAATGGTTGTCGTTCATTTCCCTTTAAACCATAACAGGCATCAAATTTGTTAAGTTTGAAATGTATAGAAAGAGCCAATTAGTTAATGTGCATCTTAAGAATGATATACCCCTACCTAAAAATCTAAACTATTATTACGCTCCTGTTCTAATTGACTTAATACTACTAGTTGGCAAGAATAGGTTAATATACCTTTTTAACAACCTAGACTGTACTAAAGACATGTTAGCATGTCTAGACCACTTTCTAAAGAAACTTAAGGAGAAGCTAGCATGTGGTGATAAAGTCATAGTACCTAGATGGGGCATAGATCTAGAAGAAGGGGTGTGTAGTAAAAAGACAGCTATTATGTACATGGTGTGTGTGCTTATAAGCTCCATTTAGGGAATACTATAGACTGTTTTAGGGCATGATATCTAAGGTGCTTTTACTGTTAGCATGTACATAATTAGGATCATAGTGCCACTTGTCATGCTAATGCAACATTTAGCTTAAAAATGAATAGACAACTTTCATAGCCTAAATACTTTCTTATGTAGCAGAGCTGTCTAGAACAAGCATATAGTCTAGAAATAAATGAATTTAAGTGTATTATTAACCTCTAATGCTATGATTTCAAGTACATGTGTTTAGTTGTAGTCTAAGGACAACACCATGGCTAACATTACCCATTAAAGGCATGTTCGTAATGTGGTTATAGTAATACCTTAGTTTAGTAAAGGAAGTAGTTAAGCTTTATGTTTTAAGAGCTAGCTCCTAGACTTACATAGCTTTATTATTTAGATATGCATTAAAATGCCGTTTGCCCTTAAGGCACTATACCCACCCCCTATTAGTTTGTTTCTAATGACCTCTAACCTAGAGAGGTTAGCCATTACAAGAGGACAAGGAGCTAGTTATGCTCTAGTAGCCTAGGGATTAGACTATGCAAGATGAACTAGGCTCCATCTCATAGGTGGGAGATTGAGTGTTCACATGCTAAGTTTGCATTAACATGGAAACTACATATGATAATGTGTCACGTGGTGTAAGTGGTTGCTAGGGCAGGCTGTGATTAGCTATTACGTAATGCGTTACAACTCTAGAGCCTAAATGAACACAAGATACATAGTACTAGCAGGTGTCTATCATTGCTTTTTTAAGTCTAGTGCACATGCTATACCAAAATCACCTAGCTTCATGCCTACTACAACTAGCTTAGCCTTGACATTTTAAATGTTGCCCTTCTAGCCCTCCCTTCCATTCCTCATCTTTTTCTTGCCTCCTAAATCCAACTTTAAAGTGTAATGAAGGACAATCCTTCATAACGATATGTTAATAACAATCTGCCTAGAAAATGTTCTTTAGCAAGTGTATAAGCAAGTAGTTTTGCTAAACAATTCTTCATAGTGCTCATGTTCATTCATCTATAGAACTAAAAAAGGTTAACTTATAGGTAGCAAGGCTATCATCTTTGTCCTACAAGATCACTAGGGTAGGAAAATAGGCATTTATATCTAACATGAGTCTATAGAATCAACCTTATATATCTTAGGTAAATAGGTAGAATATTTGAAAGTTATTAAGAACTTAAATATAGCTAGGTTTTAGAAATTAATTAACTATAGAATCTATAGGAATTAGCTTATACGTGTACTGTTTATAGCAATAGAATAGGTAGATGGCAAATCATTATACTAGATGGATACCTCCCTAGCTAGTTTATCTCATTACTAAAAAATTATTTAAGCCATAGTAGAAGCTACTCTTAACCTCCTTTAAATACAAAGGCCTAGTTAGTTAATCACTACATCTATGTGCTAAATTGTCTTCTAATAGCTAGTTTATAAGAGATTTAGCTAAAGAATACATTACTTCTAGGATAAATTAAAAGATTAGGCATGCTTTAGGCAGTAAATACACTAGAGGTAGAGTTAAAGGTTACTATAAATAGCTTAACTTATGAAATGAATTCTAGGATCTAGATCTTAACATAGCACTACATGTGCTTATCTATAGAGACCTTTCTAACATAAATATTATTGTTAATGATAATTTAGATGTTAAAAAGTAAGTACTTCTTAATAATAAGCAAAGTAAGCAAGTACTTAAAACGCATAGGATTATTAACCTTAGTTAGTCTAATATAGTTCTACTTTAGTTTGCTACTATTTATCCTTACTTTCTTACCTATTAGCCATCTTAGGTCTACTTAGAGAATAGAGACGTAGTTTCATTCAACTAGTCTACTAAGCATATGAGCATTATAATGAGAGATAGAACGTTTTATCTCAACTATATTAAATGGCAAGCTTATTCTAAAGGTGGCATTGCCCTTGATTTTTATAAAGCCCTTAATTACTATAATGAGAGTAGGAGATACTAGTGGTTTAGAGTAGTACATTAGGTTAATGCTTATAGGGTGATAGTTGCATGTAATTAGGATCCTAGACATACTTACTAATGTAAATACTTAAACTTAAACTTAATAGCACATGTTATGTACTACTTTAATTATGAATTTATAAGTAAGGATTATTATCGTTAATTTGTTAATATTTAGAGTATTGCCTAGGAGAGCCTATAAAATTCATTACTAATTTTCATTTAACTAATAGGTACTCTTACATTTGCATAACATAAGTAGGAAACTAGATTAGGAAAAACCACGTGTAGAGCAAGTTAAAGAAACTTAGTATATATACCTATAAAAATCAAACAACCCATATAGCTAGAGGTAGACCTAAACACTTAAATAGATTAAGTAATATAATGGCTACTATGTCCTTTATAAACATTGTTTTCTTCTAGACATAGACACCTATAGCTATGTTTAATGAAGTCATCTGTGAAAAACTAGGCTACCTCTCTTAACTTCCTAAGAGTGTATATCAAACCCTAAAATGATTAATTTAACTTATTATAACAAGATTAAAGATATTACCTACCTATGTTAGGGTAAGATTAACATAAGTATAGCCTATAGTAATCTCAACTTAACCTAGATATCTATCTCTAGGGTAGTATGTAAATCTAAAAACTCCCTTAATTCTAAGATCTTTAATGAGCTAGGTATACTCTATAAAAAACTACTTCTTTGCTCTAATGAACTTGTTAAAATTAGATTTAGACTATAGTAATGACATGTTAAGAGTACTATCTCTAGAATTAAGCATAAATTCTAGTAGGAAAAGTTTAATTTTGTTATTAGTACACTTAATGCCTTATACTAATGGTATGAAGTTTAAGAGTTAATTAATGCCTAGGGTGATTAGGATAGGGCTACTATTAAAATCCACTAGTTGTTCTTTAGGCTAGAGCTTAAAGTAGTAATGTAGTAGCTATAGGCTAAGGGTTCTCTTAACGTTATGTTTATAAAACAGTAGCATTATAATGTTAGCTATAATGTCTAACCCTTTTAACTTATTAAAGCTTAGGCTAGCCACCTTAAATGAAGGAAGGGAATTAAAAGATTCATAATGGTAGTAGGTAAGAACAACTGTCATGTTAATATTAAGGGATAGATGATGTGAAGATTATTAATGATGATTAATTACTAGGAAATAGAGAAAAACTTATAGACTTCTATTCTTTTATAATACAAGTAGTAAGCTATATGCATAACAAGGGGACAGTCCTTCCTATGTTATAATCCATCCCTACCCTTTACATTATAAGAGCTTATGATTAGCCTTAGAATGCTATGTAATGTCCTATAATGCACTTAATGCCTCATACCATTAGAGTACATTAGATTATACTAGATTATGTTAGACCATAATAGATAACGTTAGATAATGTTAGATAATGTTAGATACTATTAGATAATGCTAGATAATGTTAGATACTATTAGATAATGTTTAAGTGGAACTCTAAAACTAATGGTTAATTAATTATATAATTAAGACTAAAAATAATTATTACTATGCTAATCTAGTAGAGTATGTTAGATAATGTTAGAGAATGTTAAGAGTATGTATAGATCCATTACATTACTCATCTAGCATGAAGATAACATTTTATGTTTGCTATGTAGACGGCTATAGCCCTAATGGAAAATTAGACTAGCAAAGTAATTGCTAACGCCTACTACTTATTATGACTTATGCACTTGATTTAATTCCTCTACCTATCTAATGTGCCTTCCTATGAAGTGTCTTTTTAGACTAGTAGGGCCTAAAAACAAGATGACACTCTCCTAAAATGCATGGCACCTAGCTAACTAAAACGACTTAGATCTTGCTACCATCTGTCTTGGCTACACAAGGCTAACTAGTTTAAAAGTTCCCTAGACGATCTGTTGCCTTTTTAGCTAAATTGCTTTAGAATGATAGCCTTTATGGCCATTTTGCCTAATCTCTATAATAGATGTTAGTAGAGAGAATACCTATGTGTATGCTAAAGACTATAAAGGTAAGCTTAGAGGTTCTTAAGGAGCATGATACCATCCATCTAGGGTTTGTGACTAAGAACTTTATAAACCTTCTTAAAGCTCTTAGAGATGCTTCTTAAGTTGTGATTCTCTAGAAGCATATCCAAGACGATGTTATCTAGAACGACAGTTGAATTTCATAGAGGCGTTCCCCTTTTTAACTTGTGTTAAGGGTTGCTCTCTAATCTACCTTAAACTTCACCTTCCTAAATGATATTAGGCATAATTAGTATAAGAACTTCATGCTCTTTTTCATTTCTAAAGTATTAGATCTTGCCACTACTTAAATACCTACTCTTAATATACTAGCTATAATAAAAGCAAAAGTTAGATGCCATTAGAATTCAGCTTATAATGATAAGTTAATAGGCTTATAACCTTAGTAGGAATTAATTAAACTAGTGTATAACTTATCATTATGAAACTATATACATTATAAACTAAAGTCACTAGGTAACACACTAAAGCATTCTAGCTCGTTCTTACTTAAAGTTGAAATTTTCACAATCTAGTTAAGTAGCTAGATTTACATGGGATTTTCACCTTATAGGGATGTTAGTTACCCCTTTTTAGATTTAGACATAACTAACATAAAAGGAGATGACATCTAGGTTTAGAACTAGCTAATGATAATAATATCCAACTTAAGCCCCTAATAAACCTAAATCTTTAACTAAATTACCTTCCTAGATATCACGCCCTAATAACAAACTGCTATACTTATAACTAATAGTTATATTAAAACTTATAAGGCTATATTAGGGGTGAAATTATAATAGAGGAGGAGTTGCTATACTACCCTTAGATAGGAAGGATGTTTGTAGCATGGCTCTTAGTGTAGGCCTTACTTCATTACAATTCCCTATAGCCTTATTCTAAGAAAGTCCATCCTTAGATGGCTTGTTTCTCTAGGGTTTCCTATCTTCTATAGATGCCTCCCCTTATAAAAAAACTTCCTTAGATAGCTTACTTCTCCTAGATGACTTGTCTTCCTTAGATGACTCTTCTTTAGATAACTCGTCCTCTATAGATAGCTCGTTACTATATGACTCATTTTCCTCTAGTTTCTCTATACTAGATACCTTGCTATCTTTAATTAGCTCATCTACATAAAAGCCTTCCTCTTCTCTACTTGAACTTACTTTAGCTTTAGTAGGTAGTACATTAGCATAATAACTACTTAACTTTACTATAGGAATTTACATAACTGTTTGTCCTATATCCATAGCTATTTTCACTAGCATACAAGGTAATTTAAAAAATTCATAAAGCTTAAGGCCATCTTCATAACTCACGTACATGCCTTGCTATTTAAATACTTAAATATGTATGTAAAAAGCAAACCCCTTTCATAGACAGCTTAGAACATGCTAATGATGGCTAGCCATAGAAGCAAGGTTTGTTACATTAATTAAGGATTACTTTAGGTCTAGGTTGACAATGCTACTAGGTGCTTGTTTTAGCCATGTAGCTTGTTTTAACCATAAAGCTTGTTTTAGCCTTTATGTAATTACTAGAACCTTTACTTTAAGTTGACCCTACTCTATGGCATTAAATAGAACAATAGTAGAAATATCTAGCACCATTAGTTCTCTTATTAATACTCTACTATCTTTATAAGATATGTATGAACCTATTGTAGTCCTATGATGGCAAAACTTAGAAATAGCTTTTGAATCTAATTTCCTATTAACAACTTTAAATATGTCCGTTACATTAATCTCTCTAGATGTAGGGTTTAGACTATTATAATAGTCATGGAGGTTATGATGCTAGTCTAGGTAAAGTAAGCTAGATTGAATCTAAAGAGAGAAGAAGAAAGGAAGGAAGGAAGTAAGGCTATTCCTTACTATATGTAGCTATGTGCTTAGTAGTTCCTTGTAACCTTAGTAGCTATTATGGCTACCTATTCCTATAGTTACTAGTAGCTATAAGCTGTAATTATAACACTACCCCCCCCTTACTTAAGATTGATCTCCTAATTAAGAGTATGATCATTATGGCTTCTGTAGGTACTTGTAGTAGAAGGCTTAGGTAAGTTTAGGTACATTGTTAAAATTTATAGTAGGATACTAAGTGTTATCTACTAGATGGTTCTTCTATGCTACTATATAGAACAACTTCTTCTATAAGAGTTTAGAATTAAGGATTTCTTTAACTTCCCATTTAGGTTCATCCTCTATAATAACTAGAGGTAGTAGTTTATAGTATTAGCCTTATAAAGCATTATCTAAGTTAAGTCATAAGAGGTTGCTATGAAACACTAGGTGTATTTTCATGCTTAGTAGTAACTAGAGTTAGTATGTAACATTCCTAATTTACTTAAGGATTTAGAATGGGCTAACCTACTTATGGTTAAGTTTCCTAAAGGGTTGCTAGGTTTTGATATTCTAAGTAGAAAGCTAGACTTAGTCTCCTACCTTATATCTTGGTGCTAGCTTCTTATTTTGATTTACAAAGTGTTCCATTTAAGTTTAGGAGAGGGTAATCTAGTCTTATAGGAATTCCTAAACATCATGTAGTTTCTAAGCTATGTCTCTATGCTCTTAAGGAGCATCTTAGACATCTATATGCTAAATGTTAAAACTTATACATAGTTTAAAGCCTTTATTTATAAAGAATAGGCTTACTTTTGTTAATTCTAATAGTAGGGCATTTACTACAAATTCTACTAGGTAGAGATACTTAACTTAATTATCTTATAGATAGTTAATATAGGCTTAGAGATATTACTTAAGCTCTATATTAAATCTCTCTATCTAGCTATCTATTTCTAGATAAAAGGCTGTTAATAGTTTTGCTATTATTCTCTATACCTTATATAGCACTTTCTATACTACTATAATGAACTAGGAACCTTTATCTAATATAATTAAATTTAGGAGGCCATAGTGTTTCTATACATGTTAGAGTAGTAACTATGCTATAGCTTCTACTATAATACCTTCTTATCCTATAAAGTAAGGAATAAAGTACTATTCTTTAGTTAGTTAATAGGCTACTACTAGAATGGCATTATTTCCTTTATAAAGTAGTAATCTAGTAATAAAGTTAAGGGAAATATCCTACTATAGTTAGCTTCTAATTAGGATTAGTTATAGGAGTTCATTATATACATCTTAGGTTAGTTTTAATCTCTTATAAATGTAGTAATTCTTTATATATTAAGTAATAGTCTTATCTATCTAAGGCTAGTAGTACTGTCTCTTAATAATGCAAATCATCTTCTTAATTCTAGGGTGTCCTATTACTAGCTAGTTATGAACCTTATAGAGAAGCTTAACTTAGATGTCCTCTAGGATCTAAACTTGATTTTAGTAGAGTAAGAGTTCATTTCTCTCTTTGTAATGTACTAGGGCTATGTTTAGGCTATCTTACTTATCATTCTATAGTCTTTAGATTATATCCTTACATAGTTCATCTTAGAGTTATGCTACTTAGATCTTGTTATAGATGCTCTAATCTTATAATAAGATTAGCATAAGTTAAGCATCTTATACTTACTCTTAACTTTTAAGTTCTAGCTACTACATAAGTTCTAGGTATAGCTTCTCTATTAGTAGCATCATTTAAAGCTATTACTTCTATTAGTCATCCTCTTTATTTTCTTCTAGTTAATCCCCTAGCCTTTAGGTAAGAGCATCTACTTTCCTATTCTATTTACTAGGTTAATATATAATTTAGAAATTATAGCAAGAAAGGAATTCTACCTATTAAGCTTAATGCCTAGTAAGCTTTTTTATGCTTATAAAGTATTTAAGGCTCTTATAATCTAATAGAACTTAGACTAGCATTACTATACCTTCTATCTTAGGTCTCTAGGCTTTAAAGTACTAAATAATTATAAGTAACTCTTTGTTATATATCTTGTAATTATACTTAGTAGGTGTTATCTTCTTAGAGAAGAAAGTAATAGAATGTAGAACTCCTTAATCATCCTTCTATAATAGAACTTCTAAGGAAATGTAGTCTAAGGAGTTAGCTTCTACATATGTTATTTTGTCCTAGTTAAAGTGTCATAGTACTAGTGCTTCTATAATAGTCTTCTTAACTAACTTAAAGGCTTCCTAGTAAGCTTAGTTCTATTTAAATATCTAACCCTTCTTTATAAGATTTACTAGTAGCTTTATAATAGTAGAGTAACTTTATATAAACTATTTATAAAACACATAGAACCTAATGAAGGCTTATGCATCTTAGAGTAACCTTAGTGCTCTTTACTTAAGTATAGTTTAGACTTTTATAAGGTTCATTCTTATGCTATGAACTCTAATAATGAGTCCTAGAAATTTTGTCTCTTAGATGAAAATTTTACATTTTATAATATCTACTTATAGCCTAGCTTCTTAGAGCTTTAGTAAGACCATTTTTACATGCTAGGTATGCTTAGCATGATTTATACTATAGATGAGAAGATTATCTATATATGCTATAACAAATCTATTTACGTATTCTATAAGAGCTTTATTTATATATCTTTAGAATGTTATAGGGCCATTAGTAAGGCTAAAGGGGAGGACTTTATACTTATAGGATCTAAATCTTGTTTTAAAAGTAGTAAGGTCTTCATCCTCTTCTATTTACATTCGAATCTAATTAAAAGCATAACAGATGTTAATTTTAGTAAGGTATTTTACTCCTATGATCTATGTAAGCGTCTTGTTAATTAGAGGCAATAGGTATGAGTCCTTTCTTATAATAGCATTTAATTTTTAGTAATTAACATAGAATTGCAATTCACCTCCTAGTTTATAGATGAAAAGGACAAGGGAGGTAAAAGGAGCTTTGCTAGCTTTAATGAACCCTTTTAATAAGTTGTCCTCTATATACTTCTTTATAAGGTTAAGCTCTTCTCGTGACATGTTATAAAGTAGCACATGTCCTAACTTTAAGTCCTTCTCTATTATAATATAATGATTAGCATATCTATAGGGTAGGAGTTTATCTACTACTTGCTTTAAGAACACATTAAGGTATTTATAAAACTCCTTTAGAAGGATTAGTTTTAGGTTGATTTCTACTGCCTCCTCTTTTGCTTGTTCTTTAAGTATATGTTCTAGCCTAACCATAAATGGGAGTAATTAATTAATTGAACTATACTATATAGTATTACCTATAGTGTCTGCTCTTGCCTGCTTCTGCTTTAGCTGCTCAACTAAAGCTATTTCTGTATGAGTAGCTAGACCTAATAAATTGCTATAGTCATGGTTGTCATTATGACAGTGTATGCTACACTCCTTTGCTTCCTTATAACAACGGCACTACTTTGTACTACACTGCCCTTTGCATTAACATGATATTCCAACCCATGCACTTATAGAAGCCTCTCTAGCTACAAGCCCTAACGTTACTTGCTTTATAGAGGTAGGAATAATGATATTAGACCATAGAGCTTTCTCTACAACTCTAAGTGATTTTGTAGGTATAAGGCATTGTATAATACTAGAGAGTGTTAGAACCTAATATTAGTGTAGGTAAGGCTCTTGTAGAATGCGTGCAAAGAGCCTCTTATTATTAGTTAAGGTTCTATCCTCTCATGGAACCTTTATAGAGACTATATCCCCTACTTTAAAGTGCTGTATGTCATGCTTCTTAGTGTACTTGCATACCATAGAAACCCATGCTCTTTAAGTAGCTACTATAGCCTGCTTAATTATAGGGTTAGGTGTAGCTTAAAGCTTAGTCCTAGGCTAAGCTAGCACCTAAGCCTAGGTCCCATGACAGAGCTTAGAATGAAGCTGCTCTTGCGCTTGCTTAGAATTAATTGATTCTGCTAGCTTAGAATTGATTGATTCTACTAGCTTAGAATTAAGCAAGAGCGCTTGCTAGGAATTAGGTAAGAACGCTTGCTTAGAATTAGGTGGGAGCACTAGCTTAGAATTAAGTGAGAACGGCAGCTTAGAATTAATTAAGGGCGCTAGCTTAGAATTAATCAAGAGCTCTTGCTCTTGCTAAAGCTATGGGTTAATTTGAGCTTTAGGCCTAAGCTTACTCTTAAGAATAGGAGCTTGGGTTCTATCTTCCTGCTTAACTCTAATTAAGAGATCCTTCTAAGCCTGGCTATTAAGCTAATCTGTATAAGAGCTCTTGTCTTAGAACAGTAGCTTAGCTGGTGCGCACCTAATTGTAGAGTGGATTTGGGTGTTCATTGCAAGCATGACCTTAAGTAGCCCATCTGCCCACTCTATAGACCCATGGTCCATTTTCCATGCTTATAGCTTTGCTTCTACAACTCCATTTGCCTACTCAACTAGGCCTTGCATTTGAGGTGACCGTGGTGCTCCATTTACTACTTAAATTCCATACTTACATAGTAGAATAAGTAGTGCTCCCTTAAATTCCTTCCCATTATTAGCTTGCATAATCTTTAGAGGTAAGAAAGCTATAATAAAGAGAGCAAAGTAGTCTGTAATTAGCTTTGCATGCTTGCTCTTTAATGGGTATAGCTGTGTATATTTTAAGAAGTGATCTTTTATATGAAGAATCTACTTATATTGTCCTAAAGGCTTATGGTGCATATTAATTAGATCAATCTATACCCTCTCCTATGCACGTCTATAAATAATAGGGACTAATGGAGCTTTAGTTACGTTTAGCTAATTTAGAGTACAGTTCTTATAACGCTTAAGTATAAACTCAACATCCTAACGCTTGATCCTATAGTACTGTTGTTTAATAATAGGCCAGACCTTGTTATAGCCTACATGTAGAAGCTTAAGATGCTCTTGTGTAATAACATCAAATACCTCTGCTTTCTAAACTACAAACCTAGGAGTTAGATGTTGTATATTACTTTTCTTATAGAGCTTCTCATCTATAAGCTTAAACTATGACTACATATGGTGCTTTAGGTTGCTACTCTCTTAATCAAATGGTATAAACGTTATAATATTCTATAGTATAGTGTGCATTTAGTGCCATTTTATATGTGGAAGTTGCTCTTGATTATAGTAAGTAGGATTACTTATATATGCTTTAAAAGCAGTGCGTACGTCATTTGGGAATGGGTTGATTAAAGCAATAGTAGCCATAATTACTATAGTTATAGGACGTAGGATTTGAATTATCTACACTACTATACATATTAACAGTTAGGCTGCATTTATGGTTAGGCCAGCCTAACCGTTAATGACAATATTAGTGGTTAGGCTAGCCCATTAGTGAATGGGCCAGCCCATTTACAAATGAGTAATATTAGTGGTTAGGCTAGAACATATATCTTTAAATGATATTATAAATACTTCTGCTCCTTTCTACTTTTATACCATATTAAATGGTATAGCTCTAATCATTATGACAGTACATGTGTTCTTGTTCTAATAAGGAGGTTAGAGGGCTAGCTTCTAAGCTTTATCATCTTATATTTACTTATTATCTTAGGGGCATGTAAGTTTTGGTTTCTAGGTATTTGTTAGTGTAGTTGGTATAGTGTACTAGTAATGATCTTTAGTAAATATAACATGGTCATTTACCATATTAAGTGTAACTCCATGTTGCTTCATCTAAGCCTTCCTAAGAATGATGGAATGTTTCCTAAGAGTAGTAATGAATAGAGGACATAGACTTTTAACGTGGTCTCTAATTTGTAGTTAAGGGTATATAGCATGTATAACTAGAGGGGTAGTAGCTCTATTAAATCCTTTAATGTTCTTTGGTTTTAGGAGCTAGATAGGAGAGATGTTTTTAATTTTATAAATTCGTTTTACATTAATAGCATTCATAAAGCTTCTACCTATTACACTACTATCCATTAAGGCTTATATGACAATTTGGTTTCTTCCTATTCTACAAGTAGCTAAGAACAGAGTGTTATAGTCAAAATGGGATAATGATGAGGTAGAGGAGGTAATTCTTACTATAGAACCTCTAGTAACGTCTTCTCTAGAGGCTATTCATTTCCTAACTCATATTAAGCATGCTCTTCTATAGTAGAGATCTTATTAACTCTAACTTTCTACTTCTATAGGCAGTTGTAGGCATAATGACCACTTTCATAACAATGGAAGCATTTGCTAAGCTTCATGAGCAATTCTTTCTTAGGATCTTAGTAGGGAGGGTAGTAGAGCTTCTTCTATAGTGCTACTATTTTAATAGTAGTACTAGTAGTAGGGCTCTAGCTACTCTGCTTCTAGTAGGTAAACAGATGTAGCTTCATTCTCTTCTCCTTTTCTTAAATTCTCTATAGGTTTTGGTCTATAAGCATGCATTTCTTTATGAATTCATGTAGGGTAGTAGCTCCTACTTCTATAACAAGGGCTTTTTACATGCCTTAGTTGATTTTAAATTAGAGATTATTAAGCAAGGTCTCTTCTAAGTAGTCTAGCTCTATAGTAAGTCTCTAGAATTTAGCCTAGAATGTTATAAAGGTATTCTTACCTTAGTATAACTTATAATACTTAGTTTGTATAGTATGTCTTCTATTAGGGTTGCTAAACACTTTCTTAAGGAGTTAGATGATTTCTTCTACTAACTAGAGCATGTTTAGTAAGGTAATGCAAAGCCTAGGGTTTACATAGCAAACTATAAGTCCTCCTAGTCTACTTTAGAGATAACTCATCTACATCTTGTCGTTTAGGAAGTGGTTAATGTTAGCTTCTAGCTTAAGTTAGATCTTCATAACCTAGTCTTTAAAAGCTAGTTTAATCCTATCTATAAGGACAAGAGGATCTAGAATACAAGTAGATAGGCAAGGTCCTAGATTATAAGTAGGGGCTATGTTCTTAAGATATCTCTAAATGCTTTGTAGTATAGTGATCTTTTCATCCTTATCTTAGATTTCTTCTTAGAGCTATAGAA